>QRFJ01000028.1:578188-720688 GCA_006176705.1 Cocos nucifera | reverse complement strand
CTGCACCAAATTTGATGTGAAGAGGATGGTATCGTCAGATCAAAAGCGATAGTCATACCGTCCGACAGTGGTGGGCTGCTCGAGGTCTAGCGGAGCCGCCTATAGCATCGTTTGTGGCAAACTGATGGTGACCGTTCGTCCAACTTTAATAACCATGGCTCTCAGAAAGTAGGCATTGATTGGTGGACTTCGGCATATATCGATTCCAAAAAAGTTCGGACTCCTGAAAAGGAAGCTCGGAAGGAGTTCGACTTCCGTAGGCATCTGGCTGGAGGTATGCGGCTAAGGCTCGATCGCTGGAAAGTTTGGAAGGAGCTCGGCCGACCGAAGGAGATGTCTAAGAGGAGTCCGATTCCTGAAGAAGTCCAACCGAAGGAGATGTCTGGAGGGAGTTCGGCTCTTGCAGGCGTCTAGTTGAAAGGGCGCGGAGAGAGTCCGACTCTCGTGGGAGTCCGACTGAAGCTCAACCGCTGAGGGATTCGGCTAAAGCCCGACCGCTGAGAGTCTAAGGAGCTCGGTCGCTAAGCAGTTCGGTCGGCTGAAGGGGTTCGAAGGAGCTCGACCGCTGGGAGTCCAAGGAGCCCGGCCGCTAGGTGTTCGGTCAGCTAAAGGAGTTCGGTTTGACCGCTGAGAGTCCGAAGGAGCTCGACCGCTGAGGAGTTCGATCGACTGAAGGGGTACAGCTAAGATCCATCCGTTGAAGCTCTTCCGCGACTACTGATTGCATTAGGCTGAGGATCGAACTGGACTTCGGCATACACACACAGATAGATAGATATATATATATATATTACATACATATATATTACATACATACATACATACATACATATATACATATATATACACACACACATACATACATACGTATATATACATATATACATATATACATACATACATATATATACATATATACATACATATATATACATATACATACATACATACATACATATATATATATATATATATATATATATATATATATATTACATGGCTCTCAAACGCTTCAAATTCTATAAGCGGCTATTGCAATCTAATGATATATATTGTGAAATAAAATGAATTATTCTTTCACAAGAAAAATGCCACCTGAATCTGTGTCCGGCTCACCCACATACCAGCCACTAGAGCTCAACAATCCCTGTGGTCTGCCACTGATGATTTTAGAATTTGTTGGCGGTCCCCTCGCATTTGCCCGACCATGGTGCAGGGCTCGCGACCGTTACATCGCTGTCTTGGCCATCCACCAACCACTTTGATGTAGGCCCCAAATTAAAGACAGCATGATAGGCCCTGGCGTACCAACCAAAACGCACAAACGACACAACAACCAAAGCTCCAACTTACCACTCACGGCTCTACGGATGGATGGATCCAACCTGAGCCAAAATTACTTGATCCAATTTTATAAAAATGTAAAAACTTTCACTCAAGTCCGCAAAAAGCGGCCCGAGTCGACTGACCCGACCAAATCGTACATGATAACACCAAAAAAAGTCGTTCTTTTCGGAAGAATATTGGATAATGCATGGCATATCGAAATCTTTAAGTGATTCAAACCGCAGGCACCGAAAAATACAATAATAGTAGTGGGCGCATAGAATAAACGCATGACTGAAGAGCACCACAGTTTATGACGGTGAAATGAACGGCAACCACTGCTCCTTTGCCAACATACATAGACAAATCTCAGACTAATGTTAACAAGGGAGGGATGCTAAGCAAGGTGGATTCAATTCAGGACCACGGAAGGAGAGAAAGTTGGCTCGGGCCATTACATGCTCCAAGACAGCTTGCAAATATCATTTGTGGTTGCCCGTGGATTTCTACATGTGCAAGGCCTTGTCCGCATATGCTCCAGCTGTCTGGAATCTAAGCTTAAACTGGTACATCATCTGAAGTAGGTCGGTCCCAAAAAACCAACTCCCAGCTTTTGTGCAGATCTAATCTAAAAATAGAACCGGTGAGATTTTCAAGCACCGAGTTTGGCATGTGACCTCGTTTATTTTGCAAGTTTGTCTAACAATTAAATAATGAATGTGAAAGAACAAGTCTACCTTCAGCATTAGAGAATAAAGAAAAGGAGACTTAATAGATAAAAGCAAACAGAAGTATAAAGCAAATTCAAGAGGAATGGGGTATCCTTGGGTACGAGGAGGAATGGGATTCACAGACCTGAGAACTAAGTGGTTCTGGCAAGAAATCACTTGGGAGGATAACAAGGTCTTGGAGGAAATCACCCAGGAAAATAGCTCTGATTTAATGCATGGTCATGAACAACTAACCTAATAAATTTCATAGGAATCATTCTGTAAATTTCTTAAGAGGAATTCTTCGGACAAAATATGCACTACCGTCTAACATTTGAGTTGCTCTCTTTATTTCTCTAATTACTAATCCTGCCAGAGATACAGAGGTACAACATTCCACAGCTAGCTACATCTGATGCATACAACATGGAAAGATGTTTAAAAGGTATTTTGTTCTTATTTCCTGAAGAAAAACCTACGGTCGAGGGTTACAGGCATGCCAGATCAATTAGGTCAATCAGATCGATTAATCGAAGCAGTGCCTCCATAAAAAGACTTAAAAGTTCTAAAGGAATGCAAATGGTGCAAAGGAGGGGTAGCAGCAAATAAGAGATCACTACTTAAATATATTAGAGAGAGAGAGAGAGAGAGAGAGAGAGAGAGAGAGAGAGGGAGGGAGGGAGAGGGAGAGAGAGAGAGAGAGGAGTATTTAATTGATTACACCGACAAGTGTTCTCCAAATTGGAATGGCCGTCATTCTAGATTACCAAATAAATTGATAAGAGTCAAAGATTTGGACTCTTCTTGACCTCGATCCATCTCCTCCAAGATGGAATGGGACATCATGTTGGAGAATATTGGACCATTCATGGATGCAAAATTATCTTGATACTCATGGTAGTAAATATGAGAGGCATTTAAAGTGTGAGAGAGTGAATGAAGCAATCTTTCTCTTTACATGATGTAGATTTTTAGTTGTTTTAAGCCATAATTACCATTTTTTGGTGGTTTCTTGTTCTAGTGACACCCTTCTTAGTGGTTATGGATGGTTACCTGCATGAATGGTTGTCCTAATAATCTCTCTTACAAAATTAATTCTAACAAATAACTATTTAATATGGTATCTTATATAAATGATAAGTGGTTAGATAAGTTCCTTTTTAAGTGTCAAGCACAAATGATGAACTAAAAATTGATCAACCTGATATTTTTGACCATTTACCGTAATTGGCTGATGATCAATTAACTTTTCTATGCAAACAATTCAATTACCTTCAAATAAATAATGCTGCTTTTAGGAAGGAGAGAAGTGGGGTAGGGGTGCAAAACACACCATCAACTATTGCTTCGATGGTATCGCCATTCGAGTACGAGGGTATGGGTTATATTTAGTTGAAGTTGGCCCTCAAGAATAGGATAGGTAAGTGTCGAATAGCCTCTCCTAATACATACATACATGCATGTATCTCTATCATATATTATACCAATATAATTCTGAACAACCAGTAATACCATGATATCCAAAGTTCTAAAAGCTAGTAAAGGAGGGCGTACCAACTTTCTGAAAAGCCAGTGCAGTACCAAATACTGACACGTAGTACGTGATACATAATATGAGAGTATGTCCCATATCGACACCCTGTACGATGCCAATTTTCTACCAGAATGATGCAATTCTGCACATAGCATTCCATTACCACAGTTTTTAAAACATTATCAATCTGGTCCCTGTTGACCCTTATAACTTCCTAAAGAACATCAGAGGGGAACCAAAGACATTTAATCTGGAACATACTTCCACGTCGTTGGGATTGCAAGATTACTTTACCCCAAACGAAGCTTTAAAGTAAACATTAAACCATGATAGAGATTAAAAAATCTTGCTGAGGCAAACAGACAAAATATTCTGGACGAGTGCGTCTTCAGAAACAGAAACCCCGTTGCTCTTTAATCCCACATCGCAGTTTTAGTCCCACGTCATGGTGCGCAGCCTTCCACTTGGCTCAAGGAGCAGCCCCTGCCATAGAGGACAACCATGCACAGGCACCGCCGCCATAGAAACCATGGTCATTCTGGAAATCCTTTAAATTCTGGAGAAAAAAGATAAAATGCAGCTAAGAATCTTCTGGGGAACCTCGCAATGCACTTATATGGGTGCAGCAGTAAAAACACAAGCATTACATAGCACCAGGAACGCATCCCAAAAGAGGATCCTTCATTTGTAAGGAGGACCAGACCACCAAATCATGACATGGACATAGGCTACCAGCTCAGCTGTTTTGTACCCCTCTTCTAAAGACTTGCCCTTGGTGGAGGTCCAAGGTTCAAACCTTGCTAGTGACAAATTGCCAATGCATTGCCCAAAACATAAATAAGGAAAAGAAAAGAGCAACAGAAAAATTAAGATATGTGCATGCAATGCAAGGCTTTGCACTGAGGCTTTTTACATCCAAAACAATGGAATCTCCACAGCGCATATGCTTAAGGTAACTGAGGGTTTAATTTGGTTACAGATCACTCTTTAAGAAAAACAGATTCCCCTATTGGATGGCAATATGTATTGAATCATTGATTACATGACTCGAGAACAAAAATGATGAACAAGCTGACAACGAGAAGCAGCCTGACATATGCTCATTTTGCTGTCAATAACACCTGGCAGAATTCTCAGAACTAGAGAACCGTATGATAACGCCGGTTACGAAAGCATCCAGAAAGTGAATAAAATATGAGAATGAAGTAGCTGCAAGACCACAATTTTTCAAAGCAACACCACTTCAGAATCAGCTGCACCATAGACATGTCTTACAGAATGTTAGTTATATCTCTGGAAGCCGCTTTCAGGCAGTAATGTAAGCGTGAGCAGATTGCTAGTCTCACAGGTTTGATATGAAAGGTATGACTACAGAAGAACAAATCTTTAATCACAAAGAGATTCTTAAACTGGTACAAACAATAATTTTAATCAAGGAAAAAAAAAACATTATGTCGGTGATAGACATCTTAGAACTTCCAAAGGTAATTTTGCTTAGGAGCTGATTTGCTTTCCAACTATGCATGATAGACTTCATCTTTTGTAAAAGGTCCAAAACTCTTGCCTGCTTTGAAGCTGATATGTGAAATCATGGTAACACCTAAATCTCTAAGCCAGATAAATTACTACTCTAGGAAAGTTACACAAAATTAAATTAAAGTTATCCAGGTGAAAATATCATGCAGATGAATCATGCACAAATTTCAGTGCCTGCTTATATTATTAGGGGTTAATGACTCCTTGACCAAAATATTGTCATAATCCTTGATGCATCTCCAATAGATGATCTCTTAAGCATACAGTTCAAACACCTTTGATTTGAAACAAGGGTCACTCTTGGACATCATATTTGTTAATGACAAACTCGCAAAAAGTGGCTAAAACGTAAAGATCTTTGCAGCTCAAACCTCAGAAGATATTATCAAAAATAAACTACTCATCTTGATGAAGGAAACTTATAAAAGAGTGTAAATTCTATTAACATTGCAATCATACCGGTTTTCCATGTATGAAAGAGATCTTAATTCAGCCGATGAATTAACTTGCAGAAAGCCATATGAGACAAGAAACTTGAATGTGTTAAATTATATAAATAAACAAATAAGAAGTACAAAAAGGACTCGTGCATATAGGCTGATCTTGCTCCACCCAATTGCCACTAATTGGGCTGGTCAACTGCAAAAATGTCAGACAGGCAAAAGATGTGCCCATGCCCCTTCCTGCAAAAGGTAAGGAACCACCCCTATCAATTAAATTCACCAGATCCATCATGTAGTACTCAATAACCATAATCATAACAACCAGCCTTGCCTCAACTATTTGGGTTGGCTTTATGGATCCTCATTAGCAAAGCATTCTTATTCAAGGCCATGCCTTCAAACTCTTCATATCCCTTTTCACAGCCTCCATCTATGTTACCTTAGGTCTTCCCCACCTCTTCCGCCGTTCTTCAAAAGAAACTCAGGTACCTTAAATGAAAAAGGAAAATAGATAATTCTGACGCCACAGCTTTCTACTGCATTCTTTTCTTCTTATTCTTTTCAAGCAATAATATTCACCAAGGGAGCACAGAGAATAAGCAATAGAGCAAGCCAACAAGCAATTTCATAGAATTTTGAACCAATTACAAGAAAGAAATCATGAGTAGGGTTGCAAACATCAAGAAAACTTCACTAAATCAAGGAACACCAAAAGTAGCTATCCACACCAAGAAAACTTGAAACTTGATTATGTCAAGGCAAACCAAAAACAACTCCCCTGACATCAAGAAAACCTCACTTTATCAAGTGCCTAGGGAGCTAAATCTTTTCTGCAAAACCTATCCAATGCTTTTGTTTCATCAGAAAGATTTTCTTATTTCTGTAATTGTCTTTCTGTTGCATTGCAATATGCCAAGACCATAATCAACAAGTCTCATCCCAACTGTTTTTGGTTGGCATCTGAAACCTCTTTAACCATTCACAAACAGTAGGTTTACATTTCCTGTCAATAAACTTTGCACAATTTATCTCAGTATGATGTTACAGTTGTTTACTTTTCTTACATGATCTTCTGATACAACTCTGAGACACTGCATTTACTGGCCCCCCCTGGAGAATTTCTTTGCCTTATCATTACCATCTTATTCAGATTAACACCAAAACTGACTGACGGAGAAACTCTTAGATTCCCATCATCGTGCTTCTTTAAATGCAATTTTTCGGATTTTGCCGCACACATCCATCTCTAAATTTTATCTATGGACTTATCATGCACTTGAATCACCCATTTACTACTCGACAGTCTAAAATATATAATATCTAAAATCATAATTTTTTTCTTGAAACATGCAAAAACTAAAAACATATCCAAGCTATCCAAATTTGTTTGCAAAGCATATAACACACTATATGTGGTGATAACCAATGTTTTAAGTCCTGGTGGGATGGGGGGCATTCCATCCCATTGGAACAGGTTGGGACTCCAAAGCCTATCACGTGGGGAGAGAAGAAGAAAGTGGATAGAAAGAAAAGAAGGAGATATGAAGAAAAGGAAATTTGAAAGGAAAGAATACAAAGAAAAAGGAAAGAAAGAAGGGTTAGGAGAAGAAAAAAAGGGAGGAAAGAAAGAAGGAAGAAAGAAAGAGAAAAAAGAAGCAAAAGGTAAAAACAAAGAAAGGAAGGAATAAGAAAAAGACAAAAGAAGAAAAAGGAAAGAAGGAAGGTAGAGGAGAAGGAAAGAAAGAAGAAACGAAAGAAAAGAAAGATGAAGGGGAAAGCATAAGTATCTACCAAGAATGCTAATAGATGGGTCAGACAGTAGAACGTCCCATTCCATCAAGAAACTGGTATACCCCATCTTGTAGGATTCAAAACCTTGGTGACAACCATTGCTAGAAAGTTGAAACTAGATCATGACTAATATGGGTATCTAGTCTTTGATAGGGTCGTTTCTAGATGAACACCTTTTGATATTCAGCTATATCACCTTATTTTATTATCCAGGGGAGCCTTGTAGATGGTCCACCTAGATTTTTCCTCTTGCATATACTACTTAAATTGATCCCATTGTACATACTACTTAAATTGATCTCCTTGTATTTTTTTAATTTCTTTATTATATTCATGACTCCTAAGGTGGGGGTAAAGTTTGCACAAACATATACTAAAATCCTTATTCCCTATGAATTAGTGTTGGCTCTGGAAACTAGTTCCCTACTTCTTCAAATCCAACAAAAAGCCCACCAGAAATGGAAAGCAGATCCACAAGAAATAGAAAGCAAATTCCCATCACCTGACACAAATATCCATCCATGTGTTTTTTCCCTTCACACCCTCTTTGGGTCAAGCCTTCCTGAAATAAGAAGTTATTCACATCATCCCCACTATCTTTTTCTGTCTCCACCACTTCTATGTTCCACATTTCCTATTAAAAGCCCTATCATATGTTTTTCTCCATATCAATAGAAATCATATAGGTTTTCTTCGTTTCTGGGATTTACCATTGATCACTTAAGTAACAAAACTGCCTAGACAATCAACCTTTTATGACACTAAGGCAACTTATATTCCTAAAGTTTCAATAGGCAAAATATCAGTAGCATGACCAGTTTTTACAAGTAAAGTCAAAAAGTGACAGAAGAAAGATGGTTGTACATAAAATGATATGCAAGCACTCGCTTTCCAATAGAGAGTTTCTTTCTTTTTTTTCTTTTTGATTGCTTACCTCAAATATATTCTTGTTCATCATAAAATGAAACAAGTTTTACCCCATAAACAGGAGCTTAAATTAAGTGTCGTGACATGTCTATCACAAACCAAGATTAGCAAAGGTTTGTGGCTTTACATGTGTTTCCCTTTTCCAATAATCTGGGATGTCATTAAAAAAAAAAAGGAACATTAGAAAACAATAAAGGCACAATTGCCTGCTAGGGGGTTGCACAACACTATGCTTCAAACATACAAGTGACCTTGGACCAAGAATATGGAGGTGAGTTAAACTAGGCCTGCAGACATTACCTCAACCAGACCCTCATGTTATGCACATTTTGCTCCAAAAGACATAAAACGGAACCCTAGGTATTCTAATTTTCTTCTTTTGGTGAATTCAGAGCTAGATTGTTGATTCTTAACACATCTTTTGTAAAGTTTGCACGACTTGATCAAGCTAAAAAGCTGAGACAACAACACTATAATTAAGAAGTAAGGGATGAACCCATCATTCCGTCCTAAAAATGTTTCACTTTTGCACCATGAACTTTTTAAAAATGATATTCAGGAGTGAAAATCCTCTTCAAGTTAATAGATCATGTGAAGGCATGAATTATTTGTAGGGCCAACATATTTAATATATATTCTCCTATTATCATAAAAAATTCTCAAGAACCAAAGAAAATATTATAAAATTTGCTATATTCAACTGTTTGACAACAATTAATTCTTAAAATGCCAAATTATCTAACTGTAAGCACAAAACTCAGTAAGATAGAATCACATGAGTATGAAAAGTTGATATAATGACAACATTATATCAATCACCAAGTACCAGCAAATACCCTATAACCTACCCTTCCAGTGTCTACGGCTAGAAAGTGTTGCCATTCCCTTAAAAACTTTATGACAATTTTATGCTTTTAATTTCTTAAAAAATCAAAAAATATATATTTTTTACTCTTTAAGAAGAAACTTAGAGGCTGGATTTATCACTCATGAGTATATGTTGTTTTTAACTCCCCCCAAAAAAAAGGGACCCATAATTGGCACTACTCAGCCAAATTTATTTAAAAAATCGACAAAGGAACCAAAATGACAATAAATACCAAAATTAACAGAGAAACAGCCAACAGCCCCAAAAGATGCAGCATTTCTAACAAACTAAAATCAGTTTGGCTGAAAGTGAGTGGCATGTCTGAAATTATTAGAACAGATCCAGTCAATTTCAGCCAAAACTGAAATTTTAAAATCAGTTTCAACTTGGTTTCAACCAAAAACACACTCCTTGTTTGGGCCCGATGCTAAGCCTCATGAAAATTGGGAAAGTTTGCAGCAGAACCAAATAAGGATGGATTATCTGGCATACCATATCCAAAATCTCATCAAATAAACATCCTCACACAAAATATACTTGCTTGATGAAAGACACAAGCAACTGGTTCTAACCACGACCTTGTAGATTCTTCCCTTACCGCAGAAGTGCAGATGGATCCTTGAATATGGAGTGAAGGGTTAGGAAAGATAGAGTGACCAACAGGATTTGGATAAAAGTTTCCCAGAGATAAGGATGATTCTTATAATGGTAACCAACTAACCATAGCCCAACCAAAATGAGAAAATATTTGGAGTTATGCAAGGCCACAAGAGAAGCCAATAGCTTAGATAATCAAAATAATGGAGCTCTGATATCATAGTGGTCAAGATTCCGATGCAAGATTAGTTGAATTAAAGACATTGCTTCCAAAATTCTGAAAAAATGCATCTCCTCCAATGCTATCCTGTCGAGTTCACGAATGAGAAAGCATGACGTAAACAATGTAAATCATACAAGGAAGTAAAATATGCATATGAGGATTTACATGCAATAGTGATCCAAATAAATGGTGAAGCCATTTGAGTAGATAACAAACAATCAACAATGTTGGTATCCACATACAAGCTTATTACGTCACTTAAATGGTCAAGCAAATTTTGACCCCATGGGCGAGAAAATTTTAGTTTTCTATCATTTCAATTAACAAAATTGAATAATCAAATCAAAATAAAGAAAACAAGATAATATCAAGCTTATTAAGTGACTTAAATGGTCAAGCAACTATTGAACCCGTGTGTAAGAAAATTTTAGTTTTCTATTATTTCAATTAACAAAATAGAATAATCAAATCAAAACAAAGAAAAAAAGATATAATATGAAGAGTGTGTGAAGGTTGTCACCACTACCAACACAAATTGACAAATCATGTAAAATCAACTTCACTTGGGTGTTATTAAGAGTGCCAGTCAATTGGCACAAAATAACTTTGATGCATGATTGCTTTTTGATGGTACAAAAACTTTGTTGACCTTAAATGAAGCGTGCTCAGTTGCCAAGGAGTGTTCCGCAAAGATAATTTGTGGAAACTATTTGGACTTGCTAGTGATCCAAACCACAAGTCATCAACCACTTTAAAGACTTCTAGAACAACATGTTGAAGGACAACAGTGAACACTAAACTACAAAAATATAAAGACCATGATTTTCAAACATAAAAAAGTGCTAATACTTTTACATTCCTTAGCTAAGGCATTATACAGTCTCTAAAATTGTGTGCAATATGGATAGGTACCTCCTACGTATAAATAAATAAGCATGTCATGCGAGCAACTCACATGTTTAGCAAATAAAATTATTCTCTTCGAGTCATGATATTAATAATATGATAAAAAGCATTAGGTTAGGACTAATTAATTAATATTTGTCGAATAGCAAATAGAACTAAGAGGCTCTTTCTTTAACATATTAATATACATGGACATATGTACTTGCATTAGTTTGTTGGTTCCATGCTATCATAAGATACATTTCGTGCAGGCAAGTCATAGAGATCAAGTACCTTAGGTGGCTTGATTCTTTGAACCTTTAATTACAGCAAAATTTTCCTTAAGAAGCCTGATTTCTCCTTCAAGCTTTGTAATCCTCTTAGTCAACATCCCAAGAAATGAAGCATATTGTTCAAGCTTATCTAACCATTCCTTTTGAAAATTATGGATCATCTCAGCCACCGCAAGACATGTTTCCTCCTCTTTCTGCAACCATTGCTTTTCCAACTCCCTAGTACTAAGAACCATACTACAAGTCCCACCAACGTCACTGTAAAGAGGCTCATCACCCTATAGAAACTTGTTTCTACACTCTGCAAATGTGACACACGTTTCCCTCAAAGCCTTCTTATAACCACACACCAGTTGGGCCATCACGTTGAGCTCATGCTCATATCGGTGAGCCTCTACCTGCCACTTCTGTTGCTCTACCACCATTGTCTTCTCCAGGGAGTGGATGATCTGATCCTTCTGCTGAAGCATCTGCTTCACGTACTGCAGCTCCAGTTGTGCATTCATGCAAGCTTGCTCTTTCTCTGCAAAAAGCATCTTAGCCTTTGCCATACAGCTCCGGACATGTTCCAGGCATGTCTCAAAGTCTGATGGTGCATGTTCCCAAAGTCCACCACTCCTCATCCTCTTTTGCTGATTGATATGGGAGAACCAATGAATGTCTTCATCAACATATCCATCATTATCAAGCTTTCCAATTTGCCTTTTGCAATTATTCCCAAAGAAGAAAGAACTGCCTGGTCCAGGGTCTAGGATCATGTTCTTCTGAGAATCAAACTTTGCCGATAAGTCATCAACATATCTTTCTTTCTCTCTCCCTTCCCCAACTTCCTTAGTCAAATTTTCAAACTACACAACTGCGATAGTGTTTGAATTGCAGCATCGCAAGCAATGATCAACACCCCCATTTTTTTCTTCCAGAAGCCAATGCTCCTCATCTCCCTCCTTACAGTCTTCAAAGCCACCTATAACATCAACATCTGCATCCCACCAAGTCCCAAACTCAACCCGGGCCCATGATTCTCGTGGCCTGCATTTGAAAAATCCTCTAAACTTCTAGTCCTTATGATACCATCATCTGCATCCTCCTCCTTTTCTTCCACAGGAACTTCAGTGGAGGACTCCGGCTCAGGCTCAGTGACAGGCTAGGACTTTTGCTCTGTTTCTTCTTCAAACAACCTGGGCTGCTGTTTCATCAAACACTGGAGGTGCGAAGCATAGTAGCAAACTCCATATTTAGGCACCGCCGAAAGCTCTTTCCCTGCAAAACTCCACATCAACCCCGCCCGATCCACCTTCTGGGGCTGCCCCTTCTTCACCATCCGGGTCCCTGTCACGACCTCCCCCGGCAATATGCACGCATCATCCTGGAACTGGAACAGCATAAATGTCGACATGAAATCCATGATAGCCATGGCCGACTCCTCCTAACGAGAAAAGCTCCTGCTGGGATTCCCCGCTCTCCGAAGAGCTGGCTTTCTCCTTCTTGACGGGTAGCGACAGAGCCCGGGCAAGATCGGCACGGCTCACCGAGATGCAGACATTGTTGACGAAGCTCCGGCGATTGGAGGGATCGTAGTGGACAATGAGAGAGAGATAGGAGGAGATCGGAGCGGATCTCGCGATCCAGCTGGATGTGGGCAAAGTCCCAGAGCCCCAGGGCGCGGAAGAGCTGCTCGTTCTGGAAGAGGTCTAGGACAATCTTACGAAGGGGATGGGTCAGAGGTTCTCCTTAAGGAGGGCGACTTTCTACTGGATCGAGCCTCGCTGCTTCTCCGTTAAGGGTTTCTTCTACTTGTCGAAGTGTTTCCAGGGGGCAAGGGGGGGTTAAGGTCCGGGACCTCCGGCACGGTGACGTCGGGAGAGGGAAGAATGGAGGCGGCGACTCCTCCGTCTTCTACTTCTTGCGGCGGTGCCGGCGGCGATGGAGGAGGCGCTGGCGCGGCTTTTTCTTCCCGGGCCGGGGACTGGAATTGGGGCTGGGGCCGGAGGGTAGGATCTTGGAGCATTGTGCGCTTTGAGGGACGGCGGGGAGTTGTTGGTCTTGTGCTCGGGACGGGGACTGGCGAGGCTTCCCTCCTTTCTTCTCCTAACGCATGGAGGTTTGGAGGGAGGAGGGATTTATCGGTTCTTTCCTTCTCGGAGCCAGACATGGCGTTGTAGCAAGTTGGAAGGAGGGATGCGGGACATCGCTTTCCTAAATAACTGAGCTGCTTCCAAGGTCACGTATACCAGCGGGGTGAAAGTCCGGATCCATCTCCATATCTCAATTAATTCAAATATAAATAAAAATTAAAAAAAATAATTAATATTTATATTTATATTTATATTTATTAAAAAAATAAATATAAATATAAATAAGTAACTATCTAATCCATATCTAAATTTATATATAATTTTATATAATATTTATTATTTTTAAAATATATAATTATATAAATATATTATTAATTTAATTTATTATCTATTTAATAATATTTTTAATTTTTTAATCATAAAATTTAATTATTTAACTTATATTTATAATTATTTAAATTATATCTATATTTATTTAAAATAAATATAAATATAAATTTTTATATTTAAATAATATTTATATTTATATTTATATTTATTTAATAAAATAAATATAAATATAAATATATTAGTATTCATTCTGTATTCAATTCAATTTTATGTACTATGAAAATGATTCTTGAGATAGAGGATTGTGATATCTATAGGCCATATGAGATGAATGGACTTTCAAGATTTTTGAAAATACTAAGATTAATCACTAGATTTTTTTCTTTAAATATAAAATAATATTATTTACCCTGAGAAAAAAAATGCACAGCCTAATATGACCATTAAATTTTAGAAATCACATAGAGTTGGTGAAAAATATTTTAAATAAATCAAGATTTCAAGATCCCGAGGGATAATAAAGTATCTAATCTAATCTAAGCATGAAAATCTTGTCAATATAATAAACCCATCATTGGTGATAATTTAAGATATTGACATAAATATCAGATAATAAAAAATTGAGATGGCAAAAGATTGATTAAAAAATATTTAAATTTTATATCAACCAAAATAATGGAGATCGATATGCCAATTATGTCTTGACATAGAGTGCCTAGTATCAATGCAAACGATGACTCTAAACAAGATCTTATTTTGTATCATATTTTAGTATTAGGCTCCTGCTAGTACTATCTATACAAGATCTTAGCTCTACTTTCAAAATAAAAATTAAAAAAAATCTTAAATTTCTTTCTTAATCAACACAACTGCAAAGTCTTGTCTCTTTCTGTTAGCTAATGTTATCTTGGCTAAGATAAATTATAATTTTTAAGATAACAATTGATATGATATTAATGCAGCAACTGAGATTTTTTGCTCCTTTAATGCCATAAATATTTATAATTAAACATTGAAGCAACATCTTAATATAATATTTAATATTGCCTTTATTACATCAGTTGATATTCCATTTTCTCGATCTCAAATCATTAACAAGAGAATTTAGGATAACTTAGCCATATCAATAAATTTCCAGCTTGCAAACTTGATTAAGAAAACTCTTTTTCTTATCTACTCACTAATGTAGCTAACTTGTCGAATAGGAAAAATCTTACTGCATGTAGTATATCACTTAGAATTAGAGTTCATTAGGGTTGGCATGTTTCGTATGGAAAGATAAATGTTTATAAGAATAGATATCACATAAAAAATTACTTTAATTATTTTGGATAATCAAATCAAATTTTGTGCCTAGAAGATTATTAAGACTTTTTTAAAAAAAGAACTTAGACAAATGATGGAAAAATAGAGAGAAAATGGAAAGTCTATATACAATCTACACTAATTTAAAGAAAGCTTATAATAGAGTGCCAGGAAAGGTGAATTAGTGGGCTTCATGAAAGAAGGGCATATAGTATATTGAAATGATAAAGAATGTGCATTCCATAATAATAACAAATATATAAGTTATTATATCATAATATGTATTTTTCAGTTACAACATGTTGGTGCAGAATCTAGTCGACGTCAGATCAAGTTGGAGCTGAGGAAGAAATCACCGTCGGTGACCTACAAAATAAAATTCCGTCCGAAATCGATGGTGGTGGCTCCGGCGAGACCCTCCGACGATCAAATCAGCTCTTCTGACCAACAGAAATGGAATGCTCAGAAAAGAGTTTGCAGAGTTTCGGAAAGGATAAGAGAGCTTAGAGAAAACATATATAGAGGATCCTTTTTTATGGATGGAGTCTGATTGATAGTGACAATCATACCATCCGATAGTGGATCACCCAGAGCCGCATGGGATTCGGTATGGAAAGAAAGGTGTCATCTGTGGCAGACTGATAGTGACCATTCGTTGAGATTTAATAATCGAAGTTTGAAGAAAGCAGGCGTTAGTTGGTGAGGAGCTTTGACATACACCAATTTCAGAGAAATTCGGACTCCTGAAGAAAATATATCTAAAGGAGATCATCTGGGAGGAATACTACTTAAAATCTGAAAGTAATCCGCTGGAGAAATTCAGATGAAGTTTGACTGAAGGAGAAGTCCAGAAGAAGTTCAACTCCTATAGAAATTCGACTGAAGGAGAGATCTGAAAGGAGTTTGGCTCCTGAAGGAATCCGATTGAATGAGAGGTTCGGAAGGAGTTCAGTTACTTGAGGCATCCGATTGAAGAAAAATTTCGAAAGAAGTTCGGCTCATGTAGGCATCCATATAAAGGAGAAGTCCGAAAGAAGTTCGGCTCCTGAAGGAGTCCGACTGAATAAAAGATCCGAAAGGAGTTCGACTTCTGTAGACATTCGATTGAAGAAAAAGTCTGAAAGAAGTTCGGCTCTTGTAGGCATCCGTCTGAAGGAGAAATTCGGAAGAAGTTCGAAAGCTGGAAGAGTTTGACTGAGATTCGATTGCCGAGGAGTTTGACCGGTTGAAGGAGTTCGGCTAAGATTTGACCACTAAAGAAGTCGGCTGGCTGAAGGAGTTCGGTTAAGGTTTGGCCGCTAGAGGAGATCGGCTGGGGTTCAATCGCTGGAGGAAAATTTTCGATCGAAGCTCTTCTATGATTATCAATTGCATTAGGCTAAGCATTATATTGGACTTCGATGGAAGTAGGATTTATCCCCAACAATAGTTTTCCCACTTTCGAGTTCGAAATTCGAAGGAATAAAGTACAAAAAAGATGACTGCCAAAGTCCTCTTCTGGACTCTGCACCCATTCAAGTTGAAGCTCGGGAGAGACCTTATCTCCAACTGAGGCTAAAGAAGATCTTATCTTCAATCGAGGTTGAAGAAGATCTTATCTCCTGTTGATGTTGAAACTCAGAAAATATCTTATCTCCAGTCGGGGTTGAAGAATATCTTATCTCATGTTAAAGGGTTGGAGCTCGAGAAAGATCTCATCTTCAGCCAAGATTGAAGGAGATCTTATCTCTTGTTGACATTGAGGTTGAAGTTCGAGGAAGATTTTATCTCCAGCCAAGGTTGAGAAAGATCTTATCTCTTGTTGACGTTGATGTTGAAGCTCGAGGAAGATCTCATTTTCAGCCAAGGTTGGAGGAGATCTTATCTCCTATTGAAGTTGACGTTGAGGCTTGGGGGAGATCTTATCTTCAGCCGAGATTGAGGGAGATCTTATCTCCAACCGAGGTTGAAGGAGATCTTATCTCCTATTGACGTTGAAGTTAAAGCTCAAAAGAGATCTTATCTCTAGCCGAGGTTGAAGGAGATCTTATCTCCTGTTGACGTTGAAGCTCGGAGGAGATCTCATCTCTAGTCGAGATTGAAGGATCCTTCCTCTCACTTCGTCTAAAACGAACGAGGTCTTTAACTTTGCTCATGTTAGGACGGGGTTCTCCTCCTATTTCTAATGGACTGTAGGGACACATAAGGGCTATCGTCAGGGTCTCTTCTCTCATCTCATCTAAAACGAATGAGGCCTTCGACTTTGCTCGCGTTAGGACGAGATTCTCCTTCTGTTCCTAATAGACTGTAGGGGCACATAAGAGCCATTGTCAGGACATCTCCCCTCATCTCATCTAAAATGAACGAGGCCTTCGACTTTACTCATATTATGATGAGATTCTTCTTCTATTTCTAATGGACTGTAGGGACACATAAGGACGTGTTAGGGCTCTTCCCTCATCTCGTCTAAAATGAATGAGGCCTTCGACTTTGCTCACATTAAGACGAGGTTCTTCTCTGTTCCTAATAGACTGTAGTGGGCACATAAAGGCCATTGTCAGGACCTCTCCTCTTATCTCGTCTAAAATGTATGAGGCCTTCGACTTTGCTCACGTTAGGACGAGGTTCTCCTCATGTTCCTAATGGACTGTAGGAACATATAAGGATCATTGTTAGGGCCTTTTCCCTTATCTCGTCTAAAACAAACAAGGCCTTAGACTTGCTCATGTTAGGATGAGGTTCTCCTTCTTTTCTTAACATGGCTACTATTGATTGCTTCTTCCCTGTCGTCACATTGTTTTTACATCGAGAAACAATAATGTTGAAATGAAGAAATTTTATTGTAGAAAAATTACCGACAGTACATTCTCAAATTCTCTAAGTTTCAAGATTGTGGGAGCGTTGTTCCTCCGAGCTCCTTCAGACGATAAGTTTCGGACCGAACAACCTCCTCTACTTCATATCGGCCTTCTCAATTTGGAGCAAGCTTTTTCTGACTCTGAAGATGAAAGATGGTGGCTCATCGAAGTACTAAGCCTCCTTAGAGATAGCGTTGATGATGCCGGAAGACGGTCAATCTCCTTGTTGTTCCTTTTTCATTGGTGGTTTTAGCTACAGTAGTGTCCTTGGCTTGCTTTAGGCCGACGTCTGTGGAGCATTGAGGAGGCATAGTTGTGAAACCTTCGGAGGGAGACTTCTTCGTGCCCTTCCATCAGAGTTTCTTTGACGATGAGCTCGTGGAGGAGTTCGAACTCGCTTGCACTCGGAGGAAGTCTGTGAGCGCGGTCGAAATTTATTCGGCCCTCCATCAGCGATGGCTTTATGCCGCTCTCCTGCGACTTCCTCATCTTTCAACTTGAAAGCTTCTTCCACTCGGGCATATCCCTCAGCATGAGCTAGTAGATCGGCAAAGTTTCTAGGGTACTTCTTCTCCAGAAAGAACAGTAAATTATTCTTCTGAAGGCCATCCTTGAGTGTGACCATCGCAACTGACTGGTCCAGATTTCGAACCTCCAATGCAGCAGTATTAAATTGGATGAGACAAGCCCGGATGGATTCTTCCTCCTTCTGCTTGATGTTCATCAAAAAATCTGAACCTCGATGCGGATGTCGGCTACTGACGAAGTGAGCCACAAATTGATGGCTCATCTGATCAAAGAAGAAGATCATACCTAGCTTCAACGTCGAGTATCAGTTTTTTGCTGCTTTCTTTAAGATAGATGGGAAAGCTTGGCATAATATGACATTTGGTGCACCATGGAGCAGCATCATGATCCCAAAGACTTTCAGGTGATCGACTGGATTAGAGGTTTCATCGTAATTTTCAAATTGGAGAAGCTTGAAGTTCGGTGGAATTAGCTCTTGCATAATTCAGAGAGAAAAAGGAGGATTGGTGCAGATGTCATCATGCTGAATCGGGGCGACGTGACGGAGTTTCTCAATCCATCGGTCTATCTTTCATAGTTTCTGATCAAGGATATCATCTCGATCATAGATCTTGAAAGGCTTTCGGTTGTGGATGGGAAAGATCCCTTTCGGAGAAGAATCATGATTCGAGCAAAGATTCTCTGCTCTCTATTTCTCTTTCCCAGGGATGATGGATATGCTAGCCTAAGTGCTCCTCCTTAGGATCAATTTCTGACATCTTGACGGTGGATTTTCTGACGAAACCGCCATCGGAGGTTGCTGCATGGCCTGCACTATTTTGATGATGTCTTGAACCCGCTGTATCAGTAGGTTAAACTGCTTCGAATCTACCACGATCGTCGGTGGAGGAGAAGATTGAAGCACCGACGATGGAGCAGGGATAGACGAATCTGGTCCAGATCTGATGGCAGAAGCAGTAGATCTCCGGGTAGTCATCCTCTTTGGAGGTATTTCTTGGGATTGAGGGAGAGGATGGAGATGATTCTTGAAGAAGAAGATCCACATGGTCGACTAAGTACTCCTTTAAGAATAAGGATACCTCGAAAATAGAGGCTCTTCTTCTAGCGCCAATCCTGTTGGTACAGAATTTAGTCGACACCGGATCGAGCTAGAGCTGAGGAAGAGGTCACCGTCGGTGACCTATAAAATAAAGTTCCATCTGGAGTCGGTGGTGGTGGCTCCGGCAGGACTCTCCGACGATCAAGTCAGCTCTTCTAGCCAACAGAAATAAAGTACTCAGAAAAGAGTTTGGCAGAGTTTCAGAAAGGAGAAGAGAGTTTAGAGAAAACGTATTTAGAGGATATTTTTTATGGATGGAGCCTAATTGATAGTGACAACCATACCATTCGGTAGTGGGCTGCGTGGGATTCGGTATGGAGAGGGAGATGTGTCACCTATGACAGACTGATAGTGATTATTCGTTGAGATTTAATAGTCAAAGTTTGGAGGAAGCAGGCATTGGTTGGTGAAGAGATTTGATATACATCAATTTCAGAGGAGTTCGGACTCTTGAAGGAAATACGTATGGAAGAGATCACCTAGGAGAAATACTACTTGAAATCTGAAAGTAATCCGTTGGAGGAATCCAGATGAAGTTTGGTTGAAGAAAAAGTTCGGAAGGAGTTCGGCTCCTATAGAAATCCGACTAAAGGAGAGGTTCGGAAGGAGTTCGGCTTCTGCAGGCATCTGACTGAAGAAAAAGTCTGAAAGAAGTTTGGCTCCTATAGGTATCCGTTTGAAGGAGAAGTCTGGAAGGAGTTCGGCTTTTGGAGGAGTCCGACTAAAGGAGAGATTCGGAAGGAGTTTGGCTCTTATAGGCATCCGACTGAAGAAAAAATCTGAAAGGAGTTTGGCTCCTATAGGCATTCGTTTGAAGGAGAAGTCCGAAAGAAGTTCGGAAGCTGGAGGAGTTCGGCTAAGGTTCAGCCGCTGAGAACTTCGACCGGCTGAAGAAGTTCGGTTAAGATTTGGCCGCTGGAGGAGTTCAGTTGGGATCCGACTGCTGGAGGAGAATTTTCGATCGAAGCTCTTCCATGATTACTAGTTGCATTAGGCTAAGCATCAGACTGAACTTTGGCGGAAGCGAAGTTTATCCCCAACACAACATATTTATATCAATGATCAATAATAAGCACACAGCCGGGGTGATGTACCATGATATATTATTTATGGACAATATAGTATGAATCAATGAAAATAAAACTATATTAGTTATGAATTGAACTCATGGAGAAAATTTTTTGAGAAGAAAGGTTTAAATTATTGGAAGAAGATAGCTAAAAAAAAAAAAAAAAAAAAGAAAAAAAAAAGGAGATATGATACTTGCATGAATATTTTTTAGTTGGGCTTCTAAAAACAACTCAACTATCACCCGAACTTATACGGACCTTTTTGAAATGTGGCATCTCATACAGAAATTTTTGTTTCTATTAATTGACATGAGATCTTATATCTGTATGTTGCATGTAGAGAGAATAATATGAACTCTTCATAAAAGAGATATGTCTATAACTTTCTAGGTCATAAATTAAATATTTTCATATGGATTTCCATTTCGATTCCTCCCAAAGATAATACATTGACATTTTTTATCATTACCAATCAAACCACGTTTGAACTACGTATTGGTAAATCAAGCTAACCCTGCATCTCCTAATCAAAAAGTTAGATAAGAAAGTTACTATCTAGCAATCTTGCACCCTACTTTAGATGACTTGATCTGACTAAGCTTCTCTTAGAAAAAATATAATCTAACTTAAAAGGAGATCGGATCACGCTAACTCGAACTCTTTTTATGCACATGCCATTTTTTCTGTCTTTTACATCATATGAAAAGCAAAAAAGTCTCTTGGAGAGGTGATGTGGAAAAGACACTAATGATTTGGACTGTAGGATCAACGGCTCATATATTTGATATTCGAAGAAAACCAAACAAAATGCATATTTTCAACTTTATTTAAGTTTATTTATCCAAAAAAACTTTGCTGAAGTAATAGAATAAAATCTCAATAACAAAGGATACTTTTGTTTTGGGATGACCTGTTTGGTTCACAAAAAAAGTAAAAAAAAAAAAATGCTCCAAGGAATAATGATAAAATGATTTATATTTGGTTAAGTTTTAAATGAAAAATGTAGGAAAATAAATTTTTTTGTTAGAATAAATTTTTCACATGTCATGAGAAATAAAAATCCATTTGGGATATGAGAAACTCATTTTTTCTCAGAATCAAGATTTTTATTTTATTTTTACAGAATTGCTTCCAACCTTAGGGGCTTACATCATTTTTTTCATAGAAATACTTTTAATCTTAAGGGCTTATGTCTTTTGTTTTTGCGTGCAATCCATTTGTTAAAAGATATTTGATCTATTTTTTTTTTTTTTGATGCTCAATTATACATGTCACTTCAATGCTTGATTTTTTATAATTAATTAAATATATTAAAATTCACATTCTTAAATATAATATACTAAACATCGGTCTTCAAAAAATATATTTTAGTGAGGTAAAATTCGTTTTATGCATCAAAGTCTGACAAATATATATATATTAACCCTAGTCTGCTACCGTTTGGGTGGAGAGGGGTCAAATAGGTTTTTTGTGATTACTTAAAATATTTTTTAATAAAATCGTTTAACTATTCTGATTAAACCTTCTGGATAGAAAAAAAAAAAAAAAAAGAGCCCTATTTTTGTCGTGTTATCTGGTCTCCATGTGTACCCGATGGCAAGATCCCACGTGCAGCCGAACCGAAAGATCAGTCTCGACCTGGTTCGAACCGGACTAGCAATTTGAACCCGATCTATGATACGCAACCGAGGAGCAGGACGCGTCCTAGCTCTCCTGGGGCATTTCCACTGTCCTCCCCAAGAAGCACCGTGATGGAGCGGAGAGCGGCAATGTCCAAGTACTGGAAACCAGGCTCCGAGAGGCCACGGACGGTTCTCGTCGACGACGAGGAAGGCGGAGTGCTCTTCGTTTCCGCCCCTGCCTCCTCCTCCGGGTATTCTCTTTTGCTCTTTTCTGATCCTTCCGATCGTTCCTCTTCTCAATCCTTTCTTTCCTCCTTCGCATGGCTTCTTTTCCCCTTCTCTCAAGACTCTCGAAACCTTAATGCGTGAGCTATTCTTGAATCGAATAGGTTCGGCTATTCAACTCTGGAGAGGCAGCGGCAGAGGCTTCCGGTGTATAAGTATCGGACTGCAATTCTTTATTTGGTGGAGAATCACGCTACCACCATAATCGTTGGAGAGACGGGAAGCGGAAAGACCACCCAGATACCACAGGTTCGCATCTTAATCCTCGATACTCTGCTTAAGAATCGGGCTATTTGGAATTTTCTCGAAGTCTTTCTTGCACTCAAACGTGGTTTTCAATTCCTTTTTGGGATCTATGCTTTTGCTATGCTATTCAAGAAATAGGTTCTTGTTATCTATTTATTTAATTGAGATCTTACTTTCAATAGTATAGGGCCTTTCAATTTCTTTTCATGCCCAATGCTTCCCGCTACCCTATTCAAGAATTGGGTTCCTGGAGTGATCTTGAAACCTTTTTTGAAACAGAATAGGCACCTCAATTTCTTTTTTGTGCTTGATGCTTCTGATATTTTCTTCAAGATTTCGTTTCTTGGAGTTCCTTTGAAATCGTTCTTGCAATGGGGCAAGCGTATCTTAATTTCTTTTTTTGTGCTTCATGCTTCTGTTGATGCATAGGCGCATGCAGTGCTAGCTAAATGTATAGCTAACTTATACATTTTTTTCCCAAGATGTCCCTGTGTTTTTTCCTTGAAATTCATTGTGATTTAAAGGCACTTGCTGACTGTTGTTTAGGGCGTGGTCTATGCATGCCATGGGAGGAATAGGTAGCAAGTGGAGGTGGTTGGATGAAAATGGAGATTGTAACCCTAGAAAGATGCTTGTTATTAACTGCAGAATGGGAGTAATATGAAATAAATTTTATATGATGCGAGCTAGTTATTATACAAGATGAGAAATAATTGTTCCGAATCAGTGCTATTGATGTATATCTCAGCTGGGAGAGGGATGTAGAGTTCTACTCATTGGTAATTGAACTTTTTTATGTATTATTTCTTTTTTCTTTCTTTTTTCATTAATATTGTTAATATAATTATTATCATCATTTCTAGTTTATTGGTATCTACTGTTTAAATGCCTTTTTAATAATGTATTTTTAAGGTTTGTGCTTCCTAGAGGAAATTTAATCCCTTTTTTATAATTATTTTGACAATTTTATTCATTTTTAATATATTCAAGTGTAACAAGATGCAGTGCCTTAAATCTCATTTACCATTTTGTGAATTTGTGAATATTACTCTTTAATGTAATTTTGTTTTCGTTCTACCATGAAAAGAAAATTTAAGCCTTTGAGATCCAGGCATGCGGTGTTTTTTGATCAGTAAAGCATACCTTTAAAGACTAATCCTGATAAATTTTATGTGCACTTCTTTTTTCAGTATCTTAAAGAGGCAGGTTGGGCTGAAGGTGGTCGAGTTATAGCTTGCACCCAGCCAAGACGATTGGCTGTTCAGGTGACTATTATAACTATGTTTCGGACCCACTGTTCTATTACTTACGTTCAGTAATCTCATATTGAGATCTGCACTTTCAACATATTCATTCAAAGAACTTCTACACACAGCTAATAGTTCCTAAAGAAATAATGTTTTGTCTGCTGGTTGCTGGGAGTGTTATATTGCTGAAATCCATCTTTTGTTTTAAGTATGTGGCATCATGTTTTGCAGCCTCTCCAATGCTGTGACTATAAATTTGTTAGAATATTTGGTTTTGATAATTTGTTTTTGACTATAGAGAAGCATGTTTTCTTTGTTGCTTTGCTGCTTGTACTCTACTTTGTGCTCTGTTGGAATTTTTACCTGCTTTTTTATTGTGTTATTTGACACATGACTGGTTTTGATTAGACAAAAGATGCTTCAAATAAGTATCTAAGACATGGAATACCGTATCGGGCCGAACCGTCCGATACACCCCATATCGAGCCGGACTGGCCGGTTCAGCCTGGTATGGTATAGTTTTCTTTTTTTCTTTCTTTTTTTTTTGCTGTTGGATGGGATTTTTTTATTTTTTTTTATTCACTTTACGGGATGGTATGGTACTGTACGGTATGGTACCATATGGCAACCGATACGGATTGCGGTATCGAGTCTGCGAATCTTGATCTGAGATCTTGAAAAGATTGTGCATGCCCTATTTGTGATACTGTATTTTTTTTAGCACCATAAGACCTGCAAGATACTCCATGAAGGCTACATTTTGTGGAACCTAGTGCATGTTATTGACCCTTTGATTACCATACTCTCAGTAATTAGGATTAAACCAATATTTCAGCATCAAGACGTTACAGGTACTTGATGTTATAGCATAAGTTGATTTGTGGTATTTCATGGCGATTCTTTTTTGTACCATAAACTAATAATTCTCTAGTGCATTTTTACAGTCTGTTGCCTCACGGGTAGCTGAAGAGATGAGTGTCAAACTTGGAGAAGAGGTTGGCTATACCATTCGTTTTGAGGATCAAACAAAGCCGGTATGACTTATGTATTGTTGGCTGCTAGCATTCTCTGTAGCTAAATATTGCTTAAAATACGGCAGTATCTAGGGTTTTATAATATACAGATGCACGCATTCATGCACGCACACACACAGATATATACAGACACACACAGATATATACAGACACACACACACACACACACATATATACAGACACACACACACCCACGCGCGCGCGCACACACACACATATGTACATATACATACATACATACATATATATATATATATATATATATACACATACACACATACACATACACATACACATATACATACACATATACACATACACATACACATATACATATACATACACATATACACATATACATATATATATATACATATATATATGTATACATATACATATACATGTATACATATACATATACATGTACATACATACATACATACATACATACATACATATGTATGTATGTATGTGTGTGTGTGTGTGTGTGTGTGTGTGTGTGTGTGTGTACACACACACACATACATATGTATGCATGCATGCATGTACATACATGTAGATATGTAGATACATATATATATATATGTGTGTGTGTGTGTGTGTGTGTACATACATATGTATATATACACCCACACACATATATACATACACACACATACACACACACACACACACACATATATACAATACTCACACACACACACACATATATACACACATATACACACATATATATACATATGTATCCACATATATATACATATGTATGTTTACGTACATACATATGTGTGTGTGTGTGTATATATTAGACCTTTCATATGGACACAAGGTGATAAGCTTTCTAGTTCATTTGGATATGGTTGAGTAAGGAGTTTTCTCATAGACTAGGTGGCAATTAACTGATTTTATTGCTTTCTCTCTCTCTCTCTCTCTCTCTCTCTCTCTCTCTCTCCCCTCTCTCCACCCCGCTCTTCCCTTCCTCCCCCCCCCCTCTCTCCATGTGTATTGTCACAGAATGTAACCAAGATCAAATTTCTAACTGATGGGGTGTTGCTTAGAGAAATGATGGATGACCCTCTGCTGATCAAGTACAGGTATCAGTTACCATTCAAATATGGATTCTTTCCTTTTTTCATATATATTTAGTTGGTGAAGAGAGATTTATTATTCTGAATCTTTCTTGCTTACCTCTGTTAAACAAGAGTTATCCCGACTACCCTGGTGGCTTTACGTATTCTTCTTTACCATAGATTTCATAAAAAATGCATATGCTTTCCTTTTTTTTTTTTTTGAAAAACAAGAAACAAAACAAATAATTTATGCTATTTTCTTTCTGTTAATATGAACATGAGCCATCCTTCTTACCATGATGTCCTCATGTGGATGCATTCAGACTCAGCTTAGCTCCTCCAGATTTTCCTGAATTATTGCAACTCTACCTTTACAAATGAACAATGTCTGACAGGTAACATCAGTGTGTGCTTCATAATTGTAATCATGATTTTAGATATTTTTTGTGGACTAATATTCTGATTCACACAACAGTTTGGCTCTTATTACTACAACATAAGCTTCCCCCTGCACCCCCCCCCCCCCCCCCCGCCCCCCGCCCACAAAAAAAAAAAAAAAAAAAAAAAAAGAAAAAAAAGTACAGATATTGAAGGCACTGACTGGTGACATAATGCTATGGGCATCTTTAATATTGCTATTTTCTTCCTACATGAACTACGTAACCATAAAAGTTTTTTTTATCATGCTAGCAGTGCCATGATATAATGTTTTATAGGTCTATCTATGTTTCTGATCTCTTCTTTTACCACTGTCTTTTTATTTCGGCTTTTTAAGTATATGTACTACTACTGTTTGGCTTTGGCATGAATATTTGGATGAACTAACAGTCTGCATACATCTTTTTGGTTTTGGTTGTTGAGGGCTTTGAGCAATTTTTAATAACTTTTTTCATCTATCCTCTGTCCTTTTATGTTGTCTTGTATTAGTGTCATAATGGTAGATGAGGCTCATGAAAGATCCCTTTCAACAGACATGTTACTGGGCCTTTTGAAAAAGGTACATATTGTAAATATCTTAACAGTTCTTAATTTTTCAAGTGCTTCTCTTTGTATATCTTCTTGAAGCTAATTTCTTGCATCGATGTTCCAGGTCCAACGCCGTAGACCTCAGCTGCGTATAATCATTTCATCTGCAACAATTGATGCAAAATCCATGTCAACCTTTTTCCATATTAGGTCTTATCCTGATTGAGTTACAATTGGATAGCTGGTTATAGTGTCTTGTTTGCTTTATTGCATCACTGGTTTATGTTATATTGTTCTGCTTCAATGAATAAAGAAGTTTTCTAGAGGCTTTTGGAACTGAAGGCCTTAAGTTTTTTCATTGATCTGCTAACCCAAACTTGACTTCTGTTGTAATCATTCCATAATCTTTTTGTCATTCTTTATTTTTCTATCATGTAGTTTTATTTTAAATGCTGTAATATTCAAGCTTGTATAGTTGTCGTGGTAGTGCTTTATGACCTTGTTAGTGATGATGATTCACCAAAATAATGACTAGTTTTTGGGAGTCCGCAAAGAGTTGACTCAATTTATGTTTAGTTCTCAAGACAATTGTATGCTAATTTTTTTTATGAACAATCTGACTAAATACAGATCCAAAATTCGAGAAATATGCAAAATAAGTTTGAATATTGACTACAGAACACCACTTGCCTTGTATTGGTGTGAAAGTTGCTAACAAGATGGAATATAATGAGCTATGTTCTTTTGGATTTAGGTTTTGTTGTAAGATGTTCTTTTGAGGCATTGTTTTAAGAAGCTATACAATGTAATGTTCGTCTAGATATTCTTTCAGCGGACCATCTTTAAGGGTGTCATCTATGGTTTCAATTATCATTCATCTATAAACCAAAACTGTCATGGGGAATGCCGAGGCAAAATTAGGATAAAACTGTCCTAGTAAATTAATTACAAGCCATCATAACATCTAATTTGGATTATAACATAGGTAAAACAATATGATGAGTAATTTATGTTAGAATGATTTTTTTTCCAATAATTTTATCATAGATATACTTCAACTTCATATTGTAAACAAAGTTTCCAAGAAAAAATATATCATTACTTGTAAATTGAGATTGCTGTGAAGTGTTAGGGCCATTCTTTATACAGTGTCGTCTATGTTGAATATAAAACCTCTGTGCCCTTTTATTTAAAACCAAGTTGTTATCATTAGGATCATTGTTCATCGTCTTAGACTGTACCACCTTGTACTGAGCATGCTTACTGGATCAATAGCAAACAAATAACCTGTGCAAGATGAGCACTGAGTGTTGGTACCACGAACCGACCTGTGTTGACACAATGCCAGAATGGAACCAACATAGGTACCAAAAGTGGTATCACGAACCATGGTTAGGATACACTGAGATAACAGTAAACAGCAGGTATATCATCGGAATATGGTTGTGGCATAGGTATATTGAATGTCACAGTTACTCTAAATCCAAAGTGTCATCATTAGAGTACATCAAGATAAAAATAAATTGTGGCCATGTCATTTGAATTTGGTTGTGGCATAGATACTTGAACATCCCAGGTTGGAGGAGCAAACTTTTTTCAGGGGAAATCATATGGGACCAACATAATTAAGTATCATCGACAAGCCTTTTTATACTATTATTACCCGCAAATATTACTTAACTAGACTGTAATGCATAACTTATTCTACCTCTTTCTGTAGCCTTGGCATGTGTTTCTTGGTTTTTGCTCAACTTTAACTTGGCGTTATGTTTTCAGGAGGAGGAATATAGGACAGGCTGCAGAAGATTCCGCACCTAGCGAGCTGCCTGCCACACTTTCTGTTGAAGTATGTTGTGAAGAGTTTCATGATCTTCAACACTGCATATAAAGACAAGGCCTTTAGCAACACCGTCAAATTCTGAAAATGAGCTAATCAGCTTTCAATTCTACCAGGGAAAAGGATACAATGTGGAGATTCATTATGTGGAGGAGCCTGTCTCTGATTATTTACAAGCTGCTGTTGATACTGTGATGTCAATTCATGATAAGGTAGATTGCTGCTCATAGGAGGTGATGTTA
The DNA here is from genome assembly GCA_006176705.1 of Cocos nucifera. Taxonomy (NCBI): domain Eukaryota; kingdom Viridiplantae; phylum Streptophyta; class Magnoliopsida; order Arecales; family Arecaceae; genus Cocos; species Cocos nucifera. The sequence continues at coordinate 691,762 of QRFJ01000028.1, read as the reverse complement.
ATCTATACAAAGTTGTTTTGATATGCCATATTAGTATACTTGACTCCAGTTAATTTTATCATCATTTGCAGTAACCTTCTAGCTAGATGCCACACCAGCTCTGCAACTTGCATCCTGGTTCTTATGCACTTCTGGATTTCAAACTCTTTTTTTTCTCCTATCTCCACGTGTTAATGTAATTCCATCCAGGCCACCCAAGTAACAACATTCAATGAGATCAGCACTTTTTTTCCATTTTTGGATCTGAGATGTAATTTTTGTTCTACATGTCCTCTTTTTAAATTCAAATTTATTATGCTTTTAAGATCTCTCCCTTTAACCACATTAAGGAATTTTACTTTATTTATTTTCTCAGATAATTTCAATGTACGTGTTTCATAATTCCATGTTTTTGTTCACTTTCTTTTTTCCCTAAATTTAGCTTAACTTAGTTTGCTTATTATGTCAATATTTTTGCAGGAACCACCTGGTGACATTCTGGTCTTCCTTACAGGTCAAGGTGATATCGATGCTGCTGTACAGTTACTTACAGAAGATGCTCAAAACAATGGTAGCTGCTCTTCTGATATTATAATATCCGCAATTTAACACCATCTTTTTACTTTTGATCTAGGAAAAATTGAATTGGAAAATGTGGTAGCAAAGTACATTGCGTAGAAAACTAAATGAAATTCCAGAAACCTGGGCAAAAACACTTAGAATATGGCCTCTGCTCCCTTATTCATGTAAACTGAAATATAGATTCACCCTAAAATGATCAAAATACACTTCTAATTATCTGTCAGCTTACCCATGTGAACAAGCTAATTATTCAGCTGACTTTGGAGTTTTGGCATAACATCTTGTTTGATATCTCTCTTCAACCAGAGAAAGACCAATATCCAGTCAATTGCCTTGTTCTTTTCTAATATACCTTTTTGTTACTGAATTTTGAATGGGTTCATCAGTTATGTTTTCATTCTGGAACATGAACCCAATCACTGAAGAGGCAGTCTGGAACACCTTGAACTACTAATCTGTTTATTGCTCGAGTGCACCATGTTCTACTTTTATACTTGAACTATCAATGGTCCCTTATTACTGCTTATTTTCACATTCTGTTTATAGAAGTATAATCATAAACCACAAGCCTTTCTGACATAAGTATATGGTCTGCTATATGATACTCTTTTAATTGACATGCAACTCACTGAAAAGATAGACCATCACAACATGAGTACTTCAGTACATTTCAATAGAGGCTTTTCCTCCGTGGAACTTGTAGAGGAAGCACTAAAGTGTAGGAGCCTTCTAACTTTTATTTCTTATGCTTTGTTTTGCCTCTTAATTCTTTTTTATTGCAGTTCTTAATCAACCTATTTAACAGGGTCAAAAATTTTGAGATATTAAGTCTGAGCGTGCTTATGTCTCTACTTTGTTTGGTTAAAGATTGGAAGTTCTAAATCAAACAGGCTGAAACTGGAATAAATTTATTAAGCAAACATTTTTGAGTGAACTACAAGAAAGAACTGCAAATGAAAAAAAAGAGAAAAATTAAGAGCATATTTGATGGCCTTTTATCATTGTTCTTTTTACACATGACATTTCATCATGTAAGCAAGCAAGCAGTGTAAGCACCATGATAATTTTTTTATAATGTTTTACCAGTTCAAGTAACCATCTTGCAAACTACCGTTATTTTTAACATTTTGAAAAATCTGTAAGTAATCTTTGCATGAACTCAGAAAATGTAAGTACATGAGACTAAACTCCTGTGGAGTTTGTTTTAATTATTATTTTTGGAATCATGATTTTTGTCCTTTTCTTTGAGTGAACATTTTACTAGAAAAGAGAAAGATCATGAACTTGAAAATCTCTGCTTGAAGTAGAATTTTACTTAGAAATTTTGCATTGAAACAGAGTAAATTTCTTTGGGAATCCTACCCATTAATTTGCTTCAAAGTTCTGATTTGTCGACACACGAGGCATCTTTCTAGATCTTGGGGGGAAATGATGAATACAAAGAAACCAAAGAAGAAAGTAAGGGAAGACTAAAAGTACACAAAGTTGTCCCGGAGGACATGGCTGACCTTGTGCTGAACCAAGTTAGTTTTTGCGAGTCTGCCATCTATAAGGTGGGTTGCATATGATGAAACACTCTTCACTAAGGTTACACGAATGAGAAATTTACTATAGATTAGAGCTTTTATTTACCATAATATGAAATGTTGAATATACACAAACTTATGAATTTCAGTAAATCTTTTCTAGCACATTTGATTGACATTATCCTTTTTGGTCGTTCATTGCAAAACGAATGGTTTGTAGCTAAATGCCCCATAACTTATCGTGTGTGCTAGGCTTGTATTTTTGAACAAATCTTGGCCAATTTTGTCATTTATAATGCTAAACAAGGCTGAAAGCACTATATATTACAGAACTTTATGCAATCTGGTTGGTAACCAACAAAGTGTTTTTGGACCATATAAGATGATCTAGAAGATACATCAAGCTCTACTTTATCAAGACTTAATATTTTGGTATATGTCATGTTTTTGCATACTTACAATACTGTGAGCAAATTGTAGATTACTTATGTTCAGCTTATCAGTCATGCTAATCTTTTAATGTTATGAATAATTTTTAGGATTTAATTTTTATAGCTTTGCTAACATCGGTATGTCACCATGTTGAGGCTGAAGAAAATCATAAACATTTTTTTCATTGATATATTTAATGAGGTTTTATTTCCAGGGTTGTTAGTTTTACCACTATACTCGGGGCTTTCACGTGCAGATCAGGTTAGTGGTAACTGATGATTATCATGAAACCTACCAACTTTTGTGGGCCTGATGGAAGAACCATCTATGTATACATTAATATTTCTTTGTTTTTAGGACCTCATTTTTTCTCCCACTCCCAAAGGAAAAAGGAAAGTGGTGATATCAACTAATATCGCTGAGACATCATTGACTTTGGAGGTATAATCCAGCATTTTACTAAAATGTTTGTGAGACATGACGGTGATAATTTTTAGCTAATCTTTTTTAAATTTTATGCAGGGAATAGTGTATGTCGTAGATAGTGGGTTCTCAAAGCAGCGTTTCTATAATCCGGTATATATCTACATTCTTTATTTTCTACATAGATTTTTCTATGTTGTTTGTCAGCCATATAAATTTTAAATTGAGTATTCGTATTGCTTCATTAGCAAAGATTAGATAAATCTCCATCTTAGTTCAATAATAATTGATATTAAACTTAAGAAAAGGTAATATACCACTCCTTTAGATTCCAAACATCTTGCAAGAGCCTCCAAATCCATATTGAGTTTTCCCTTTTTCTCATGGTCCATCATCGTAGATTCTAGTGAACAGATATTAGAGTCTCGGATTTTTTTCTCCCACATCCATCTATTACCTCCAATTGTTCTTCTTCATTTTGTTCTCGTTTTTGGCAACTCAATTGCTTTCTTCTATGTACTCATTGTTAAGTACTTCTTGATATTTTAATGCATTTGCTTTTTTTTTTTTATAATTAATTTATATTTTCTTTGGACAAAAGTAAAATATGAATCTTTGCTATACACACATTGGCGTGTCCTTTCCCTTGTTTATAAAGTGATTCCATGTATGTAACTGTTCTGATTATTGGGGAATTAAACTTATGAGTTGATCTATGAGATTACGGGAAAGGGCAACTACACAAAGATTTAATGACTATTTCAGATAAATCAATTTCGATTAGAGTTTGAAAGATTGACAACGAAAGCCATCCTTTTTACTTAGACAATTGATAGAAAAATATACAGAAAAAGAAATGGTGATTCGGTGGGTTTTAAAAGGAATGGTGTACATAGACTATATATTGAAATAATTAAGGACATGTGTGCTGGGGCATTGACAAGTGTTAGGAATGACTGCAGTTCAATAAGTGTATTTTGAATTACCATAGGTTGCATCAAGGATCATTAGTTAGCCCATATCTTTTTGTACTAATTATAAATGGACTTACTGCTAATATTTGGAAGGTGTACCATAGTGTAAGTTTTTTGCAGATGATATAGTGTTGGTTGATGGAAAGAAAACTAGATTAAATACTACAATAGACTTATGAAGGAAAACCTTAGAGGATAAGGGTTTAGATATTAGTAAAAATAAAGATAGAGCATTTGGAATGTAAGTTTACTGAGTACTGAACTAGGATGTGATGCCTATTAAGATTGATGACTAAGAGATATTGAAAATAACTGATCTTGTTATTTAGGATCTATTATATAAAAAAAATAAGGAGATCGATGAAGATATATGTAATAAAATTATAGCTGATTGGATGAAGTGGAGAGGTATATTTGGAATATTATGTGATAGGCACTTAAAAGTTACATCTTTAGATTATATAATGTAATAAAATTATCCCTGAGCTTGTGTTTCTCTTCTGTATTATATAAAAGGATACATGAGAGAACACTTAGAATTTACATCTTTAGATTATATGAAATACCATTTGTTCCAATATGGAACAAATGGTGTATGAGGATGCAAATAGAAGATGGGCTAAGGCCTGTCTATCATGTTCTTTCTATACCAAATGGTCACATAAGGTCTGATCAAATTGATCGTAAGGGCTTAGTCAGCTGCGTGGAAGGGAGAGAAAGCCTTATTAGTTGGGTCATTAGCGTTCGGCTGAAAAATTGCGGAGCGATAGACCAAGGAAGAAAATTATAGCGCGTTGACGAGGTCCTCAGGGAAGCATTCTTTGACTTAAGACATGGTATGATTGGAACATTAGAAGCAAAAGATTCATACAATAAGCTAAAATATGTGGTTGGGGCTTGAATATTCTGCTTTGTGCATTCTAATAGCTTGATAATGCAGCTTTGAGTTTTGATACTGTGATAATTAGTTCTATTCTGCACTTCACTTATTTTTCACGAGTAGGTGGAGTTGCTTTTTCAAGTCTCTGTCATCATTATTTTCAAGATCTAGTTGGAAAAGCTAGTCGCAAAAACCATCAGAGTTTCTGCCATAATTTTGCATATCAATATGGCTATGCTATTTAATTCCTTCTGTATTCTCTCGTTTTTAATTCTTGCTAAAGATGCTATTAAGGTTCTCTTTCGAACTATACATGCCTAAACCTTTGGGTTTCCTTTAACTTTTGCTTTTATTGAACAGATGACTTGCAACATTAACTTTGTGATGGGGAGCAAAGTTTTTTTTTTTTTTTTTTAATAAATCAAATCAAATTTAAAATTAATTTTATTTTTTTTCTAAACAATTGTAAAACAAGGTTGCTTTCCTTTTTTTTTTTTTTGAATAACCGAACCTATTAACAGTTTTGTAAGTTATATTAATCAAAGGTTTATTGGACCCTAGTAATCATACTCTTTGTATTTATCATAAATTGATTAGTTGTTCTCACCTGCTATGCCTTTTTAGCACATATAGTTCTCCATATAAAATGGATGATCCATGTCAGGGGCTTCCTTTTTTGATGTTCTTGTTTTTCAAAAAGTTATGATGCATAAATTGTAGCCATTTTCTTGTTAGATTGCCGATATTGAGAACTTGGTCGTGGCACCAATATCCAAGGCTTCTGCAAGACAAAGGGCAGGGAGGGCTGGAAGGGTACGACCAGGGAAGTGTTTTAGGTATGTGCATGTTGCACTTATGAGTTGTTGTTATATTAATCTAGTTCTGCTGAATTTCTTTTAGTATTTGTAGATAATATATGTGAGATATTTATCATGTATAACATGCCCCACCTACGAATTTTGTTTCTTATACCATAAATGTTCATCTTTTGTCTACAGTTCTCGCATGTTGGTGGACTACACCTTTGTCTGTAAATCCAATCCCACATAAGTGAGAAAGTAGTTGCTGCTTAGGGCATCTATCATGGTTTGTTGTACTGGATTGTACCACCCCTTACCAGGCACAAAGGAGAGATTGGTGGCGAACCAATACTTGGAATGGAAGGGAGACCATGTGTCAGTACCATGAACTGACCTGTATTGACACTACATTAGAATGGTGCTGAGACGGGTACTGAAACTGGTACAATGAACCTTGGTATGCATGTATAGTTCTTCCTTGCCTCAGCAAGTCCGAGTCTTTTGTGCATGATAAGTGTGTGGCTGCGCTAATTATATATTGTAACATGAAGAACAACTCAAGGGGGGGGCAATGGTTGAGAGTTGAATTCTCATGATGTAACCTCTAAAAGGGGAAGTTGCTTGACATCTACAGTTGGAAAGGACCATTTCTCACAATTACTATATGAAATTCATATAAATACAATCTACCCACATAATACAATAATATGCTATATCTGTTATTAGTGTTTTTAAATATCGAGCTTGTAATGGATCAAAGAATGGACTAGTTGACAAAAGGATGCAGTGTAGTACTACACTCAAATAAACTGAATGTACAAGATGATTGAATATGTATGAAATGAGGTAGATCTTTTAAATTGGCGGTTTGTGGGATTAGGAGCATTAACTGCAACGTTTAGTTTAAGGTAAGGTGGGGGGGTGAAGCAACATAACTTGCATGGTAGCACTCTTGCCTACTACCCGGGCTCATTGTTTGTGAGTTGATATTTTGCTTCATACTTTTAGAAGTCTAGTCTCCATCCAACACATCAATGCTTACAAATCACATTAATTAATGATCTATTTAAGTTAGCATATATATAAGCTCTCAGGCAAGAGGTTGGGAGAGATTATGTGACAATGATCGATCATCCATTGAAGGCAGAAGAATGCTTAAGAAGTTAAGAGAGTTTTGTCCAACCTGATGTCCATGGTAACTAAGTTGCCAAAAACCTTGAAGATTATGAATATCTTTGATAACCATTTTATTATAAATTGTAGTCATGTTATGCTGGCATTATTGATGTAATTTTGCAAAGCAAAACAGACCAGGGTTTAGAGTAGGTCGAGATGGATTAGAAATTTCAATTTTTTTTTGCAAAAGGAGAACCGAGATATAAATATTTTCTTTTGCATTGCCATTTGTACTATGGTGATATGGTCTAGAATGTGTTCTTTTCTTGAGCTAAACCTCTGTTTTCCGTTAGATTTAGGCTCACAATATTCTTCTGTAGTTTTGATGATTTTTCTTTAATTTCTTTGAACTGTTGGATTAGCTTTATTTCTGAAATATTCTATATCTGGTTAAAATTTGCACCAGACTTTATACTGAAGAATATTTTGTCAAGGAAATGCCTGCAGAAGGAATTCCAGAAATGCAAAGGTCAAGCCTTGTTTCTTGTGTGATACAAGTACGTATGTCATACTGCAAATTGCTGATTCCTTTTTAACTTTTTATTCATATCTCGCTTCTCTTTATTCTTTTTACATTACAACCAGAAAGTGTACACACTATTTTTCAATATTATCTTCTTCTGTTTTGATATTGTTAGGTGCTGAAATTATTTAGTTTATGGTTGAGCAAGGGAAAAGCTTTTATTTTTAGGCTGGCTATATTAAGTGTCTTTTTGGAAACATTCTTAGGTTTGTGTATCTTGGCATCATGTGTCGGAATTTAGGAATGCTATTTTAAGTTTGCATGAAATTGTGCTGTTTGGAAGCTCATATTTTCTCTAACTTCGTATTTAACAGTCAAAAAAGGTATCTTAAGGTAATAATAGATTCAGCTATGCTGCAATGAATTGAGCAGTAAGCAACTAGCATGCTACGGCTACCCTGCCCTGAGGTTTGTTGGGCTAAGATGAAAACATGAGATTTATTTGGACCAATAGGTTTTAATGAATTCTTAAGACAGAGCAGAACAATAAGGCAGAAAGTGGTGAGCTGAATGATTTGAGAAGAAACCAAAAGACCCAGAATGAACTCAAGGTAAGTGGTTTAAATAGGATTTTTAGTTTCTCTTTGTACAAAATGATTATCTTTACAAGAAATAGTGTGGAAGGGTATATGGTAAATGGGATTTTTTGGTGTTGGTATTTCAAGTTGAACGAGAAATATCTAGGTTTAGTTGATTGAGATAAATTATATGATAAGATGATAGTTGTGGTTGTAATCAATTGTCCACTTTGGGGTTTTAGAAATATTGATTCTTTTTCACTTGTAGCACAAAATGGCAAGGCATTTAGTATAGAGTTTCCTGCTTTCATTAGCCAGAGTTATCCACATTTAATGCAGCTTTTTGGAGCATGGCTGTCAGAGGACACATTGATTATGGTGACACTTCAGTTCTCCATAATTTATGTGCTAATGAAGTTGAAATGTCAGGACAGCCATATTAACTTGTCATAATTTGTTTATTTAAAACTTTACTGTAATATGGGATGAAAACAAGTTCTTTAGCACAGAGTACTACCTCCTAATTTAATTATGCATTTAAAAATTTGTATTTTTTGTGATGTATATAAGTGCCCATGGATTGATTGTCTTTTGCTCCCTTGGAAGTTGAATAAGTAATTCTTTGGGGCACCTTGACATTCACTGTTCCAAGTATCTAGATAAATAATGCTTGTAGAGTTAGGTAAGTTATTCTGATGAAGAACTCTGTAAAAAGATATTCTTTATCTTGTCACCAAGTATTGGGAAATTAGTGAGTGAAAAATAAATACTTAACATGAATGGCAAGTTATACTAACTTCCCAATTGTGCCTAGATATATAATCTCCAACATTGTGAGTGCCGCAATGCAAAGGACAACAAGAAGTGTTGTACCCTAATTGTTTGTTCCCTTGTCATTAATTTAATTCACATATCTCTTGATTAGATGTGTTGCCAGTAAGTTTCCAGTTTCCAAAGTCTACCCTATACAAAACAGAATGTTTGTTTGTTCTCAACTCAACTCAACTAAGCCTTAATCCCAAACTAGTTGGTGTTGGCTAAGAATGTTTCTTCTCATACTCATTTATCTCTCTGTGATCACCAAACTTTTTTTTAGTGTGGTATGCATGTCATTGCTACTTCACAATAGTATATCTTGATCAATCGCCATACCCATTTTATTGCATAACAATAACCAATCAAATTTATGTTCTTGATGTGCTCCTGTGGAATATGATTGTGCAAACTTTTCAGCAATCTTGAGTTTGACACTGCAGAGGTTAAACCGACTTCTAAATAGGATATGCCTGGAACATTGCAATGTGCTCCTTTTCTTCAAACCTGATTAAGGAGTAATTCATGCCAGGCAAATAAATGTTTAAAGGGAACTCAGTAATCTTCAACTTATTTCAGTATATAATAAAATTCACTATTCCTCTTTGTTTAGAGAGACACCCCAACCCCCCCCCCCCCCCCAACCCCCACCACCAAAAAAAAAAGCACTATGATCATATCTTTACTAATGAATGTACAATGCTGATGCATTTTACAATAACAAGGTCAGCAGGTCAACCAGATCGTAACTGTTGGACCTACAGTTTTGTCTTACTGGTCCTATTTTCAATCATGTTTTTGTCTTTACTTTAGTCATTGAAATTGCAGTCCATGTTGTATGGGTTCTTCATACTTTGAGTTACTCGATACATAAGGATGGATGCATGAGCATGCCATCTTTTTTAGAGGGTTCTCGTGTCAGATTCTTTTGGATCTTAACATTCAATACGTGGGTCTTGCATTTGATTAGATTCATTACAGCAACTCAAAATGAAACACTCTCGTTTGATGTACATTACTTAGCAAAGAGATTGCCTCTTCTCGTGAGTCGTGACAACCCAACACCATGTACCTCCTAATTTTTTGCACTTCGTAACATTTTTATGTACCAAGTCTATGGGATACATTGAAAGTGGATGCTTCATGGTGAGCTATCACTCCCATGCAGGGTTGATTTGTGGTGACCAAGTTCTAAACCAAGGTTTGAGGTATTGCATACTTTGCTCATACCATACTCTGCTTTACATTTGACTGTACTGCTCTATGACCTATCTTGTTGACTATTGTCATATATCCAATATGGAAAGATGCACAATTAATTTATTGATTCTTTACAAGTTATGTGAAGATATGCTTGAAAATTTATTGTATTATGATTATTATCTCATTAGCATTTCTAATTTTGTACAAAAATGTTAAAGCCGAAATTTTGTTTAACTGAAGCTTTATAAGTTACTGAAGCTTTATTTTTGATTTTCCCCTACTATGAATTAAGACTGTTGAATTTAGACGTCAGACAGGCACCCTAGCTCATCATTGAGAGTATTGAGCTGGCATGCATCAAATATCAGCCTATACTAATTGAATTAGGTTGACATGATGTTCCTTTACAATATAAAATGGATAAATTCATTTTAGTGAGACAGTGCACCATAGAAAATGTGATAGGATATTGCAAACCTTGACGTTCAAGAGAGGGTGAGCTAGTACCTTATTTACAGTCTATTAAATGAAGGATTTAATTGGTAAATTAACTCTTAGCATTAACTTAGTTGTTCATTATTCTTGCATAGTACTTGTTGCAGAATCTGGTTGACGCTGAATTGAGCTGGAGTCGAGGAAGACGAGGTCGCCATCGGTGACCTGCAAAATAGTCCCATCCGGAATCGGTGGTGGTGACTCTGGTAGGACCCTCCGACGATCAAGTCAGCTCTTCTGGCCAATAGAAATGGAGTGCTCAGGCAAGAATTCAGGAGAGTTTCAGTAAGGAGAAGAGAGCTTAGAGAAAATGTATCTGGAGGATTCCTTTTTATAGACGGAGCTTGATTAATAGCGACGGCCATATCGTCCAGTAGTGGGCCGCTTGGGGCCGCATGGGGTTCGGTATGGAGAGGAAGGTGTCGTCAGACTGATAGTGACAGTCATAACCATCCGATAGTGGGCCGCTCGGGGCCGCATGGGGTTTGCTACAGAGAGAGGAGCGTCGTTAGACTGATAGCGACCGTTCGTCTAGATTTAATAGCCGTCATTCGGAGGAAGCAGGCATTGGTTGGTGAAGAACTTCGACATATATCAATTCCAGAGGAGTTCGGACTTCTGAAGGAAATACGTCTAGAGGGGTCATTTGGAAGGAATGCTAGCTGAAATCTGAAAGCAATTCGCTGGAGGAATTCGACTGAAGGAGAAGTTCGGCTCCTGAAGGAATCCGACTGAAGGAAAAATCCGAAAGGAGTTCGGCTCCTGGAGGAATCCGACTGAAGGAGTCCGGAAGGAGTTTGACTCCTGTAGAAATCCGACTGAAGGAGTTCGGAAGGAGTTTGGCCCCTGGAGGAATTCGACTGAAGGAGAAGTTCGGTGGAGGAATCCGACTTAAGGAGTCTGGAAGGAGTTCGCCTCTTGTAGAAATTCGATTGAAGGAAAAGTCCGGAAGGAGTTCGATCGAAGGAGAAGTTCGGTTGGGGCTCGGCTGTTGAGGAGTTCGGCCGGCAGAAGGAGTTTGGCTAAGGTTTGGCCATTGGAAGAGTTCGACTGGCTGAAAAAGTTTGGCTAAGATTTAGCCATTGGAGAAGTTCGGCTGGGGTCCGACCGTTGGAGGAGAATTTTCGATCGAAGCTCTTCCATGATTACCAGTCACATTAGGCTAAGCACCAGGCTGGACTTCGGCGGGAGCGGAGTTTATTCCCAACAATATTCCTCCCCACTTTCGAGTTCGAAATTCAAAGGGAGTACAAAAAAGACGACTGCCGAAGTCCTTTTTAGGGCTCTGCACCAGTTTAGGTTGAAGCTCGGGGGAGATCTTATCTTCAGCCAAGGTCGACGTTGAAGTTGAAGCTCGGGGGAGATGTTGTCTCCAGCCGAGATTGAAGGAGATCTTATATCCTATTGAAGGGTTAGAGCTCGGGGGAGATCATATCTCCAACCGAGGTTGAAAGAGATCTTATCTTTCATTGACATAGACGTTGAAGCTCGGGGGAGATCTTATCTCCAGTCGAAGTTGAAGGAGATCTTATCTCTTATTGATGTAGAAGCTTGGGGGAGATCTTATCTCCAGCCGAGGTTGAAGGAGATCTTATCTCCTGTTGACGTAGACGTCGAAGCTCGGAGGAGATCTTATCTCCAATTGAGATTGAAGGAGATCTTATCTTCTGTTGTGGTCGGACACAATAAGATCATTGTCGGGGTCTTTTCTCTCATCTCGTCTAAAATGAACGAGGCCTTCAGCTTTGCTTACGTTAGGACGAGGTTCTCTTCCTGTTCCTAATGGGCTGTGGGGGCACATAAGGGCCGTTGTCAGGGCCTTTCCCCCATCCCGTCTAAAATGAACAAGGCTTTCGACTTTGCTCACGTTAGGATGAGGTTCTCCTCCTATTTCTAATGGGCTATGGGGGCACATAAGGGTCATTGTCAGGGCTTTTCTCCCCATTTCGTCTAAAATGAATGAGGCCTTCGACTTTGTTCACGTTAAGACGAGGTTCTTCTGTTCCTAACGGGCTGTGGGGGCATATAAGGATCGTTGTCAGGGCCTCTCCCTCCATCTCGTCTAAAATGAATGAGGCCTTCGACTTTGCTCGCGTTAGGACGAGGTTCTCCTTCTGTTCCTAACGGACTGTGGGGGCACATAAGGGCTGTTGTCAGGGCCTCCCCCCCATCTCGTTTAAAGTGAACGAAGCCTTCGACTTGCTCATGTTAGGAAGAGGTTCTCCTCCTGTTCCTAACATGGCCACTATTGATTGCTTCTTTCCTGTCATCAGATAGTTTTTGCACCGAGAAACAATAATGTTGAAATGGAGGAGTTTTATTGAAGAAAAATTATCGGTAGTACATTCTCAGATTCTCTGAGTTTTAAGGTCGTGGGAGCGTTGTTCCTCCGAGCTTCTTTAGGCGATAAGTTCCGGGCCGGACGACCTCCTTTATTTCATGTGGGCCTTCCCAATTTGGGGCAACCTTCCCCTGGCTCTGAGGCTGAGAGATGGCGGCTCGTCGAAGTACTAAGCCCCCCAAGAGATAGTGTTGATGATGTCGGGAGGCGGCCGATCTTGTTATTCCTCCCTCATTGGTGGTTCTAGCTGCGGTGGCGCCATTGACTTGCTTCAGGCCGGCGTTTGTGAAGCATTGAGGGGGGCGTAGTTGTGAAATCTTCAGGGGGAACTTCACGCCCTTTCGTCGAGGCTTTTTTGACGACGAGCTCAAGGAGTTCGGGCTTGCTTGCGCTCGAGGAGAGTTCGTGAGCGTGATCGAACTTCATTCGGCCCTCCATCAGCGGTGAGTCTATGCTGCTCTCCTGCGGCTTCCTCATCCTTCAACTTGAAGGCTTTTTCCGCTCGAGCATATCCCTCAACACGAGCTAGCAGATCGATAAAGTTTCTGAGGTACTTCTTCTTCAGGAAGAACAGCAAATCGTTCTTCTGAAGGCCGTTCTTGAGTGCGGCCATCGCAACTGACTGATTCAGATTCCGAATCTTCAACGCAGCAGTATTAAATCGGGTGACATAAGCTCGGATGGATTCCTTCTGCTTGATGTTCATTAGAAAATTCGAATTTTGGCGCGGATATCGGCTGCTGACGAAGTAAGCCGCAAACTAATGGCTCATCTGGTCAAAGAAGAAGATCGTAACCGATTTCAACGCCGAGTACCAATTTCTTGCTGCTTCCTTTAAGGTAGATGGGAAAGCTCGGCATAATATAACGTCTGGTGCGTCATGAAGCAGCATCATGGTCCAGAAGGCTTTCAAATGATCGACTGAATCAGATGTTCCATCGTAGCTTTCAAATTGGGGGAGCTTAAAGTTCGGCAGGATGGGCTCTTACATAATTCGGAGAGAGAAAGGGGGATCGGTGCGGATGTCGTCATGGTGAGCTGGGGCGATGTGGCCGAGCTCCTCAATTCGTCAATGTATCCCCCACAGTTTCTGATCGAGGACGTCAACTCGATCGCAGGTCTTGGAAGGTTTCCGACCATGGATGGAGAAGGTCCCTTTCGAAGAAGAATCATGATCCAAGCAAGGATCCTCTGTTCTCTATTTCTCCTTCCCAGGGGCGACGGGTATGCTAGCTCAAGTGCTCCTCCTTGGGATCGGTTTCTGACATCTCGACGACGGGTTTCCTGGCGGAACCGCCTTCGGAGGCTGTTGCATGGTCTGCACCATTTTGGTGAGGCCCTGAATTCGCTGCATCAGCATGTTAAACGGCTCCGAATCTACCATGGCCGGCGGTGGAGGTGGGGGCTGAAGCGCCGGCGTTGGAGCCGAAACGGGTAGATCTGGCTTGGATCTGGCAGTAGAAGCGGTAGATCTCTTGGTAGTAGCTTTCTTTAGAGGCATTTCTTGGGATTGAGGGAGGATGGAGATGGATCTTGGAGAAGCTCTATAGGATCGATTGAGCACTCCTTTAAAAACAAGGGTACCTCGGAAACAGAGGTCCTTCTAGTGCCAATTCTGTTGCAGAATCTGGTTGATGCCGAATCGAGCTAGAGTCGAGGAAGACGAGGTCGCCGCCGGTGACCTGCAAAACAAAGTCCTATCCGAAGTCGGTGGTGGTGGCTCCGATAGGATCCTTCGATGATCAAGTCAGCTCTTTTGAGCAACAGAAATGGAGTGCTCAGGCAAGAATTTAGGAGAGTTTCGGAAAGGAGAAGAGAGCTTAGAGAAAACGTATCTGAAGGATCTCTTTTTATAGACGAAGCTTGATTGATAGTGACGGCCATACTGTCCGGTAGTGGGTCGCTCGGGGCCGTGGGGTTCGATACGGAGAGGAAGGTGTCGTCAGACTGATAGTGACAGCCATAACCGTTCGGTAGTGGGCCGCTCGGGGCTGCATGGGGTTTGTTATGGAGAGGGGCGTCGTCAGACTGATAGCGACCGTTCGTCGAGATTTAATAGTCGTAGTTCGGAGGAAGCATGTGTTGGTTGGTGAAGAACTTCGACATATATCAATTCCAGAGGAGTTCGGACTTCTGAAGGGAATACGTCTGGAGGGGATCATTCGGGAGGAATGCTAGCTGAAATTTGGAAGTAATCCGCTGGAGGAATTCGACTGAAGAAGTTTGGAAGAAGTTCGGCCGAAGAAGTCCGGAAGGAGTTCGGCTTCTGGAGGAATCCGACTGAAGAAAAAATCCGAAAGGAGTTCGGCTTCTGGAGGAATCCGACTGAAGGAAAAATCCGAAAGGAGTTCGGCTCCTGAAGGAATCTGACTGAAGGAGAAATCCGGAAAGAGTTCGGCTCCTAGAGGAATTTGACTAAAGGAGTCCGGAAGGAGTTCGACTCCTGTAGAAATTCGACTGAAGAAGTCTGGAAGGAGTTCGGCCCCTAGAGGAATCCGACTGAAGAAAAAGTCCGATGGAGGAATCCGACTGAAGGAGAAGTCCGGAAGGAGTTTGGCTCCTGTAGAAATCCGACTGAAGGAGAAGTCCGGGAGGAGTTCGGCCGAAGGAGAAGTTCGGCTGGGGCTCGACTGCTGAGGAGTTCGGCCAACTGAAGGAGTTCGGCTAAGGTTTGACCGTTGGAAGAGTTCGGCTGGCTGAAAAAGTTCGGCTAAGGTTTGGCCGTTGGAGGAGTTCGGCTGGGGTCCAGCCGCTGGAGGAGAATTTCCGATCGAAGCTCTTCCATGATTACCAGCTGCATTAGGCTAAGCATCAGACTGGACTTCGGCGGGAGCGAGGTTTATTCCCAACAGTACTGGAACAAAATTTAATTCATTAACATATGGTTATTTCATTTCTTGTCATTTCTTTGCTTTATTCATTTCATTTGATCCCAATAATAGGGTGTTAACAAACCTACAATGGCAGCGGTTATTTGATGAAGAGTAAAATTGTAGGCTTTGAAGTGTTCTTTATTTGTATTTCTTTTGGAGAGAAATAATCTTTTTCTTGGCATCTTTATCATATTAAATATAGATAATGCACAATATTAAAATGAGGGCAGGAGAATTAAATCAAATTAAAGACTTGTTGAATATGCAGTCTCTCTAGTTAATTTATCTATTCTCTATGGCATTCCAGTGATTTTTATTTTTTAAGTTAAAAGTAGGAAAAAATATTTACGGCTTGAAACAATGCCTCTGGTTTTCTAGTAATGAGTGTGTAAAGGAAGTTGAGTTCATGTCAAGATATATGAAATATTTGACGCCAGCATGATGATTTTAAAACTTATGCTAGACCTTTGCATGTGTTTATTGTTGATCAATTACTTCAGTTGCTTCCTTTGTAAAACCCCCCTTCCACCAGGTGTGTTCATCTTTTATAAATATGCTTAATTGTCTGTAGCAACTTACATTCTTCTTCCACTTGACTTCCATTATTGAGAAGATTACTTATCTTTCATGTGCGTGTGTGCATCCTTTGACTTGCTTGTTTCAAGTTGTTATTATCTTTTCGTACGGGCTTGTGCTTTTGTCTGTTTTCCAATTGGTTTGTCATATTTATGTAAAGACGTTCGTGGACTGTCATCCACATCATGAGTCTACCACATCTAGGATTAGATTAAATATGTTAATTTTTATTTTCTTTTCTTTGATCTCCTCTATCTTTTGTCAATGAGCATGTTCTCTTGATATCATTGCTAAAATTACTTTTATCATGATCATTTACCTATATATTATCAGAATGTAAACAATATTTTGATTTTATTACTATGGGCCTACTTACCTCCAGAATTGCATGCTCACATCGTGGATGCTGATGTTTTTGATGCATAGTTGAAAGCCTTGGGCATAGACAATATACTGGGCTTTGATTGGCTAGCTTCTCCATCACCAGAGGCAATGATCCGAGCACTTGAGGTTCTCTACTGCCTCGGAATTCTTGATGAAGATGCCAAACTCACATCACCTACTGGTTTTCAAGTTGCTGAGATCCCATTAGTATGTTTCTTAACTTTGTATCTTGTTCTCTCTATGTATTGCTAAATATGTTTAACTTATCTACTTTGTGTTGATTTTTGGTTTGTTGAACTTTTGAGAGAAGCAGATTTTTAGGCAAGATAAAGCCACATCTGATGTATTTCACAAATAAGTTTGCCTTGAAATGATTATAAAACATAAATACCAAGAAAACTTAAGACCTCTCTCTCTCTCTCTCTCTCTCTCTGGGTAAAAAACTTAAGACTTCTCTTAGAACAATAATTTTGTACCCTTCTGTTGGGATATAATACCCATTGCACTCAGGTTTTGGTCTATTCTGTTGACTTTATTCCTGCTGCATTATTATGTGGATTCTGATGCAACTTTTCCTGGACAAGAAAGCCAGCGAATGTTAATTTCTACCTGAAATCAATTCAGAAATAATATTTGAGGCCAGTATGAAATTTGCTGTGAATTTCATATAATTGTATTTGGTTATCTGTAATTTTCCTCAAGTGTGAGACTCATATTGCAGCAACTACAAAACACAACAACCTGAAAGTGCCTTAACAGTACATCCATCTTCTCTGTTCAAGATCCATGCCTGAAATTATCTACTTGTTCATGTTGAAATCAGTTAAAATTAACAAATGTGATCACGCTATCTATTGATCAGCACTAACGAGGGACATGATCTTGTGGTGCAAATGTGCAAGGATGTAGTCAAGTATTGCTGGAAGTATGTGGTCAAGTCTCTGTCCTGGTTATTGTTTTTGTAACCTGGGTCATTTGCCAGGGTGTCAAACTTCTTTCTTCATCTTTCATGTCAGTCAGTGCCAGTTTGTTAGAACATATTGTCCCATCCCCAATGAACAATTATGCTTCAGCAGTACATTCAGACATTTGGAGACCAGCTAGGATCTGAAGTGTTTTTTTTTTTTTCCTGATTTTCTTATTCTATTGTATAATTGACGATTAGAAGTATTTTTGAAATTTTTTTTTTTTTGTTGTATATTTTGATGATTAGTCTAAATTAACACAGCTTTATTTTATGATGGGAATGTTCATAAATTTTGCTATTACTTCAATTCTTTTACAAAGAAATGCAAATTATTATTATAAGTTTTTTTTCCTTTTTTGTTTGATGCTTCTGATCAAGATTTGCTGAATCGGTATTGGCCAGTGACCGGTTCAGTATGGTATGGATCTATGCTGTGCTGTTCCGTGGCGTATTGAGGGGGAGAGAGAGGGGGGGTGGGGAGGAAGAGGAAGAGGGAGGAAAAACCCTAATCCTGGAGGGTTGGAGAGAAGAAGGGAAGAAAGAAGAATGTGAAGATGGGGGAGAGGGAGAGAGAGAGATTGATGTACTTGTTCGGTTGTTGCTGTCACATGGAATAGGAAAGCCATCACCCATGGAGGAAGAGGAGACGGAGGCTAGGGTTCTTGGGGGGCAGAGATGGACAAGCGTCGTCAAGCTGGAGGAGACATCAATGAGGTCATTGCTGATTCTGGCCAGCTATAGAGCTTGAGCAAAGGGAGAGAGAGAACCTTGAAGGCTCTCAAAGGCCCTCGATCTGTCAAACCATGGGGTGTGGGGGAAATATCGATGTTGAAGTGCTGGGGGAGGGGTAAATTGATATGTTGAACCGTTTGGAGATGGATAAAATCGAACCACACTGGGGGGGGGGGGGTTTGCTCTTATGGTCTGTCTAACTAAAATAAGCTTGCGAATCATTCTGACTTGGTGATGGCATGGTTTGATACAGGCTGAAGCGCCTAGTTCAGGTCGGTTTGATAGGTCTTTCTTCTAGTAATGTAAAAGAAATTATCGTGCATATTTAATGATCATTTTGCTTAATAGGGGTTTAAAATGCACGCACAACATCTAACTGGGGTGACTAAAATAAAGACTAACCTGCTTATTACCATCTAATCAATTATATGCCTTATTTTATTTAAACTGTGTTGCCTCTTGTACAGTGTTCTTGCATAGAAATTTCTCTTTTTCTCCTGAAATATTTTATTGTGTTTACTTGTATGGAAATTTAGAATAAGTAGGATTTCAAAACTTCTGATCATATCTTTGTGGGCTATTTTCAAACTAAGTAATTAAGTATAATTGAAAAATTAATTCATGCCACAATTTTTTACTTTGAAGTCCATCTTCTCTTCACAACCATCTTTGCAATATAAACCCACTAGTGTTTACATGTTACAGAAATGCAAGGTGTGTGCTTGCATCTCAGCTTGCTGAATCAATTGTCAAGTCTGCCAGAGAGGATGCTTTTATGCAGTCACCTTCTTGTGTCAAATTTCGTTTCGTTGAGCATCTTTGTTACTTCATGCTTCAATTTGTCTTCCAAAGTACGCTCAGCTTGATGTTTGGTGTAAGCAAACTGAAAGAGTAGTCGTCTGCTCTCAAAATTAAGTAGATCTAGGAACAGTTGAATGGTTTGATGGTTAATAAACTATGAATGTTGCTGAACATGCATAATTGAATGCTTGGCTTGTTAGGGTATCCATGAACATACAAAATTGAGTGTGTTGAAAAGGATTATGGTGGCTGTTACTTTCAATCAAGGATGGCCAGTGTTTGTGTTTGGTGTCAAAGATGCATTTCTTCATGGTGATCTACGATAAGTGTATAATATGGAGCATCTGCTTGGTACTCATGGGGCATCACCAAAAATGTGTACCCTGTGGAAGGCAATGATGGTTTGAGGAAGATTCTTAAGCTTATTTAGATAACTTGGTAGCCTATGGTAATTGAGTGGTTCAGAAGGCAAGTGGATAACTTTATGTTTATCCAGCTCTATTTGCTAGATGTGTCATTATGGTTGTGTATGTAATAGTAACAGAATACTAGCCATAGAAAAATTTGAAAGTGAAGTAGTGTCCTCAATCCTCGTGAATCTTTTATACCAAAGATTTGGAACTATTGAAGTATTTTCTAGGCATTTAAATGTTTGGATCCAAGGTAGATGGGCGAATATCTCAAAGAAAGCATGCAACTGATATTGTGACTGAGACTAAGGCATTACCAGTAAATAATCCAATAGATCCATATAGTGTGCAAAGCTTGTGCTGAATTGAGGAGTTTTGTATAGGAGATTGGTTGGGATTCTTATCTATGATTAAGTTAGATGCAACATGTTCTTTCTTAGGTTGGTTCTCACTTGTCTTGGACTTCACACTGGGTGGTATCAAGATATTAGAAAATGCTCAAGAGAAGGTCTTCTTCTATGAACACATAAGGTAATCATGCATCAAATTCTTTTAGGAGGCGAGCAAGATCGCATCCTAACAGAAAGCCTTATTCAGGATTTTGTGTAGTTATTGGAGGGATTTTGTGTTTAGGAAAACAAGAAACAGAGATCATTGTTAGATAAAATTGGAAGCTGTACATAAAATGATGTTCCATAAAGTTTGTGAGCTTGCATAGGCTGGGGATACTGTCAGGAAGAAAGGGACTCTTGATGAGTGATGCAAATAAAAGAGATATGTTGTGATAAGCATGAAATGGTCCACCTTTGTGTTCTAGAAGCACAAAAAAGCATCTAAAAGTCGATTATCATTTTGTTAGAGAGAAAATTGAAGATATGCAATTTCTGACACCTATGTGGACACAGGGAGTCAACTAGCTGTTAATCCCACTTGACTTCTTATATGGCTATATGTTCCATGTTGTGCATGAAAAATGTCTATGCTGTAGACTTTTGCCAAGAGTTAAGAACTGAGAGGAAAAATATAGTTTTTGGTGTAGATGAGTTCTTTGGTTTTTCTTCAATTGTGTAAGTCTTAGCCTATTGTTTTTTTTTTTTTTAACTTGTGTTTCCAGGGGAAGTTAGTTTTGTTAGCCTTGAAAATAGCAAGATGGCTGCCTGATGCTGTAATATTAAAAAAAGTTTGCACCTGGATTCGTATTCTGGTCATACATCCTTGACATTTCAATATTTAAATTCTCTCTTCTTCTATTTCTTTCTCTTTTCCCCTATTTAATCTCTTGTTTCTTTTTTTTTTTTTAAAGATCTTTCCAAACATTTGTCTAAATTATTAAAGACCTAAAGCCTTGTCTTGTGACTGCTGATTATTATCGAGAACTTGGAGCTCATTAAGCTTTTTCCTTGCTAACTTATAAAGTTGGACAAAGGTCTTGCTTTCTCTATATGCTATTGCCTACTGCAGACACCTTTTAAGTGACTGCTTACCATTATTGGGAGATATTTTGTTTAGCAGATGTTGTTTTCCTATATCATGTGGACTTTTTTTATTTCAACACCATGTTAAATGTTGATAGGATTTCTTTTCCCTTTCTAATATTCGGATGCACTGCTTTCTATTTATATTGATGAGCTTACCTGGAACTTTATTGTTGGGTTTATCATAATCTCCCTCATCTTGAAGTTGTCGTATAATTCTCGACGAACTGGTATATTCTAGGACCCTATGATCTCCAAAATGATCTTATCAGCAGATACATTTGGGTGTTCAGAGGAGATAATAACTATAGCAGCAGTTCTTTCTGTTCAGGTGAATCTTTTGCTTCTCGAAAATGCAATTTTTTGCTCTTATTTTTACTTTTAAATGTACTGTATTGTTAGCATGGTGCTTGATGTATATGGGTGATCCTTTTGCAGTCTATATGGGTTTCAGTTAGAGGAGCACAGAGGGAATTTGATGAAGTGAAGCTGCGGTTTGCTGCTGCTGAGGTTCTCATTTATGTTCTTCTACATAAGTATATATTATTTTATGAACTTCATGGTATCATCTACCTATTCTTCAGACTTGTGTTCGAGGATTTCCATTTTGGTCATGCCAGCAGTACCACGTTGGACTGGGGAGGAACCATTCTGGGACTCTGAGTCTCTCCAGATGGGTTGCCCTGGGCTATCCTGGCCTGGATGGTTGTGCCCAGACATTTTGGATTGTCTGGCATGCTCAGACACTTTTTTTTTTTTAAAAAAATATTTTGTTCTTTCTGGGGTCTGATCCTGGACCATCCTGGTACTGTACTGACCCTGCCCCTAAACGGGATAGGCTTTAGTACTGGGACTTAGAGCCTGGCTTGTGTCCTTCACAAATTTCTTCATTCTTCCATCTAATCCCATCACTGAATTAAGTTTAGAATCACAAAAATGTAGTTACTTTATGGTTGTTCAGTGATTTTATATGCATTCTTGTGTAAGAACTATACTTATTGCAACTTTTTCCTGCTTTACTTAGTATTGAGCCAGCAACATGGATTCTGTTGACATATATACAATCTTCTGCTTCTTTTTTCTTCTTTTGTGTATTTAATGTGCAAATTGGGTTTTGAGCTACAACCTCAAATTTGAAATTTGACTTATAAATTAATTGAGTCATGACCCTGAATTCCTGTGTGTTATGAAAAAAGAATTAGTTTTTGAGCAATGGGCACCTTTATTGTTGGTTTTTTTGGCTTAAATATTGGTCTACCAAAGGATCTATGGTAGCTGGTTGGTTTTTTTGGCTTAAATATTGGTCTACCAAAGGATCTATGGTAGTGGTGCTCCGAAAATGTGGAAGACCCCCCCTCACCACCACGCCCCACCAAACCAAAAAAAAAAAAAAAAAGAAGAAGAAGAAAGATGTTCTGCTTGAGAGAACAATTCGTGAGAACTTGCACATGATAGGGCCCTTTAAGTGAGAGAGAGAGAGAGGGGGGGGGGGTGGGTGGGAAAATTCTAGGATTTGTCTGGTATTATTTTGGAATGGTGAAAACCTTACGTGGCCCCAGTTCTTAAATAGAATATGATCTCATATTGCTTATGCTGGTGTGCTTGCAGCTTATGCATTGATTGAAACCTTGCATCATCAGTCCTGCCGAAATAATTGCATAAAAATCAACTGGTTTATTTCATTATTTGAAGTGTTGGGTTAAGTGGATGGTGCTGCCTGCCTTTTCAATGATCTGTTGCTATACATTTTCTTTATAGTTGAGTTGGTGTTTTTTTTTTCACCTTTTCTTTCTATCCATTGATCACATGCTTTCTCATTAAATCTAGACCATGTTGCAACTAGTGAAGCTACCTTGATTCAAAGTTTAAAGAATACTATGGAACAGGAGAGCTTTGTATGATACATGCTAGACATGTTGATGTTGACACCACTAAAGAGAGATTAGTACCATATGTGGGTATGTTAAAATACTGGGAGATATACATTACTAGAATGTTGCCACTGCAGTATGGTATGGTGGGTATGACACAATATTTAAATCCATGCCATAACCACTTTGTCCAGAAACTTGTTGGAGATAGAATTGATTTGGCACTTTATTTTCTTTGGTATAAAAATTAAAACATGAAAGGTATAAACTCATCCTATTAATGTGGGCCTGACTATGCCAAGCCTACTTAAAAGTCTTACGCCATTGATTTGATGTTGGTTATGTGAGTCTTACAAGATCTTTGAATTCAGTATTTACTATCTTTCCTTATCCATGTTCAAAATAATCTATATCTGGTAATATGCAGGGAGATCATGTAACATACCTGAATGTCTACAAGGGATTTATTCACTCTGGCAAATCTTCTCAGTGGTGTTACAAAAACTATATAAATTACCATGCTATGGTGGGTATCCATGTACTACAGAAATTACTAGTCTCTCTTTTTCCTTTTCTAATTTATAGTAGGCTATAGATTATCTGTATGTGGTCAATCTTGGCCATGACTTTTCTTTTAATAATGTACATAATATTTGTGCAGAAGAAGGTTGTTGACATCAGGGAACAACTCAGCAGGTTATTGAGGCGGCTTGGCACAGTTCTAAAATCTTGTGAAAGAGACACACAGGCATTCTATTTTAGTGTTTATTTATTGTTTTTATCTTATGGTTGATTTTCTATTTGAGTGCTCATCATTGGCGTAATATTGACTTATCTAAGTGCACAGCAGTTTTGTAGAGGTTTTTTTTTTTTCCTGGTGCTTTACCCCCAATAAGCCTCCTTGTTTGTGGAGCAACCATAGGCTCTTTACTGAACTAATACAATTTATTGTAAATTTCTTGAATGAAGTTACATCCTAAAATTTGAAAGACAGATCTTGATTAATACTTTTAACATCAAGAGCTCAAGGTATTGATATTGAAATACTGGTTTCTAGTCTCTTTTGAATCTAGAGTTCAACTAGCTTATACATTGATGACCTTGTTTAACTTGCTTTAGCTGGTAATCTCATCACAAGGCTCTCACTAAAAAAAAGAAAAAAGGATGGAAAGATGCAAAAGTTAGATGTGCTGAAGCAGCACCATGTTGCTCTTCCATGCTTCTAAAATCAACACTCTTGAACCAAGAGGAGACAATGAATTTGCAACCACCAAAGCTTTAGTGAACAAACTGATCTCATCTTGTTTTCCAAAAAATTTCTTGTCTATCAGTTGTGCATGAGTTCATATCTGAAAACATGAAGACAATCTCAAAATGGTGGGACCATCCTTATCAAGTAAAGGGGATAGAAGCATCTTATTATTACAAGAACAAGACGCAAAATCGATTCACCTGTGAATGAACTCAGAAGAACCCAATCCATCCTCTTAAAAGATAGAGCTGGTATCAAGTATCTGTTGATACCAACAGAACCATAAGTAACACCCTTCTGATCTATTTTGCATAAATAAAGGAATAAACTAAAATAATTCTTTAAATAAATGCTTACCTGCAATTTATTTCCTAACCAATGGATCCTCACCCATAGTTCATTTTGCAACCAATGGCTTGAATTATGACTGCTTCATCTCTTTTTGAAGATTCTAATTTATTTGTAGGAAATGCCTCAGAAATGGAATTTATATTCCATTTTCACTTTGAATGCTAGATTTGCTATAAATCTTTATCCAACAAAAACTTTTGGAATTTGGGAAGTGATAACTCTAGGGCATAATTTTCAGTACAGCTCATGCTGTTCCGTGCTGGCTGGCTTGTACCATGCCAGGTAAGTATGCACACACGCACTGGGTCAGTATTCGGTAACAGGCAAGCTGCTTAGTATGAAGTGGTGCTGGATCGTAATGATCCATATCCATTAAGCATGTGGAAGTGACCCAGTAACCTTGATACTAAGCCAAAAGAGCTCTTAAGTCCTTTTTTTGGTCTGGCACAGCATATTATATGTCTCAACCCGCCGTGTCTTGTCTGGTGTCATGCCCTGTTCCATAATAGCTAAAAACCCATTCCAGAATTTGCCCTAAAGTTTAACTGGTGCCATGAAATTTTCCCTTAGTTGGGCATAGATGAATATCAGTAGTGATATCCTTCTCTTGAAAAACCCAGGATCATCCTTTTCCATGCGGCACGTTTCACTTAAGCTGAACATTAGGGGCAGAATTAACCCATACCTTGTTCTTTGTATCCTGCCAATGATTAGATAGAAATTATGAAGCATTTCATCTCCATGTAACCGCCAAATAAAACATCAGCCTGTAAGGAAGCTCAGTAGGAGCCATCAACATAACAATGTTTTTCATGCGTTGAAGTTCTTTTGTATTCCAAATCCATGTTGGTATCCAGCATAGTGCCAATGTCAGCATTTACTGTGTAATTGAAATTTACTGTACTATTTATTCTTCATAATACAGGGCTAGCTGAGTCCTGAACCTTATGCATTCTCATGGTTTCCTATAGCTCACAGAAAAAGATCTCCAAGAGTAAGATGCTGCCAAATATAGAAAGTGTGAGTAAAATCATTGCTATTTCAAAACATTCAAAAAATTTTTGTAGCTTTATTCAGAGAGAGAAGGGGGTGGAGGGGAACCTTTAGATCTATTGTTAATGTTGTAAGAAACCTTTTTGGACTTGTGATTTGATGGATGGTTTTACTAGCCTAAATTATCCGTTTCAAATGTTACATCAAAGGTTGAGTATGGGATATGGTACAGATGTGGTCAGGGTAGACAGCAACTGTATCCTACTATATGTGAAGTTGGGAACCTAAACTCACCAAGGTCATTTGGGTAAGGGGGAAGCAATGCAATCATACCATTAAATTTCTCATTAAAAAATTAGTCAAAAATGATGCCAACACTAGAGGATCTTGGAAAAAAAATATGCAAATTAAAACATACCTTTTCTTGTGACTTGAGGCTTATCCAAATGGTCACACCCCTCTAATTAGCAATCAGAGGTTCTGAGTTCGAGTCCCTGGTGGTGAATCCCTAAGTACTTGGGCCTTGGTAATTATATTGTGGATGGTCTGTCCCCACTCCCCCTACGCCACACCACACACCACCACTTCACCCCACCACCGCACCTATCTGGTGAGAAAAAATAACAACAGACAAGTTGAAACTTTTCAATAGCTTGACCTCACAACCTGGCTGAAAACGATATAAAATAAGGCCTGCAGGGTGCAGGTGCAGGCTGGCTCATCGACATTCCCACCTTTTTATGTCAATATTTTCTCCCCTACATCTCAGTCATGGATTTCTCTGTAACAGGAGTTATATTGAGGCCCATGAATTTTTATAAGACTGTCGCTTCCACTGCTTAATTCACTTATAGCTAACTTGGATGCTGAATAAGGTGCCCGCAACTATATCTTGGCATCAGTGCATCAGATAGGAAACCTGTGTCTTTGTGAGTGCTAATGATTCTGGAACATGCAGAAGCATAACTTCAGCATATTTGCATGTGTCATTTTGGGCATCACATGATTGAACCGTATACTGCAACAGTTCATCCTATTTGATTCAGAAAAGCGAATCACAAAAATAATTGAAAATAAATACAAATCCCTGAACTATTATGAAGTCTCTATATATAAGACACAACTAAACTTGATCTAACATGTATGTTGTTTTGCTTTCCTATTGAAAACTTTATTTGTGATTCTACTAACTTCAATAATTTGGTTATTTTTCTCTACAGTGATGTTTCAAATGATATGTTCAAAAAATATGCCAATGGACTTTTTTAGGCTGGATTTGATTTCATAAGTTCATTGTTTCATCTCCTTGGCGTCCAGTGTTGTTGATAGTTTACATGATACTATATCTGAAAAAATTTAAATGTTAAAGTATTTGATAAATGAGGCAATAATGTAATTATGTTTGAATCGGCGAGAATTCATGTTCTATGTTTTGTAGGTACTAAGAAAGGCAATCCTTGCGGGTTTTTTTGCCCATGCATGCTGCTTGGAGGTAAGTAGCCATCTGCGTTTTATTCTAATGTGTGGATGTGATATAATATGTTATTTTTAGGTGTCTGCTTTGACTTACAACTAATTGTTCATTCATTTACATGTTCGTTTGAGAACAAGAAGAGGATGAGGTTCGATATGTCATATTTTTACCAAGTGCATTGATAACTTGATGCATGTCAACATGTATTAGTGTTAGTGTGTTACCATGATGTACACTTTTATATATACCCTTGGTGATTTTTTTTTTGGAACAACAATATTTACTGGCTAACGTAATATCTAATTCCCATACCTTGTGTTCCTTGCTTATTTCGGTGTACCAATGGCCATTCTTCTGACACCAATTCTTTTGCAAAGCAAGTTTAGTTGATCTTTCTTGTATATTGACTAAGCAACTCATGCATTAAGAGTAGATGCGTCAAATTAAGAGCTATTTTTCAACTTTATCCTTTGTGTAGAAGGAAAATCTCTGTAGTTCTGTTCAATGTTTTAAATATCCACTCCAGGCGATCATACTGACCTGGTACATACCATATTGGCCATTCCGGGCAGCAATACCATACTGACCTGGTACACACCGTATGGTAGGAAGCTTAGTACAGCTCCATACCAACACATGGTGCAGGTGCTGCACTGGCTTCAAGAATGTTCCATGTGTCCTGACATGCTCATATTGTATTGTATCAACTTGTTCTAGTAAAGGAGGCACTGGTATCCTTTCTGGTACCAGGATCAAAACCATTGGTTTTTGTCATATTATGTTTTAAGTGTTCTTTTAAATGTGCCATAAAATCAACCTGTTCATGATTTGCTAAAGATGCCATTTGAATCCCACTTTGTTTTTCATTGGTCTTTGAAACTTCTAGGATACAATGATATATATTGTCTGAGCAAGTTCTTAAGTACTGGCCTGTATTAGGTGGTACAGAGTACATCATACCTCCTTGGTATAATAATGGTACAGTGGCTTGGTATGCCACCTGTATTGACACGTTATGGGTGCTATGTTGACTCCAGCAGTGTGCCATGCATCAGCATGGGGGCAGACATTACTAGTAAGGTACTTCTATAGGGCCTGCTACCAAGACTTGACATAGATTGAGAATACGATACCTAGTTTTGCTACCGTAGGAATGTTGTATAGCTATACATAGACTTATATGCCTACTCGAATCCTAAAAATCTGATTATAGGGTTTATCATATTTATCTGGATGACCTCAATGTTGTCTGCTCTCAGAGACCATTACTTAATGGTCTGGCTATTTGATATTAAGATATCTCTTATATCCTTGCATCTAGTTTCATGCTACAATCTGGTTTTCTTAAAATTATATTTATTCCTTATTTATATTCTTTTTAGATGCCATTAGCCGCATTGTAATGATTCTTCTCTAAAATTGATTCATGCCTCTTACCGTGTGTTTTTGTGTTACTTTTATGCAGTCAAGAAGCCGGTATATTGATTATGATATTGTTATTGACCATATTGATTTGGATTTCTCTGCATGAGTCTTGTTAACCAACTGTGATTTACCTGTAGGAGTTCAGTGCAAACGGTATGTACAAGACAATTAAGAGTTCCCAAGAAGTATACATCCATCCATCTTCTGTCCTCTTCAGGTTGGTGTGAGAAATTTGAAGTGAAACATCCATGCCAGGCAATCTGCGTTTTGTTTATGTGAGATATTTAGCTTCAGTGATCGAAGAAGTGGATTGATTTTGTGGCCTCATAATTGCAAATTTTGATACTAAAAACTGTCTAAGGGCCTGAACTGAGTAAATGTGATGAACATAATTGTATAGTCCTAGGATATATTAAGGCTCATACAGCAGGGAATGAAAGTTCTGAGGGTTGGTTCATTTGGACCCAGGAAAGCATCTAGCAGAAAGAAATCTTGATGAACAATGTATAGGACAAAAAATGTAATATTCTTTGCTTTAAATAAAATAGGAATATTTTAAAAAATTAATTTTCTGATGATGATTGGGGGTTCATCATACAGGAATGAGATTGGAGTTTTGAGTTTCAGTAATGGAGCAGGAGAGAACAAGAAAAGATTTTTTGATTTACATCTAAGATGCTGCTCAAATCTAAAGAGGTTGCTTAAATATATGCACTTATGTGTGTGTGTGTGTGTGTGTGTGTGTGTATGTATATATGCATGTAAGCATTGGTTGCTAGCCATATGGATGCCTTTGATTTCTTTTTTTTTTTTTATCGTGTTTGGTACAATACAAGCTAGCATTCAACAGAGTAGCACAAACTAATTTGATTGGATGGACAATCAAGCCTTCCCTGCTAATTTCAGGAATGTTTTGGTTATTTCAAAGGTGTCTGGAAGGCTACAAGATTGAACATATGCCTCTGTGGAATATTTTGACTTTGTCATTAGGGTATTTGTCCATTCTAGGTCCACTTCATAGCTAGCCTTTAACATTTTTTTTTCATGGATAATTCTGATTATATACCTGAAAATGGTTTCAAACTATTGTTAAAATTTTCGAGGTATCTTCCTGAAATAAACTTTTATTAAAGTAGGAATTCAGTATTCTTTAAACTTCATGCTGGTAGACTAGATTCTTTTGTTATAATCATTCACATATATACAAAATGGATTGCCTGTATTGGACATATTTGTAGTTTGTGATACAACATCATCCAAACTAACTGAACTTGTTTTCTGTATAACACCTTCCCACCCTGTTCACCTTAACTGACTTTTTTTTTTTTTTTTCTAATAAAGGTGGATCTACAATGAGATGAATCAACAAATTGAATTTCTTCTTTAGTTTTTATGATTTTGTGAAATCCATATTTATATTTTCTTTATTGCAAATGAAAAAATAAAGAGCTTGAACAGTGATATATTTTGGGTTTAGTAACAAATACATTGAGCTATGCTTGAAAAGAAAAGATCAAGGATGTATTGCATTCTTTCAAAAAATTTCTGGGATTTGAAAACTTTCAAAACAACTCAACTTTTATTAATGTGCTTTAAGTATAGAGTTTGAAATGTTGTCAACTAATGGCCTATTTACAAGGTTATCCATGCTGTCAAAATCTTCATACAGTACTTTATGTATTATTTTTTTTAGTGTATCACCAAATATTGTAAAATATTGTTTTAAACATAATTATTTTACTCATTTGGACAAACTGGAACAATACCCATTAAGCTTTTCTAGATTATTATGCTGCTTTAGTGGATTTTTTTTGGAGTCATTCATGGTTATAACAAAATACTTTATTTTTACAGATCTGATTGCATTTTCTATGTTGATGCATTATTAGGTTTACCAACCTATTTGTTTCTTACTGAATGTGTGTATCTATGCTTTTATGAATGCATCTTGCTGACCTATCTCTCAGATATTTTTTTTTATTTTGAAATTGAGTGAATTTCTTGGAATGTAGTTGTGTTGCTATTGACCACTTTGTTTGTGTAAAAGTGGTAAGTTTTTAAGCAGAGAAAAGCCAGCTTCCTATATCCTGGCCTGTGGAAAAGGCAAGAGTAGTTTTTATATCCATTATGTACTAAAAAATGTGAACATGCTTGATATCAAGCAACATCTTCTTGAGGAGTTGGCAAGGCTTTATCCTGCCATTGGAGAGGTCATGATTTCAAGCCCCGTGAGGTGGTGTGGGGGATTCTCAACTCCCACCGTTTCTTGGTGATGCTAGTTAGTGCAGTCCGAAAGAAATCATGCCATTGTGGTGGTGTGGATTGGTGCAGTTGCTGGCTGCTGGGCAAGATTTATGTGGCATGGTTTAATGTGTTTGTGATATGTCAAGTTTTTGGCTATATATCCTGATCCACGTAACAGTTCAGCAGATGGCCCAAGAATCTAATGATTCATCCTGTTGAGCATCTTCCGGGAAGATGCTCGATTTTTGCTCTGGTTGTTTAAGCTATTGTACAGTGAATGTGGCCTGGAAGGAAAACAGTGTTTGACTACATGGTCAATTTAGACTTGAAAGGAAATTATGGTTAAAATATTTTGTTGCTCAATTTGTCGTTTGTAGTTATAATACCTTTGGAGATGATCAATATGAGAGAATAACCCAAACAAAGGAACAAGAATACCTGTTGGCAAAAATTACTGATATTGGCCACCTTTTAGTTGGCCACCTTTTAGTTGATTACCTTTTAGTTGATTCTCTCTAGGGTCTCTGGTCTTGTAGTCATTTTGGCTGTGATTTGGTGGGACCATGGTGTAGAGATGGCTTTTTTTTTTTACTTTTTTCTAAGATAATCATAGCCCATTTATAGCCATAATTAAGAGTTAAAAATATTTTTCAGAAATAAGTGCATAGCTCCATATTTTGTGTGTTTATAGATTACTGGTGTTTCTAATATTTAAACAAGTATGAACGCTGGTGATCATGGGATCTTATATTCATTAAACTAGCATGAGCGGTCAATGTTGGTTGGTTTCATTGACTTTCTTCACTTATCCTATGCATGCCACCTAACAAATTTCATGTTCAGCAGATCTTTTACTGTTTATTATTTATACATTATATGTTCATTCTTAATTCTAAACTTCCATGCAATTCTATCACCGTCCGCGGTATTATGAAAGAAAGATGTTAAACTCATTCCTTTGTCCTTGGACAGAGTCAATCCAAAATGGGTGGTCTACCATTCTCTTGTTTCCACTGACAAGCATTATATGCGCAATGTAATTGCTATTGATCCATCCTGGCTTATTGAAGCTGCACCTCATTTCTATCAGCTCCGGAAGCCCAACCCTGCTCCCTACTGATTACTGTATATGTCCAAACCTCTTCTATATTGAAATCAGCAGGGCACCATGAAAGGTTGACAACAACAACTTGATTGTGAGGTGACATGATTGTGGATTTCTTGTGATCCCACTCCGTAAAGTGACTGTAAGGTCATTTGCAAATCAGTTGCTTGATCAGTTGTCATGAGCATGTGACTTCAAGTGGGATCTGGAAGTTATACTGGGATGTTGATAAATCCCAGTTTAGGAGGAAATATAAGAATCTTGGAAGCCGATGGGATTGCCCTTTGTTCTATCCACAAGAGCTGGGTGTTTTGGGGATTGGGAAGAGAGCTGATATTTAACGTGGTCTTCTTTTAACCAGCTTAGTGTGAAGATGATGTAAATTTTCATTTCGGTGCATATGTTGAACCTATGTTAATTAAATATTTTAGTTTTGTATAAACAGTTTTTAGGTGAGAAATATTAATAATGATGCAAATCACCTGCCATTTTTTGCTACTAATTAGCAACTGAAGTTTTGTATGTAATATTTGCTTATATCTCACACTAGTAATCCTCATTTTCTCTTGTCATTTCCTGTGTTTGTATTTTGTTTCTGCAGAGGTCGTTTGCACTTCATGGCATTGCACTCAGGAAGAATGCATTTCACTTAACCAATTAAGTATAATGAGGTGACTTTGTTTATATACTATATTCACCAATTTCTCTTTGAAAAACAGGAGTGTGGTATGATGTGGTAAGTTTGTTTCTTAATATCAAGTTGAATGGGCACACATGTTTGTTTCTGAAAATTTTAGATGCAAGTTCATACTAGCATGATGCTGTAGCTTCTGATTTTACTGTTTAAATTTCAGCTCTGATGGAACCTGGCTATTTTATATTCTGTATGTCTTGATGTAATGCAGTCCCTGTTTACTTCGTTTCGTCATCGGTCCCAGATGTCAATTATTGTGACCGACCGATCCATCTGCCGCCTCTACACCATCAGAGGCTCTTTCATGTCTGTAAAGCCAAATGTGGGCTGAGTAGGCGTGCAGACTCCAGTAGTCTCTTCATGGTTGGATGGATCACTGGGTGGTTACATGTTGCCCAAAGTAGGCATATACAAAATCAATCATATTTGCCATCTCATGAGCATGGCTCAACCACACCACCGTGCGCATGCAATAGAACTCGGGCAAGTTGCTAGCTTATGAGCTGGTATGGGTAAGGAATGGCTCTAGCTCAATAATATGTAAATTTCTACCATGTGTTCCAATTTCCATTTGGTGGTCATATATCGGGCAACTCTTTGTCATGCATGATTGGTTAGGTAAAGATGTGCATGAAACCATCTAGTTTGAAGAGGAATGTTATGTTAATACCCTTTGTTAGTCTGCAAGTTAAGAATAAAAATTTGCCATTAGAGAATCCAGATGTCCAGGTACGTGGCACGCATTTGGATTATTGAGACGGGAATCTGCGACGTGTTGTTTTTCGAATTCTAATGCAAGCGGCGTGGTTAATTACCGTGCCTGTGGATGGAATCTTGATGAAAACTGTAGCTGTTATGCATGGATGTGAAGGAGTAGAATGTGTCAGATCACTCCATATATAATTAACTTCCTTGGACCTGTACAGGCAGGGTTTAACAATATTCAATTAGTTGACCGCATAATCTAGCTACTGCTAACCACATAATTGCTACCTGGTTTTACAAAAGGAAGGGCCAAGATTTTAAATCTAGATGAGATTGTTCCAATTTTCTTTTGGAATGGGATGCATTATCATCCCACTCTATTCCGACATCTCGGATAAAGGATATCCTAGGATGTCTTGATCGAGATGTTGGGATGATAACGTGACACAGTTCTATTCGATTCTAGCATTTCATGGGATGTCCCATAGGTTTCTGGATCTTGGAAAGGGCTAATGATAATGTATTGTATTCCCAAATTATTTAAAATGTGAGTATTGAATGTATAAAGGAGAGGTCCTTGACTATCAGTTACATTATCAAAATTTCAATTTAAACTGTACTTAATAGGAAAGTAAATATGGTCATCATGTAATTGTTTGAAGTGTTATCTTTATATGTGCATGTCTCTACCCGTCTGGTAGAGAGAGATGGGGAGGGAAGGAGTATTCAATTTTTTAATCTAACTAGTTATAATACACATGCAAATCCACATGGCGGATATTAAAGATTTTAGACTAAAAATTATAAAATATTTTAACATGGATCTTGTGTAAGATATAAATTGTTTATTATTTGTTTGGTATATCACGCTCCTTTTCACGTACCTCTATAATTTTAAGTTTTTGAAGATGTGAAAAATTATTATGCAAAAATCTCAAATATTTTAATGTCAACTAGGAGGATATTGGCTTCATGCAGAGTTTGGCTATGCAACGACTTCGTTTTTAAATACTAAAGTCAAGTCAATGTTCAACTCCAACTGGTCTTTTTCTTTGTGAATGCTTCCGTAGTTTATTTTCCTCTTTTCCATGCATCAGCTATGTAATCCAGATTATCTCCGATAAATACAATGCTGGGTGATAAAAATCTCAACTCAAGGAGAGTTTCCTCCTTGGACTCTTCCTTTTAGAAATCCAAAAACATCGGAATCCATTTTATCAAAATTTAGCTAAATCCTCCATGACAGTTATTTAATTAAGGCTATTATAGGAATTGAAAATTATGAAATTTAATTGTTTTTATATAGTGTTAGGACAAAGATATAAAAATCTATTTTTATCATATTAATTTGTGCTGGAATAGAGCCATAACAGAGGAATATTAGATTAGTCGATCAAAAACAATTCTTATGTTGGATTAAAAAGACGATCATCTTCTAAAATGGAAATTTACATCATTAGGTTATATAAAATAATGCTGAATGTTATCTTCATTGCTAAACTTTTACTTCTTATATGATAAGCTATAAAAATCACAATGCAAATACCTAAATCCATTTGATTATCTTTGGGTACCCGAATCAAACTTGCTGTATTTGAAAATAGAAAAACAGAGTTTTCGTGAATGTTTCTTATGATTTATAATTGATGATCTAAATTAAAGGACTGTGTAAAATGTAGATGATTTTTTTCAAACAAAAATCTCTATAATTAAAAATTTTGCAGCCAAAAAAAAATTCTTTCAAACAAAAATCCCTAAACCCTACAAAACATCGTGCTTCTACCAAAATTAAGCTCTCAAAATCCTAAGACACTGCCATAAATCGCACAAAATCTCTACTCTCAAGTTTCAAAAGCCAAAAACCCCAAGAAACCCTCCAATTGATCTTCCACGGATGCTTGCCTTTCCTATTCTATAGATCTCCAAAATAGAGAATGCGATGATATAAAAAAAAGGAACAAAAGAAAACATAATCATGGGAAAAGCAAATGAAAACGATCTATCTGGGGGGAAGGTCTTACTTTTAATTTGTTTTCGTGGACCGTGGTTCCTTTGTTTTCATGAAATGCCTCCATCCTCAGGAATCTCGATTGGATGGGATGGAAATTGTATTCCATGATTTCATTATTTTTTTGAAGTGTTGATCGGATGAGAGACTACGGCTTAGAGAGGGCGTAGAGCGGCAGAAGAGAGGTGAATCAGATTGGAGTCTTGGAGACTTGGAGCTGTGGCTTGGAGGTTAGAGCTTTAGAAGACGTGACCTAGGGCTAGGGTTTTCAAAAGGAATCAAGAATTAATATTAATATATACTTATCCAAATTTGGAGAGTGACATCCAAGAGATGAATCTTAAATTCATCCTAAATCCATTTGAATTTTAATGTTAAATCCTGGATCTATCTCAAATACTATAGAACATGCTAAACGGATTTTATTAAAATTTGACAATATGTGCATATGCCATCCCATTGCTATCAGTACGTTGTCAAAGCATCGAACAGATCTTGCTATTCTTTTATAGAGACCAAAACTATGGATAGAATTCAAAACTAGAAATGGAAGATGCTCTCAATGGCTGGCAGAACTACCTTGCTCAAATCTGTGCTTTCATCTTTGCCCCTATTTTGCTCATCTTGTATTCATATCCCCATTGCTGTTTTGAATAGATTAGAAAAAGGAATATAGAGCTTTCTTATGGGGCCATAGTTCGGATAGCAAGGGTCTTCATTTGGGCTCATGTTGTAAGAGCCAAATATTTCTTTAATGGTGACTAGCTTAAATATAAAAAACCCAGAAATTGCTCAACTATATGGAGGAAAATATCTATATGCAGCCCAATCATTCAACATCAATTCAAATGGTCAATTGGGGATGGTCTATCAATTAATTTTGGTGTTCTTTACGATCATTTAACATCTGGCCTACTTTTATAAACATGGAGTTTCAGTTGCATGATCGGCATGTTAGTGATGTGATAAGCCCCTCTCGAGAATGGAATTTGCCTCTTCTATCCTCCCGCATGTCAGCCGAAATGATGATGCTGATAACTAGAATTCCCATTGCATTTCATGATTGCTCTGGATCAGTTGATA
Organism: Cocos nucifera; assembly: GCA_006176705.1. Taxonomy (NCBI): domain Eukaryota; kingdom Viridiplantae; phylum Streptophyta; class Magnoliopsida; order Arecales; family Arecaceae; genus Cocos; species Cocos nucifera. The sequence continues at coordinate 655,674 of QRFJ01000028.1, read as the reverse complement.
TGGGGGACTAACTTCTCTAAGTACATCCGAATTAAGGACATTTATCCTCTTTTATTCTGTGACGATCCTACAGAAACAATTCCAATGTCATGGGCGTGGAAAATGAAAATTCCTCCTAGAACAAAATATTTCTGGTGAACCATGTTCTAATCTCACGCCCTTTTGCAAGAAATTACTGGTCCCTTATTCAAAATATGATACCTGATGAACTCTTGCTTGATTCTATATCGGGTTTGGTAGATTTTTTATCTGCTGCCTGTGTTGAAGAGAATTTCGGATTTATTATTGCCATTGCAACTTGGTTGATACGGGATGGCCACAATCAGAGGATTTTCCAAAACCAGTTTCAGCTACCTCTCCAATTGGTTAGAAGAGTTCATGCCTATTTATTTGTGCAGGGCATTGAAGAAACTACTGAGCATATTGTTCTTCCGATTAGGCATTGTGGTGACTCTATGCTGCTCAATTCGAGCAGGCCAATTTCTTTACTTGTTGCCTGGTCACCACCCCCCTATGGAAGCATTAAGGTAAATTTTGATGCATCTGTTTCAAATGGAAAGGTGGCTGCGGGATATGTAATTCGGGATAGCATTGGACAGCTTATAAAAGTTGATCCTATTGGTTATGCTGAAATTGTTGCAGCCTGGAGGGGTTTACAAGCTGCAGTAGTTGATATAGGAGCTACTTCTATCTATATAGAGGGTGATTCGCATCATGCTATATCTACCATCATTAAATCAAATCTGCATGTCGGTCAGAATAATCCTTCGTTGCTGGAAACAATTGACTCCCAATATTTTCTTTACTCGTATCTATAGACGGGCAAACAAAGTGGTTGATTTTGTTGCTAAACATGGAGAATGTTTTTGGAATGCATCTGTTCCAAATTGCAAATTATTTTCTTCATTGCAGGCTGATAGAAGAGATACAATGTACGCATGGAACTAGTAGATGATGATTTTGAAATTATATAGATTCCTCTACTTCAATTGAGATCTAATCCTGGAGGAAGAAAGGCGATCTGCTGAATCATTTACTATATTTCTATGCCGAAGCCTATTAATCTTGTATATTTCTAGTTAAAGTGTTTTGTATATAGATGATTGGATGCATCTCAAGTTATTCTGCTATGAGATGAGGGTAGCTGGGTCATGTTTTTCATTATGGAACGGTGCCTATCGTAGTATTAGTCCTTGTGTAAGTGGATGGGATTGTGTGTTGTTTGTTCTAGGACATCTGTATGTGTCTTTAATCAATGAATCCATCTTCTTATGTTACCAAAAAAAAAAAAAAAAAAACTGATGAATCCACATTGCCGGCTCGTGAATCACGGTACACGTCATCCATAGCTGGGTCATGTTTTTCATTATGCACCGGCGTCAATAGTAGTATTAGTCCAAAAAAAAAAAAAAAAAAAAAATGACGCGAATCATCGTACACGCCATCGACCTATTGTCAAACATAAAGATTTCCCCGCGGACGCTTCGACGTCCCGAACGACCTTCTTGATCATAGCGGGCCCCATCTTCACCGTGCTCTCCGTTTCCGCCCACGTACTTCCACGCGGCTCCCCTTCCTCTCCCGTTTCTTCCTCCACTCGATCCCGTTCGGACCGCCGCGCTAACCGCCGAAATTAATTAAAATAATATATTTTGTCTCATCCAGATCCTGCCGACTGGCAATTTGCGTATGATTAGGGATGTTTTGGGAAAGTAATATTTTTTATTTGGAAAATATATCACTATCGCCCCATCTTTATTGCCATCATCTCCTCCCCCCACCCCCACCACACTTACCGTCGTCGATGGCCAAACGACCGGACGTATTCCCTCATCCTCTCCTCCTCCTCTCCCTTCTCCTCCTTCTCGCCGGGCGGGGTGCCTACTGCCGCCTGATCTCGACCTCGGCGGTGGCGGACGAGGAGGATCAGCTGATCTCCGATGGAGTCACCCGCGGAGGCGCAGCCCGGTCGGACCCTTTTCTCCTTCTCCGGCGGAGCGCGGGCTACTCGCGGCTCTTTTCCGCGGAGGAGTGCGAGCAGACGTACGGCTTCCTCCCGTGCACCACGACGGTTGTCGGAAACTTGTTTCTCGTGCTGGCATACGGGTTCTTGATGTTTAAGGCCGCGACCTACCTCTCCACGGGGAGCGAGTTGCTGCTCGAGATCCTGGGTCCTGGTATCGTTGGCGGTCTCTTCCTCCCCATCCTTGGGGCCCTCCCGGATGCCATGCTCATTCTTGGTAGATTAATTTTGATCTCTGTTCGCTTCTCCGTGTTCTTTTCTGCAGCGTCGTTTTCTCTTTTTTGTTTTGTTTTATTTTATTTTTTTCTGATTTCTGTGGATTTTCCTTCTTTGTTAATTGGGTTTTGGAATGGATTTGTCTGCCTTAATATGTTTCGTGCCGTCGCGATGACGGAAGCAAGCTCGGTGTTTCAATGTGTCGAGTGAGGGTAGGCGGGGTCTTCGGAAGACTGACAAGGACAAAAAGGCCATTGGGCGATAGATCTTGAGGTCAATCATACGGATGTAGGAATTAATATCTGAGTCAGGATATTGGATCTGAAACAGAACCAGTTGTCAAAAGCTAGTGGCACCTTTGTCTGCGATTACAGAAGTCGAAAATGAATAGAATCCCGGAGACCGTAAGATCGTCAGAGTACAACTTGCTAGATGTCGCTCAGAGGTGGATGTTTTCTTGGTCAGAACAAATGCAGTGTGGAAACATATAGAATTAGTGAGGTGTAATTTGTATTAATTCTGGATTTCAAGTTTCTGATTCTGTTTTTGGTCTTTTTAGCCTTCAAAGCTCATTGTGCTTCAGAAATATATGTCAAACAGAAGTGGGCTTAGGTTTTGCCTTTCTAATTTTCAGAGGTTCCATCCATCAAACTTTTGGATCCTACTTTAATTTCTTGGAAAGGCTGAGCTTCTTATTGGCAGGTTAACCTGTTTTGGTACTTACATAGCGTTTCACTTGTCTCTGCAAAAGGGGTTTGGCTGGAAAATTCTTATGCTCTGCAAAAAAAAGTTGCCAGGGATTTTGTGCATCACGCAATCAAAGAATCTTGAGACAGAGGTTTATGGTGTTTGCTTCGTTTAGCACCTCATAACTGCATCTAGTGAGTTTATGTATTACATCTCCAACTCAATCAGTTCCTTGATGATAGAGGAAAGTGGATTCTCTGAACTAGTTTTATTACTTCTATTCCTATGTGTGATATCACTTGTTGCATCAATGTTAAGACATTTGAGAGCTCTATAATAGTGGAGCATAATTTGTGTGTAAGCCTCAACAATGTGAAGATCATCAGTTACTTTCGTAATTAATCTCAATTTGTTGTTTGAGCCATTATGTGAATGAACATTTTGTTTCTCATCTTTTTGCGTTTATGGTTTCTACAAAATCTGATGCACTTGCTGTTTGCAAGAATTCCTCTCATTCTTTTCTGGTGCTTTAGTGCTGCACTCGCTGGTTTTAAGAATTTTGCTAATTCTTCTCTGGTGCTTTTACTGCCTTTGCTAAATGGTGATCTCTTTCTCTTTACACTACACATCTAGTGGTCATTCTTGTCAGATGGCTTCTCGATTATAAAGAAGCAGCTTCATTAGTAACATTTCTACACTACTGTCATTGCTACCAATCATGTTAGCTTCAGCACTGCTTATTGCAATTTTCTAGGGCCAGATATATGAAAATGACTTGTAAACAATCATGAAGGCCTGCATTGACATCACACGCCATATATTGGATTAAGTGTCAAAAGTTCTTTTTATTTTTAATATGTATATATTAATGATATATTCATGATAATATCAAATTGTAAATTATGATTATTTTCTTTAAAAATTATTTTCTAGAGTAAAGCGGTTGTAGCAATAATTACGATGTGCAGATTGATCCTAAGAAAAGGATAAAGATAAAGGTACCATGCAAATTAGAATGAGACATTCTTCTGGTTCATTCAGAAAAGGAAGAGTTAGGGGGGAATGAAGAAGAAGAACGAACAAATATTGACAGTTTCAGTATTATTCCAAATCACACAGTAAAAAAGGAAAGGGAGGTCAGGGAAAGGATCTAGAAAGTCTTGTAATTGTTCCTATGATCTATGTGATTAGAATGAATCATGATATTTGCTGAATTCCTTGCTAACGCTGCTATTCTGGCTGCTCTGACCACCGTTTGGTGTTAGAATTTTTCCTCCATAATTGATCTATTCTTGTAATGCTAATTCAGCTGGCAAAACATTTCATTATTTTTCTTAGGGGCTTGCCCCCTGCTTGTACCTGAAAAAGGAAGGAAAGAAAGAAAGAAAAATGGAACATGATCTTTAACACCGTACTAGTTCTAGGCATGTATCTTGCACTGTCCAATAAGTCCGATAAACTGTATGATTGTCAGTGATAAAGTGTGTGCATGACAAATTGTGAAGACAGATAGAAATATATCCCCTACATGCAACTTGGTACTGTGTTGGTTGCACTGGGATCATGTTGTGGGGATTGGATGTTTAACTTGCTTGCACAGTAATGTTGGATTGATGAACTTATTTAGTGTCTGGACAGAGAGGAACAACTAGAATTGGATATCAAAGATCTGCGTTAATGTGCAGTAGTGAGATGTTTCCTTTCATGTCTATCTACACCTTACATTATATTCATGTATTGTCATTTCAGATATTTTTGGACTGGAGAGAAATACTAACAAACCAACATCTGAAGACCCAAGGGCTTTTGCATGAAATTCCAGAACTAGTTTTAGGCATGTGTTCTGGTGTCTTGTCATGATTTAATCTTGTGTATGGATGTTCAGTGTTAAATGATGATCTATTGAACAGGGCACATGTTACACGTACTAGCAATAATCTTGTTGGTTTATGGAAAACTGAGGTTTAGTGGACAAGTGTACAGGCACCTAGGCTGCATGAATGGTTATTAAGCTTATCAATCCAATGCCTGGCTCATACCTAATGGACAGAAGACACTTGGATTTTTTCTTGGATGAGTGTGTTGGTGGTTAGAAGTTTTCTTTTCTCCATTAACATAGTCATATGGTAATACATCAAATAATATAAGAAGGTAACCGGTTTTTGATAATGAATTTAACTTTCTGTATTACTGTTCAATTAAATTGTCTATCTGGAAGATAGATTATTCGGTGCTCTTTCAAATCTCAAATCTTTGATATTATATGTAACCAATCCAGATATATTAGAAAGTATGCAGATATGTTTGTAGTTGCATCTAATCTGTTGTGTTCGTAATCCTTTGCAGTATCTGGACTTTCTGGGAGTAAAGAGACTGCTCAAAATCAGGTCTTGATTGGAATGGGATTGCTTGCTGGGTCAACAGTCATGCTTCTCACATTACTTTGGGGTTCTTGTGTTGTTGTTGGCAAATGTGACCTTTCAGAGAATTCAACTTCAATAGATTCGCAAGATACAAAAGGTTTTAGTCTATTCGGTATGTTTCTCCTCTATAATATATTTGAAAACATGCTTTTCTTTGGTTATCAAGGAATACCTTCTGATCTTGATATCTTTCAGCATAGATGCTAACATGTCACATTATTTAGTTTTCTCCTCAATACTGTAATATGTCAAAAAAAAATGTAATTACTTGAATATGATCTAATTTGAACATTGGTTTAGGTTAGATCGAGTCTTAATTTTTTTTTAAAAAAAATCTGATCTGGATTCATTATTTCATGCTAACTCTATCAGTATTGGGTTTTGGGTCATCTCCAACTAATTCTAACCTGTTTACACTCTCCTGTAAAGGAGCATTAAGCAATGGAATGGGGCTCTGTAAACTCAAGGTTTTTGTAGCAGCTAGCAAGAACAATAACTTTGTGCTTCTTCCTAGGTGGACATGTTTTCACCAAGATACTTTGTTCCATAAGAGTTTTTGCCATGTATCAAACAGTACTTGAGCATTATTAATGAAAATTTTGGAATTACATGCGTGGTTAATCTCATGCATTATGTTCATCAAGCTGCAGATATTATGGCCATGCATTGACCTTGGTGTTGGAAAGAAATAGTTGCATTCTGTGAAATGATGTAGCTACGTTCAAACAAAGTCACAAGGATGAAACAATACTCTCAGGAAATGAGTATCATACTCATGGCTGCATTGTTGGTATGGTCTAAGCAAAGTGGAATGGTTAATTCCTCTGTTGGTGGGCAAAAGATGCTTGCATCGACACATTAATGTGTTTCATATCCTATCAAGTTTATAGATATCCGATATGGCTTGTTGGTTATGGTACATGATGTCTTACTAGATATGGATGTGGCATGGTTATTTTCTAAGAAGGAAATTAGTGCTTGCTTGGGACCCATAGGCAAGCTCTAAATAAGAGTCAGGATGATTTCCTTTTTGCTAAAATAAGATAATCTAAAAATATGTGGTGAAAAACCCTTGTTGTCTAAAGCTGTAAGAAAACCATCAGTAAATTTGTTCCTTGAAATGAATGCTAAACAGTGTCTTAAATGATTCTGTGCCTTCCTTTTCAAAATTCATCAGTTGTTTGTTCCTTGGTAGGTTTGTTCATTTGAATTGATTCTATTCCATTTTCTCATGAACTTATTTTTATTAATGATCTATCTTACAGGAGTTACATTTGGTGATCATTATATAAGTGACCTTGCATGTTTAATATTCAAGGGTGTAGCATTTTATCAGTTCTGTGCACTAAAATTATGGATTTCAAACTCTTCACAGGGTCTGGCATTTCAACTGACCTACAAACTAGCTATTCTGCAAGGATAATGGCGATATCTATTGTTCCATTTATTATTGTTCAACTACCAAAAATTTTCAAGTTTCCTTCAGGACAGCGCTTAGCAATCTTGTTTGCTCTCATTGCTTCAGTTGCTCTTGTGCTTTCCTATTGCTTGTATCAGGTACTGCATTTGTCTCATGTTTACCATAAACCTTGACGGCTTATTCATCATCCACTATCTTTATGCATTTATTGACCATTTAAATAATGTGGTTGTTACTTTGTAGTAGACATGATGTCAATAAGATTCTTGTTAAATATAATTTTATTGCTTGTCTATACTAGGAAGTTTTGATTCTTATTTCCACATCATTAATTTAAGGTGTTGTCCCTGCAAGGATTGTGGCTATACTGCTATTCCAATTATTTTTACAGTTACTGGAGTTCTTAAATTTCCTTCAGGACAGTATGTGCAGTTTTGCCCTTTCTTATTGTTATTGTTGCACATTTACTTTCTGGTTGCCTGTATCATGTGCTCAATTTATCACATGTAACCATGAACCTTATCATCTTATCCATCACTTGCTATTAGTATGCATTAACTGAGGTTTTAACTACAAAGTGTGGTAAATTGTACTAACATGCTGCTATTATGTTATCTTACATAATTTTTTCAGTTTCATTTCTCTTTTGAAACTTTATGTTCTCTTGCAGATCTAGTTAGGAGCCTCTTAGAAGAGGTTCTGCCGGCAAGAATTTAGTAAAAAATAAACATTGATTAGGATTAACCCAAGATAAAATCTTTACTCTGTTAAATTGCTGGATTGGTTAAATTTATGCTGTTGGCATTCCAAATGATGTTCGTTTTATCCAAATAGGAACCTCAGCACATTAACACACCAAGTTGAACATGCATATTAGCTTACTCTAAGAAAGATATGAAACAAACATAAGGATCAGAAATGAGCTATATTCTTCAAGTTGTATCAATTACCTCCTTCCTCCTAATTTTGAATTTTTGTGAGGTCATATAACAAATATTCTCCATCGCATAGCAGGTATCAAATCTTCCTTTATCTACTTCATTTTGATAGTGCAAGATACAGAAAGCCACAACTGTATTGAAGAGGTCATATCCTCAATTTTTTTTCTGATGTGTTTTTATGTATGTTTGACCAGATCTTTCAGCCATGGATTCAAAGGAGAAGACTAGCATATGCAAAGCATAAACATGTAATATCAGGAATTCTAAGACATGCTCAAATGCAATCACTTGGACGGCTTCTTGATGATAATGGAAATGCTAATGAGGGTGTTATAAGAAAGTTAGTTTTTGTCATGCATTTTATTTATTTCCATAATTTGTTATTTATCCATGCCATTATGTTTCATTGCAGGTTATTTCACAGATTAGATTTGAATTCAGATGGGATAATATCATCGTATGAGTTAAGAGCACTGATCATAGGAATCCAGTTTGAAGAAATAGACTTGGATAGAGATGATGCTGTAGATAAAGTAATGCTAGAATTTGATACATCACATAATGCTTGTATCGAGGAAGATGAGTTTGTTGGGGGAATCAAAAAATGGCTTGATGAGGCAAAACGTACTGTTGTAACTTCTGGTGCTTTCTCAAAAAAATTCTTGCATGACTTTCATATGGTAAGCTGCTCCATAATATATGTCCAAGAGAGAACCATAGGATGACTCAAAAAACTTGCAAGTATAACCTGTACTTCAATGCCTTCAATTTTGCAGAAAACGAAGGAAGAACATAACATGTTAATTGATAAAAGTGATGAAGCGGTGGAAAGTATTGCTAATCCCACTTGGATATGCTTCAAGGCCATCCTACTTTTGCTGTTGGGAACTGTTATTGCAGCTGTATTTGCTGATCCTCTCGTAGATGCTGTTGACAATTTTTCACTTGCTACAAACATTCCTTCTTTCTTCATCTCGTTCATTGCAATGCCTTTGGCTACTAACTCCAGCGAGGCTGTCTCAGCAATTATTTTTGCCAGCCGAAAGAAGCAAAGAACTTCGTCACTGACATTCTCTGAGGTTTGTTCTTAATAATCTCAATCATTATGTTTTTTCAGTTAAACATGTTAAGAATGATCATGTAACCTATGTGGATCACTATCTCAGAATGCCTTCTATATTGAATATTACCATCTTAATCTGATTTTCATCAATTATCATCTGAGCTTCTCCCTCAGCATGTATTGCTTCATGCATTCTGTTTTTTTGGATAATTTCAGAATCTCGTAAGTATTGTAATACTAGTAGCTAGAGTCACAAATATCCTCCCCCATTTACTTCATCATCTAGGCTATGCGAAGATATACTTCCAGTGCTGGCGGCAAATTTTTACTGTTGACAAGAGTGGGCTTTGAACGGAATGGTAAGATTGCTCAATTTTGACCAAGGTGTTGGTTGGAAATATGGAAATAGCCCTACAACATGCAGGATTTAAGCTGTGTGCATCTGACCCTCCCTAGCCTTTTTGTAGTATTGGAAGTCTCATGGGATGCCCTTATTATTATTATTATTATTATTATTATTACTACTTGTCTTTGATCTCCCAGCTGGTCTAAACCACATAGATACAATTCAGCTGCAAATAAAAAAATAAATAAATTTATACATGCATGGATCACTGAAATTCAGAATGTGGTCGTGCTTTGAAATTACTTGCTTTTTACTGCTGCAGATATATGGTGGAGTGACCATGAACAACACGCTCTGCTTGGCTATCTTCTTGGCCCTTGTTTATTTGAGACACTTGACCTGGGACTTCTCTGCTGAAGTGCTGATTATTCTTGTTGTTTGCATTGTGATGGGACTGTTCACCAGCTTCCGCACCACATTCCCACTCTGGACATGTTCCATCGCATACCTGTTATATCCATTGTCTCTGGTGATCGTCTATGTTCTTGACTTTGTTTTTGGCTGGTCATAGACTCTTGGTACTAGTAGTGGAAATATAAAGGTATTGGAGTAGTGCTAGCCCGAAGCTTGTAGTCTTTCCTTTCCATGTTTTTTCTGTTTAAATGGTTTATTGTCATTGGAATGCTTTGTCTACTGGTTTACAATGTTATTTGCTTGTGCATTCCTGAGTTCTGTATGGGCACTTGGGCTTGTACAAATGTTATGTGAATGGCTTGTTGACGTTGTATTCAGATAGATCACAATTGAGGTTATTTATGACAGTGCTCGTTAGTCGAGGACTATCTTGCATCTGATCCATGGACACGTCCTTGTCATGTTTGATTTGGACAAGCATGTAGTAAATATCTTAGCATCCGGTGCTTATAGGCCCGTTTTCAAATTGGCTGTTCACTCGAACATTGTTTATTTGACAAACGGGTGTTTAGACCTGAAGAACAGTGTAAACCGTAAGCATCACCAATTTGGAGAAAATTACGTCTTTGAAAGTGCTGATCTGGTCTTCTTATTAAAAAAATAAAAAAATAGTACTGATCTGGTACAAATTCATGTTTAGCATGAAATCTGTAAGCTTTGATGAAACCGCTAGTGCCCGGTGGAATTAAAGGGTTTTGTGTTCTGTTCCACACCGACCAGCTCCTATGGACCTGGCTGAATAGGTTACATCCCGTTCAATTTGCATGCTGCTACGCTACTTAAAACCGTGACCTCAATTAAAAGGAACCTGTAAGGAATTTTACCCCCCAAAAATAATAAAATAAAAATGAAAAATAATAAAATAGAATAAATAAATAAGAGAGTAAGGTATCGGCCAAGTCTGGCAGCTCTATTTAGAGATCATTTGCGGCAAGCTTTCTCCCAGTACAGCTTCTAATTATAGGGTAAAATGAGTTTTGATCCCCCTAATCTTATGTTGGTAACCGGCCGCAAGATCCATTCGAGCCATGGACTATGCATTCAGAAACCCAACTGCAACCTCTGGTAGCTGAAGAAGCAACTAACTTTTGGCTTTTCAAGGAGGGAATGGAACAAGCATTCACTTGCCAATCTACCTGTTGCTTTTCCTTTAAATAGTGGATGACAAAAACGTTATGAACCTCCCAGTCTCCTAACCAAAAATTGATGTCGTGCATGTACATTGACTATATATCTCGCATGGTAGTGGCGCAACTTGCAACAGTCACGTGTAACTCTTCATCTTCTTGGTACGACGGCTGTCAGATTCGACCCTTCCTAGACCAACAGACGCTAATAAAATCATTGCATGGATTGCAACTCAATATTCATTCCCACAATAGCAAGAGGAGTAATAAAACAAGTTCATCCGTCCTGAATCCGAGTGGTATGGCTTCAAAAATTTAAAGAACAAGAGCAACAGACTGGAAAATCATTTGCGATGAAACATCACTTTGCAACTCAGTTTCAACAAACCCAACCACATACTTCAAACAAATCCCTCCCACGTCACTTGGTATTGATTGGCTGTAATGCCGCGACAACATTAGGCTACACTGAACGCCACCTCTTGGTAGGACCTCTACAGCTTCAAGTTGAGATCAACACCATCCAATGCTTCCCTTCTCTGTTCGTTTAAAGTTTTCTCACAGCTGTTCGGTCCCATCGGCAAGAAGCTATGGACAGGCGGTTGTGATGAAGAGATGACATCACTCATGCTTCCCTGTATCAAACCTCAACATCAGTTTCAGTTCACCAGAATCATAACGAAAGAAGAATGTTAGAAATGACCTTACCTGACACGATACCGAGCTGAATTCAGGATAATCTACGCTACCGGGGAGTTGGGTAAGCGTAGGCTGCTTAGGTTTTGGGATGAATGGTGTCGATGAAGGACCTAGGCTGCGGGAACCGCCATCGATGCCACAACCATTTTCTTTATTGCTGTTGTCAAGATTGATCAACCTTTTCCGTTCAACATTATATATGCTGGAACTTGGAAGTTCCCCCTCTTCAGTTTAGTACGTCGCATCATAATAACCGAAGCCAGGCAAATGATAAAAGATGGTAAGCAACAAGCGGCATAAATACCTGAAATATGTTCTTTTCGGTACCGATTTTATGAAGTCGGGCATCGGTTCGTTTGGTTTTAGATATGAGCTCGAGAATGAAGGAATTTGGCAGGGGAAGGGCGTGTGACCAGGCATGCCTTCGAGATGAAAGGGCCATGGCCGCTTTTTCATGCCAACCACCTATACTAGATTCTAACCAGATCTATGATTAGCCAAAAGGATTCAAAACGAAAAAGAAACCTTATTCAGTGAAATCTTTTGAATTTGTGTACACATTTATTTCCTCCTATGCATTTGCATTCTTCTAGAAATGGTAAACTACTAATAACAATTTCATACGTACCCTCTCCTCCTCTGGCCAGGAAGAAGACACATTGCAGCTACTGGTATAACTTTGGTTTGAAGGGGGCTCCATCTGAAGACTAACTCCAGATGATGAAGGTGGCCATACTTTGGTCACCTGCTCAACCACCCAAGGCTCAGATATATATATACACACAGTACAATGAATACAACACGAAGTCGAAACTAGTTCATTTCTTCTCACCACTGAAATAGGTGACAGCTGCCGTCGTTGCCTCCTCTGAAGAAGGCCAGAAGACGGCCAACCAGGGATCGAAGAATCACCGTTCAGAGGAGTACAAAAATCGAAATTTCTAGCCAGTGCCACTGGATTGATAGGACTCGGGTCCATCGAGTTCCACAGCATGGACAAGAAACCGTGCCCGGCATTACCCGAATCAACGACCGAATTTTCCAACAGTTGAGGCAGGGTGGTTTCGAAGCGGTTGGTTGGGATCGAAATAGATTCTAAATGCCTGAACACGGGATCATGGTTGACAACCGGCCTTAACACTGGATTTGGATCGTTCGTGGCCGTCAAGAAGGGAAGTATGGGCTGTTGTGAGGGGAAAGGGATCATGCCTTGCGAAGCATTAGACGAAGAATGGGCGTGGTTCTTCTGCCGCTCTTCTATCCGTAGCTTCTCTAACTGAGCAACTCCGAGACCTCGTTGAGGTATCTTCTTCTGCTTGTTCTTCTTTTTGCCCCCACCATTGCCGCCATTGCTGCATTTTGGTTGCTCTTCTTGTAACACCATGGTGCCTATCTGGATGCTTATCTTTCACTTGCAACCCAACTTCCATTCAAAGATTGTATCCATGCAAACCAAAATTCTCCCAATTTCGATACTAATTTCAAGAGAACATTGCGATCTATAATCCCAGATCCAAACGAACACACACTAGAAGAATATACTACAACAAGACCAACGTCATCTATCAGCAAGACCAAGGAAGAACTCAACTCGACACCATCAACTCCTAAATGCTCCAAATCCACAACAAAAACAATAAACCCAAAAGACTAGGGGAGGCATCTACCATCCACACAAACTACTCGAAAAGCCAGGCTTTAGGTCAGCTTGATCCCCATCGAAGAAGACATTCACCGATCTTAGGAACGCTCATTCAAACAAAACATCGAAGTCCAAAGAAATAGAGGAGGAAAAGAAGAGGGGAAGGAGAGCTGTGGATGGAGGAATGGGGGAAATGGGTGGAGCTATTTTAAGAAGAAAGCGAGGTAGAGAAAGAAGGGAAGCCCAATTCGGAAAAGGGAGCATTCATCTCCAAGCGCCACACATCTCGCTAAAATCGGCTACAATTGCTTCGTCTGAGGGGTTCCGCAAGGCAAGCAGAGAGAGAGAGAACAGGGGGGATCCAATCCTTTCCGGCAGCCGATTTATCGCCCAAATTCTTGCTCCACTCCCCCCGATCCTCGAGACCAACTCCACAAGAAATCTCTCTCTCTCTCTCTCTCTCTCTCTCTCTCTCTCTCTCTCTCTGGTTTCCCCCGCGGATCAGCGACCCTCCCATTCTTTTTTATGTATCTTACTTTTATGTTTTAGGTTCGCATTTCCTTCGAATTAAGAAGGCCAGTCAAAGCCACCCACAAAGCACACGTCTTGATAAGCGATATGGGAAGTAAGGAACGTTTGTTTCCAAGTTAAAGTTTGTCAATGGCGTATTGCGTACTAATAAACGCTTGTTTAGAAAGAGAAATACCCGAATAATGGTTGTTTCCACTTCTAAAAACACCAAAAACCCATGTCGGGCCGATCCGGTGAGAAGATGTTACATTTCCCAGAGTGGGTGTGCAAATGAGGCTATGGTTTTCTTCCATGCGGGTGCTCCAAACGTACAAAGATTCATTTGCACCTCCTATATTGCTAGACGTGTTCCGTAGTGTCTCTCTCGCAAATGTTTCAAGAGGGTGAGTGGTTTCATCAAATCTATAACATTTTTTTTTTTTTTTTTGGTTTTCTAAGTTGATTATATCTTTTAACTCGATCATATTTTTAACGTGACCATTTGAAAAATTATGTTCATTGATATATGAGAAGCAACTATAGCTAGAGCAACTATCTCATTCATGGTCCTGCACGGATCGCCTCCCTCGCATATGTTTTAAGAGGGTGAGCGGTTTCATTAAATATATAACACTTTTTCTAGTTTTCTAAGTTGATTATAACCCTTACCTCGATCACATTTTCAACGTGACCATTTGAATCATTATGTTCATTGAGATATTAGGAGCAATTATATCTAGAACAACTATCTCATTCATGGTCTTGCACGGATCAGTTTAGTGTGTCAGTATGAGACGAATCTTGTATGAAGGCCGTCATGACTTTGAACAGCTGGCACATCTCCCTATTTCGTAGTATCCTTCAGGGTTATGGTAAGTAAATTGGCAACAATTCCTAAAAACCGATCATAAATCACCATTGTTTGAATCCATAGTAGATGGATCCTTGTTGTCAAGGTATTTCTCAAGAAAAATTAATATCTCCTCCTCCCATCCCATCCTGGAGCTTAAGTCTGCCGTCGATGGCCTCATTGCCTCCTTATTCCTCCTCAAGGTTCCAATCCCCATCTCCAAAATCCTAATCAAGGAAGCTTGATCCTAATGAGAATCTGGGTGAGCACGCTGAAATAACAAAATAATTAGGACCGGCATCAGATCGGATATGGATCAGATCGGTCCATATTCATATCCATTCGGTAAATAAAAACTCGATAACCAAACCCATTTCCATACTCGTCTTGGATCGGATCGGATTGGATCAAATAGAGATACGGATTAAATTGAATTGGATATATGAGAGATTGATCGGATTGAATTAGATTGGATACATATAAATAATATAAAATTATTATAATTTTGAATGAAGAATATGTATTAGGATTATCTCGGATCGGGTTCGGATCGGAGTATACCATTATCTGTACTCAATCCAAATCCAGTTCGGATTATTTTTTTAAATCTATATCTATCTCGAGTTTCAATCGGATTAGATACTCGATGGATCGGATAAAATTAACATTCCTAAAAATAATGCCATAATCTATTTCATAAATAATTATTTTTTTCTAATTTTTTGAGTTTTTCTCCTTCTGGATAGAGATTGTTTTTTTTTTTTTTTTTATAAAAAAAGATAGCATTTTAACTCATCTTTATGTATATTTGCATTTGTTTCATATCTCAAATTGGTTCGGCAAACACTTGTTTTTGGCTATGAAAGCCGATGACCGAAGAGGCATACAAAGAGAGCCTTGCAATTCTAGCAAGTTAAACCCATCTTTGTGTATTACTATTATCTTCTTAAGATCCATTTGATTTGGATATATCAAATTATAAAATAATCTAATAATTTATAAAAATTATTTATTTAAAAAAATAATTATAATTTTTTTATTATATTTGATTGATAGAAAAATTATTTTAAAAAATAATATCAAAAAATAATTATTACGTTTGGTTGAAGATAATCCTATATGAGAATATAGCAAAATTTATAAATATATCCTTCAATATAATAATTTTTTAATATTAAAATAATATTATCATTTTTAATTAGTTTTTATATGATGACTATAATTATATAATTTTTTTGCATAACATCATCTTTATTTTAATTATTTTATAAATTTTTTTTATTAAATAAATTTTAAAAAATATTAAAATAAAATTAATGATTATATATGTAATTTTATTGAGGATATTTTTACCAAATTATATGAATTACTACCACTCAAAAATTTATCAAATACTAATTTTTTCATGATATTTATTTTATCTTCTATCTTCAAAAAATAAGCATGAGTCTACCAATATTTTTATCATCTCTTTTTTACTTTTTATATTAAATATAATAATTTAATATAAAAATTATTTTTTAATATCAGAATACCTCCAACGAAATGGGAAGCAAAAGTTGGTGGGACGGATTGTCCCAGGATCTGTACTTTTCTCTCGTCTCGAGACTCAGCGACATTCTACTGATATTATGTTTTATTATAACACCAAGGATTGCGTAATCAAAGAAGATATTTACAGCTCCGGACGAGATCGAGTTTGGGAGAGATTAGACAAAGCTCTAGCGACTGATGGCTGGATTAATTATTTTCCTGATTCCACTCTAACTCACCTGTCTAGAATCGGATTTGACCACTGCCCATTATAGCTCTGGGTGTCTTCTTAACCGTTCCACCCACATCAGTCGCCTTTCAAATTTCACAAGTTTTGGCTATCCATCGAGGGTATCTATCAGGTGGTCAGGCGAGCTTGGCATGGAGCTTCTTGTACCTCGCATGGGATCCATTTATTGAGATTACTTCGAAATACCGGGCAGGCAATGGCCAGATGGAATAGAGAGTATGTCGGTAATCTATTTGATAAAGCTAAAAGACTGGAGGCCCAGATTCAGAATATGCAAGAGGAGGACATTCTCAGTGGAGGCTCTAATTTGCAGCTCCAGCATTCCATATCTAGGAAGGTGTCTGACCATCAACAGGTGCTTAAATTAATTACAAGAGATTTACTGGCGGCAAAAATCTAGATGGCTGAAGGAGGGAGGCCACAGCACTACATTCTTCCATCAAACAAGTGTCCTTCGAAGCAGAAGGAACAAGATTTCTTCGATTGTGATGCCGGATGGAGAGGTAACCATGGAGGCTGAGATTGCTAATACTATGATGAATTACTTTATTTTCCACTGGAACAACTTTACTAACCCTCCCAGTGTTGAGCTTCCTCCCATTCCCATAATAATCAATACAAAACAGCAGCTACATATGGTGCAGCCTATCATAGATGATGAGATCCTTGAAGCGTCACCTCAACTTTCTTCTGATCGGGCTCCGGGGCCCTCTGGCTTTTAACCATTATTCTACAAGCACTTCTGGTCTATTGTGAGAAATGATGTTTTGGCAGCCATTCATGAAGTCTTCAACTCTGGTGCTATGCCAATGGACTGGAAGGACACTCATATAGTTTTTATTCTCAAAATACAACATCCTTGGGAAGTCAAAGAATATAGGCCCATTAGTCTTTGTAATACTCTTTACAAATGAGTGGCCAGGATCCTTGTCAACCGAATGAAACATTTGCTTCCTACTCTGATGTCTTTGGAGCAAGGAGCCTTTGTGCCTGCAAGAAGCATTTCTGGTAATATTATGATTGCTCAGGAAGTCTTTCATTCTATGAAGTCGGCATCGCCTAATAATTCTCTGATGGTTGTTGTGAAAGCTGATATGGAGAAAGCTTATGATAAGCTATCTTGGAGGTATCTTGAGGCAGTTTTTCATCACTATGGATTTCACTGGCAGTTCATTCGATGAATCATGTGTTGTGTGTCAAACCCAAGATTTTCTGTGCTCATCAATGGGAATCCTTCTACTTGGTTTCATTCTTCTGGTGGCATTTCTCAAGGTTGTCCCCTCTCCCCTTTCTTTTTCATTCTTCATTCTGACATGTTATCTCGATCCCTACAGAGCTGTGTTGAGGCCGGTACTTTGAAGGGCTACCAACCAAAACGGCGAGGATCCACTATCTCTCATTTGATGATTGCTGATGATCTCCTCTTAATTGCAAAGGCTACTAAACGGAATGCACAAATATTGAAGAGAGTTGTTATGGAATACTACTTGCAGTCTGGCCAAAGGGTCAACATCAGTAAATCCATGATTCGGTTTAGCAGCAGAGTAAATGTTCGAACTAAATAGTATATTGTGAATCTTTTTAAAATCCAGTTGAATGAGGGAAGGTGGTCTTATCTTGGAGTCCCTATCTCCGGTACGAAGTTGACTCGACAAGACTTTGACCCTTTGTTTAGCAGAATTAATTGTAGACTAGAGGCCTAGAAATGGAATCATCTTTCACAAGCCGGACGTCTTACTCTAATTCATTCTATCCTGAACTCTGCTTATATCTATCTTTTATCTAATGTTCCTGTTCCTACTACTGTTCTCACTGAATTAGAATGCATCTTCAAAGCTTTCTTCTGGGGTCATGATATGGGTCAACAGAAACTGCACCTAGTATCTTGGAGGAATATTTGTAGACCGAAATGCTATGGAGGATTGGGGCTGCACTCCTTAAGTATTCGCAAGTAAGCTTTCATGGGAAGAGCTGCGATGCAACTATTGATGAACAAAAGCTCTTTATGGGCTCAGTTGGTGAAATTTAAATATAATTTTACCAATTGACTGAATTACAACCCCAAAAGAGGGTCTTCCCTACTGTGGCGCACTATCACTTCAACTTCGAAGTTGATCACCCATGTCACTTGATGGCAAATTGATGATGGAAGAACTGTTAAGATCCTCAGTGACCCCTGGCTATCTGAAATTTTCTTGCTTCAAAGTGCCTCTACCCACAACTCGACTACTATTCATGAGGATTGGACTGTTGTCGAGTTAATTACCAGGGATGGTTTTTGGAATACTGACCTTCTAAAAGAGTTATTTTCCCCCAAAATTGCTGACAGGATTCCGGCCATTCCTTTGCCAAGATTTCCAACAGAAGATCGCTTGGTGTGGCATTGTAGTGCACTCCAAAGGTCCATACATCAGATGTATATAGACTCATTCTTCAAACTCAGCAACCTACAGCAATTATTGACTCAAACTGGGTTTGGAAGCTGAAGATGGCTCCCCGTGTTCAACTATTTTGGTGGAAAGTGTGTTGGGGTCGACTTCCATGCAAATCGCTGCTTCATGAGTGGAGTATCGTTTATCTTCATTGTTGGTGCATAATTTGATTGACGCCGGATCGAGCTGGAGTCGAAGAAGACGAGGTCGCCGTCGGTGACCTACAAAATAAAGTTCGGTCTGAAGTCGGTGGTGGTGGCTCCGACAGAACCCTTCGATGATCAAGTCAGCTCTTCTGGCCAACAGAAATGGAGTGCTCAGGAGAGAGTTCGGCAGAGTTTAGAGGAGGAAGGAAGAGCTTAGAGCCTAGAGAAAACGTATTTGGAGGATTCTTTTTATAGACGGAGCTTGATTAATGGTGACGGCCATACCGTCTGGTAGTGGGCCGCTCGAAGCCACGTGGGATTCAGTACGGAGAAGAAGGCATCGTCAGGCTGATAGTGACAGCCATATCGTCCTGTAGCAGGCTGATTGAGGTCCGGTAGAGCCTATCACGGAGGGGAGCAACGTCTGTAGCAGACTAATGACGATCGTTCGTCGAGATTTAATAGCCGTAGCTCGGAGAAAGCAGGCGTTGGTCGGTGAAGAGCTTCGTCATACATCAATTTCAGTGGAGTTCGGACTCCTAAAGAAAATACGCCTGGAGAAGATCATCCGGCTTCTAAAGGAGTTCGACCGAAGGAGAAGTCAGAAGGAGTTCGGCTCCTGGAGGAGTTCAGCTGAAGAACAAAATTGGAGAGAGTTCAGCTCCCATAGGAATTTAACTGAAGGAGAAAATCGGAAGAAGTTTGGCTCCCGTAGGAGTTCGATTGAAGAAAAAATCCGAAAAAAGTTCGGCTCCCGTAGGAGTCTGACAGAAGGAGGGAACCAAAGGGAGTTCGGCTTTCGTAGGAGTTCAGCTGAAAGAGAAAATCGGAGGGAGCTCGGCTCCCTAGGAGTTCGATTGAAGGAGGGATCCGGATGGAGTCCGGCTCTCGTAGGAGTCCGATTGAAGGAGAAAATGAAAGAAGTTCGACTCTCATAGAAGTCTGACGGAAGGGGATCAGCTGGAACTCGGCCGCTGAGGAGTTCGACCGGCTGAAGGAGTTTGGCTAAGATTTGGCCGCTGAAGCTCCTCCGTGATTATCGGTTGCATTGGACTGAGCATGAGGCTGGACTTCGGTGGAAGCGGGATTTATCCCTAATAATAGTCCTCCCACTTTTGAGTTCGAAATTTGAAGAAAAGGAGTACCAAAAAGGGGCGACTGTCGAAGTTCTTTTCAGGACTCTGCACCAGCTCAGGTTGAATCTCAGATGAGATCTTATCTCCAGCCAAGGTTGACGTTGAAATTAGAATTCGAAAGAGATCTCATCTCCAATCGAGATTGAAGATGGAGCTTGGAGGAGATCTTATCTCTAGCAGCCGAGGTTGAAGGAGATCTTATCTCCTACCGACGTAGACTTTGAAACTCGGGAAAGATCTTATCTCTAGCAGTCGAGAATAAAGAAGATCTTATCTCCTGTTGGCGTAGAAGCTCGAAAAAAATCTTATCTTCAGCAGTCGAGATTGAAGGAGATTTTATTCCATGTCGACGTAGAAGCTCGGAGAAGATCTTATCTCCAACAGCCGAGGTTGAAGAAGATTTTATCTTCTATTGACGTAGAAGTTTGAAGAAGATCTTATCTCCAGCAGTCGAGGTTGAAGGAGATTTTATTCCTTACCGACGTAGACTCTGAAGCTCGAAGGAGATCTTATCTCCAGCGGTCGAGGTTGAAGAAGATCTTATCTCTTGTTGGCATAGAAGCTCGGGGGAGATCTTATCTTCAGCAACTGAGATTAAAGGTGGAGCTCGAGGAAGATCTTATCTTCAGCAGCTGAGATTGAAGGAGATCCAATCTCCTATTGGCATAGACTTTGAAGCTTGGGAGAGATCTTATCTTTAGTAGTCGAGGTTAAAGAAGATTTTATCTCCTACTGACATAGACTCTGAAGCTTGGGGGAGATCTCATCTCTAGCGATCGAGGTTGAAGGAGATTTTATCTCCTATTGGCATAGAAGCTCGGAGGAGATCTTATCTCCAGCAACCCGAGATTGAAGAAGATTTTATTTTCTATTGACGTAAAAAAGCTCGGAGGAGATCTTATCTCTGACAGCCGAGTTGAAGAAGATTTATCTGCTATTGACGTAGAAGCTCGGAAGAGATTTTATCTCAGCAGTTGAGGTTGAAGGAGATCTTATCCCTACTGATATAGACTCTGGGCTTAGGAGAGATCTTATCTCCAGCGGTCGGGTTGAAGAAGATTTTATCTCCTATTGGCGTAGAAGCTCGGGGGAGATTTATCTCAGCAGTTGAGGTTGAGATGGAGCTCAGAGGAGATTTATCTCAGTAGTCAGGTGAAGGAGATCCTATCTTCTATTGGCGTAGACTCTGGAGCTCGAGGGAGATCTTATCTCCAGCAGCCGAGGTTGAAGAAGATTCTTATCTCCTATCGACGTAGACTCTGGAGCTCGGAGGAGATCTTATCTCTAGCCACCGAGGTTGAAGAAGATTTTATCTTCTATTAGCATAGAAGCTTGAGAAGATTCTTATTCGAGTTGAAGGAGTATTAGAAGTTGGGAAGATCTTATCTCCAATGATCGGCTAGAAGCTTTTTGAAGATGCTCGAGAGATCTATCTTTAGCCAATTTCTTGAAGCTCGAGCGCTCGAGAGATCTCATCTCTAGCCGAGTTAAAGAAGATCTTATCTCCTATTGACGTAGAAGCTCGAACGCTCGAAAGAGATCTTATCTTTAGCCGAGATTGAAGCTCGGATGCTTGAAAGGGATCTCATCTCTAGCCGAGGTTGAAGAAGATCTTATTTTCTGTTGACGTAGGAGCTCAAACGCTCGAAAGAGATCTTATCTCTAGTCGAGGTTGAAGCTCGACGCTCAGGAGAGATCTTATCTCTAGCCGAGGTTGAAGAAGATCTTATCTTCTATTGACGTAGAAGCTCGGACGCTCGGGAGAGATCTTATCTCTAATCGAGGTTGAAGCTCAGGTGCTTGGAAAAGATCTCATCTCTAGCCGAGGTTGAAGGAGATCTTATCTTCCTATTGAAGTAGGAGCTCGGACGCTCGGGAGGATCTTATCTCTAGCCGAGGTTGAAGAAAATCTTATCTCCTATTGACGTAGGAGCTTGGACGCTCGGAAGAGATCTTATCTCTAGCTGAGGTTGAAGCTCAAGCGCTCGAAAGAGATCTTATCTTCAGTAGTCGAGATTGAAGATGGAGCTCAGAAGAGATCTTATCTCCAGCGATCGAGGTTGAAGGAGATCCGATCTCCTGTTGGCATAGACTCTAGAGCTCGAAAGAGATCTTATCTTCAGCAGTCGAGATTGAAGGAGATCTTATCTCCTATCGACGTAGACTCTGGAGCTTGAGGAAGATCTTATCTCTAGCGGTCAAGGTTGAAGGAGATTTTATCTTCTATTGGCGTAAAAGCTCGGAAGAGATCTTATCTCCAATAACCGAGATTGAAGGATATTTTATCTTCTATTGACGTAGAAGCTCAGACACTTGGGAGAGATCTTATCTCTAGCCAAGGTTGAAGCTCGGACGCTTGAGAGAGATCTCATCTCTAGTAGAGGTTGAAGGAGATCTTATCTTCTGTTGACGTAGAAGCCCGAACGCTCGAAAGAGATATCATCTCTATCCGAGGTTGAAGCTCGGGCACTCGAAAGAGATCTCATCTCTAGTCGATGTTGAAGGAGATCTTATCTCCTATTGATGTAGGAGCTCGAATGCTCGGAAGAGATCTTATCTCTAGCCGAGGTTGAAGTTCGATGCTCGAAAGAGATCTTATCTCTAGCTGAGGTTGAAGAAGATCTTATCTCTTATTGACGTAGAGCTCGAACGCTCGAAAGAGAATCTTATCTCTGGCCGAGGTTGAAGCTCAGGCGCTTCGGGAGAGATCTTCATCTCTAGCCGAGGTTGAAGGAGATCTTATCTCTGTTAACGTAGGAGCTCAAACTTCGGGAAGAGATCTTATCTCTAGCCGAGGTTGTCAACGGTTTCGGAAGAGATCTTATCTCTGTTGACCGTAGGAGCTTGAACGGTTCGGGAGAGATCTTATCTCTGGCTGAGGTTGAAGCTCGGGCACTCAAGAGAAATTTTATCTCTAGCTGAGATTGAAGAAGATCTTATCTCTTGTTGACGTAGAAGCTCGAACGCTTGGAAGAGATCTTATTTCTAGCCGAGGTTGAAGCTCAGGCGCTCGGAAGAGATCTCATCTCTAGCCGAGATTGAAGAAGATCTTATCTCCTATTGACGTAGGAGTTCGGATGCTCAGGAGAGATCTTATCTTTAGTCGAGGTTGAAGCTTGGACGCTCGGGAGAGATCTCATCTCTAGTCGAGGTTGAAGGAGATCTTATCTCCTATTGACGTAGGAGCTCGGATGCTCGGAAGAGATCTTATCTCTAACCGAGGTTGAAGCTCGAGCGCTTGGGAGAGATCTGATCTCTAGCCGAGATTGAAAGAGATCTTATCTCCTATTAACGTAGGAGCTCAGATGCTCGAAAGAGATCTTATCTCTAGCTGAGGTTGAAGCTTGGGTGCTTGGGAGAGATATGATCTCTAGCCAAGGTTAAAGAAGATCTTATCTTCTGTTGACGTAGGAGCTCGAACACTCGAAAGAGATCTTATCTCTAGCCAAGGTTGAAGCTCGGGTGCTTGGAAGAGATCTTATCTCTAGCCGATGTTGAAGGAGATCTTATCTCCTATTGACGTAGAAGCTCGGACGCTCAGAAAAGATCTTATCTCTAGTCGAGGTTGAAGCTCGGGCGCTTGGAAGAAATCTCATCTCTAGCCGAGGTTGAAGGACTTCGACTTGCTCATATTAGGATAAGGTTCTCCTCCTATTCCTAACACGATTATTATTGACTGCTTCTTTCCTGTCATCACATAGTTTTTGCACCAAGAAATAATATTATTGAAATAAAGAAATTTTATTGAAGAAAAATTACCGACAGCACATCCTCAGATTTTCTATGTTTCAGGGTCGTGGGAGCGTTGTTCCTTCGAGTTCCTTCAGATAATAAGTTTCGGACCAGACGACCTCCTCTATCTTATGCTGGCCTTCTCAATTTGGAGCAAGCTTCTTTTGGCTTTGAAGCAGAAAGATGGCTCCTCGAAGTACCAAGCCCCTCCTAGAGGTGGCATTGATGATGCCGGAAGGTAGCCGACCTTCTTGTTGTTCCTCCATCATTGATGGTTCTAGCTACGGCAATGCTCTTGGTCGATCTTCTTTTGGTTCAAGCTGGCGTTTGAGGAATCGACCCAGCCATCCCCTCCTGATGAGCTCCTTGATTTTGTCTCGGAGATGAATGCATTCTTCAGTATCATGATCGTGGTCACGATGGTAGAGGCAGTACTTGCATCGATCACGCTTGTTTGGGGGAGATCGTAATTCTTCTGATCTTGGTAGCTGATTCTTAATTTTCATCAGAACTTGAGCTTTAGAAGCGTTAAGGAGGGCATAGTTGTGGAACCTTCCGGAGGGAGGACTTTTTCGTGCCCTTCTGTCGGGGCTTCCTTGATGATGAGCTCAAGAAGGAGTTCGAGCTCGCTTGCACTCAGGGAGAGTCCATGAATGCGGTCGAACTTCACTCGGTCCTCCATCGGTGGTGGATCTATTAGACTCGTCCGCCCATCGCTCTCCTACGATTTTTTTATCCTTCAACTTGAAGGCTTCTTCCGCACGAGCATATCTCTCGACCCAGGCTAGTAGATCTGCGAAGTTCCTAGGGTACTTCTTCTTCAGAAAAAATAATAAATCGTTCTTCTGAAGATCGCCCTTAAGTGCGGCCATTGCAATAGACTGATCCAAATCTCGAACCTTCAATGCCGCATCGTTAAATTGGATGACATAAGTCCAGATGAATTCTTTCTTCTTTTG
This sequence comes from Cocos nucifera, assembly GCA_006176705.1. Lineage (NCBI taxonomy): Eukaryota > Viridiplantae > Streptophyta > Magnoliopsida > Arecales > Arecaceae > Cocos > Cocos nucifera. The sequence continues at coordinate 631,065 of QRFJ01000028.1, read as the reverse complement.
CTTGATATTCATCAGAAAATCCAAACCTCGGTGCGGATGTCGGCTGCTGACGAAGTCAGCCATGAACTGATGGCTCATCTGATCAAAAGAGAAGATCGTACCTAGCTTCAATATCGAGTACCAATTTCTTGCTGCTCCCTTTAAGATAGATGAAAAAGTTCAGCATAATATGGTGTTTGATGCACCATGGAGCAGCATCATGATCCGAAAGGCCTCCAGATGATCAACCAGATGAGAGGTATCATCGTAGCTTTCAAGTTGAGAAAACTTGAAGTTCAGCGGAACGGACTCTTGCATAATTCAGAAAGAGAAAGGAGGATCGGTGTGGATGCCTTCATGGTGAGCTGGGACGATATGGTCGAGATCCTCAATCCATCGATCCATCTTTCGCAGTTTGTGATTAAGGACGTCGTCTCGATCGCAGACCTTGGAGAGCTTCTGGCTACAGATGGAGAAGGTCTCCTCCAAAGGAGAACCATGATCCGAACTTGGATCCTCTGCTCTCTGTTTCTCTTTTTCAGTGACGACGGGCATGCTAGCCCAAATGCTCTTTCTTGAAACTAATTTTCGACATCTTGATGGTGGATTTCCTAACGGAGTCGCCGTCGGGGGCTGTCGTATGTCCTGCACCATCTCGATGAGGTCCTGAATCCACTGCATCAGCAGGTTAAACAGCTCTAAATCTACCATGGCCGTCGGTGGAGGTGGAGGTTGAAGTACCGACGATGGAGCAGGAATGGATGGATCTGGCTCAGATCTGGCGATAGATGTGGTAGATCTTTGGAGAGTCGTCTTCTTTTGAAGTATTTCTTGGGATTGAGGAAGAGGATGGAGACGAACTTTGGAGAAGAAGATCGGCGGGATCAGCTGAACACTCTTTTAAGAACAAGGATATCTCAAAGATAGAGGCCCTTCCTTTAGCACTAATTTTATTGGTTCAGAATCTGATTGACGTCGGATCGAGCTGGAGTCGAGGAAGACGAGGTCGCCATCGGTGATCTGCAAAATAAAGTTTCATCCGGAGTCGATGGTGGTGGCTCCAATAGGACCCTTCGACGATCAAGTCAGCTCTTCTGGCCAACAGAAATGGAGTGCTCAAGAGAGAGTTCGACAGAGTTTAGAGAGGAAGGAGAGAGCTTAGAGCCTAGAGAAAACGTATCTAGAGGGTTTTTTTTATAGATGGAGCTTGATTGATGGTGACGGCCATACCGTTTGATAGCGGATCGCTCGAGATCGTGTGGAGTTCGGTACGGAGAAGAAGGCATCATCAAGCTGATAGTGACAGCCATATCGTCTGGTAGCGGGCCGCTCGAGATCTGGTGGAGTCTGTCACGGAGGGGGGCGACGTCTGTAGCAGATTGATAGCGATCGTTTATCAAGATTTAATAGCCGTAGCTCAGAGAAAGCAGACGTTGGTCGGTGAAGAGTTTTGTCATACATCAATTTCAGTGGAGTTTGGACTCCTAAAGGGAATACGCTTAGAGGGGATCATCCAGAAGGAGTTTGACCGAAGGAGAAGTTCAGAAGGAGTTCGGTTCTCATAGGAGTCCAACTGAAAGAGAAAATCGAAGGAAGTTCGGCTCGCATAAGAGTCTGATTGAAGGAGGGATCCGGAGGAAGTTTGGCTTCCGTAGGAGTCCGACAGAAGGAGAAAATCAGAGAGAGTTTGGCTTTCGTAGGAGTTCGACTGAAGGAGAGAATCGGAGGGAGCTTGGCTTCCATAGGAGTTCGACTGAAGGAGAGATCCGGAGGGAGTTCTGCTTTTGTAGGAGTCCGACTGAAGGAGGAAACCGAAGAAAGTTCGGCTCCCATAAGAGTCCGACGGAAGGGATTCGGTTGAAACTCGATCGCTGAGGAGTTCGGTCTGCTGAAGGAGTTTGACTAAGATTTGGCCGCTGAAGCTCCTCCGTGATTACCGGTTGCATTGGGCTAAGCATGAGGTTGGACTTCAGTAGAAGTGAGGTTTATCCCCAACATTCATGATGCTACTTGTGATCTTTGCAATTCTGACAATGAGGATATCTAATACTGTTTGTTTAGTTGCCATCTAATAGCACCTATTTGGCAGACTCTGCAATCAACCTATCTTCGCCAATATGCCTTCCATTCTCTCCCAGATCTTATCTCCCTCGCATGGGATGCCTCTCTCCTAGACTATCCTCGAATACTTATTTGTTACACTACCTATCATATCTGGAATGCGAGGAACAATTTCATTTTTCAGTGGATTTCACATTCAGCGGGCTCTATTCTCTCGGAAGCTCTTTAGTTTGTTCAATTTTATTGTGAGGCTCATCGTCCTTCCCATTCTACTATTAATTTTAATCAGCAGCACTGGGGTATCAGCGATTTTGTGAACCCAATCTTTGCTTCGACTCATCTTGTTTTCTGGATACCTCCTCCCTGCGATCAGGTCAAAGTTAATTTTGACGCTTCTTGGGCCATTGGAAGAGCCGGATGGGGTTTTATTATCACTATGGCATTCACTTGTTTGCAGCTACGGGCAGCTCCCATACTTCCTCAATTCCAGAGGCGAGGTTTTTGCAGCTTGGGCGGGGTTAATGATGGCTGTGTACCATATGGGGTTCACCCGTATTTGGCTTGAAGAGGACTTCCTAAAGGTGATCACTTGGATTAGCAACAAGCTCTCCTCCTTCCGACGCTCAGGTGTTCTCCCTTCGATGCATCCATTGTTAGCAGATATTCTCTTGTTTGCTTCCACTCTGGATTTCTTCTCCATCTCGCATGCTTTTCGTGAAGCTAATCAGCTGGCTGATGCTCTTGCAACATTACATGAGGCTACCTCGTTCTTCTCTATTTCTCTGTTGGCCCCTACTATTAGATTGCTTATTTTTTTTCCTGACTTGGCGGGTATCTGTAGTTTTTCTTTGTTTATTTCTTTTGGGGCGTCAGAGCCCCCCTGTTGTAACAAAAAAACAAAAGATATTTGTATCAAATTCCGCTTGGAAAGAAGTAAAGTTATTTGTTGTGTCCATCGATCACTCTTCAATATTTCTTTGTGTAACTACAATTTCTCCCTCAACATGCTTGTACGACTTTCCATGCCAGCAAGGGCGAGACGAGGAGGGAGATGGGAAGAAGTTTTGGGATTAGTTCTTTGAGGAGGGGATCGAAAACCATGAGAGAGAGAGAAAGGACGAAAGCTGATCTGGCTCATATTCGATGTCAATGGCTAAGTAACACGTAATATGTGGAATCAACGATCGAGCAAACTTCCAAACAAATAGTCTAGGCATTTATAACTCGGCATGATCTCAATGCACCAGACAAAAGAAAGATGTAATCGTCGAGCAAACAAGAAAAAAGCATAATAGTTCATTCAAAAATCGTACGGCTAAATTGCAATGGATCCTTGCTCTCGTTTCTCAATATAAGCCAGATCAGATGACATTAGGTACGAGACTTTTCATCTCGTCACTTTTCTTAGATCTTTGCCATTTCTTTCCAGAACTTTACTTGTTAAGCATTAGAGAATCCCTTGTCCAACACATTCTAGCAATCCTTGATTATTTCTCTTTAGTTGCATATCGATTTTTGTAATGCATAGCCTAGCTTTAGCTAGCTCAGTCAAGTAGACCAATCCATCCACCAAATCATCTAATTCCGCCTAAATGGCAACAACGAAAGTAGGAGAGGATGGTGGAGGGCAGAGGAAAGTAGTCTCTCCCTTAATATCCCATCATGAGTATTTTTGATAGATGGGACCCCACAAGCCCTCGGGTGAGTTGGAACCTAGTTCGTAGGGGTATCCTTTAAGTTAGGACCAAGTTTTCAAGGGATGTCCTTTTATAAGGTAAATATTAATCACAATCACTAAAATAGATGTTATCTATAATCATTATGTAGAGGTTAACTTTATCACAATTACTATCAAGTAGATCCTTATAACTTCATCAAAGATTTATCTTAAGTCAGAGTCTAGATCAAACTAAACCAACTAAAATAAATCTCGATGCATACCACATTTGGATGGAACTTAATCGGATAAATTCTAATATGATAATAGGCTCGCAATACTTTATTGACATATAAATAAATTAAATAGCACATAAAAAATATAATGTGCAAGTTTATAGAATTTTATGTAATAAAACCATATGACATGGATCTTATCATAATTATCAAAGAATCTTTATGTAATAAAGTTTATTACATGGACTTAATAATAATATAGAAGTTTTATATAATAAACTTTATTATATGGACTAAAATATAATTTAGAAGGATCTTTATAGAATTAATTACTTTATCAGGTTTAAATTATAAAACTTTCCTAAACCATATTAAATTAGCTCAATTTGGTCTGATTCAATCAATTATTAAAGGGCCGATGGGTAGGAATCTAAAAGCTTAATAAATACCCAAGTAGGATGTATCTAGCTAGATCCAGGTTTATGAGTCAAAATTCAAAACCCACCTTTCTTCTTCCTCCTTCCTCTTCTTTCCCGACCGCATGTGACGGAGGAGGTGAAAGCCAAATACCCCCTCCATGGCTGACTGGCAATTATTGGAGGAGCCCAAATCGATAGATCGCTACTGTCTCTTAAGACTCATTTCTAGCTTTTTGATGATTGTGAGGTTCTCTCAATTGGTGTCCATGGAAGGCCAAGATCTGGTTTCTCGGCAAAGTCCTAGCCATTGCTACTAGAAAGCCACACCCTGCACCACCTCTGCCTAGGGAGACATGCTGTCAACCAATCAATAAGCCTCAATTTTTCCTCAAAAGCAACCAATTATAGGTTACATACATGGATCTCAGAGGAAAAATAGGATGGCCATCCAGCATAAAAACCCTCCTTTCCTCTCACCAGAGATGAGATTCGGCATGGAGGTGGTGGCTTGCCTCGGATGACCGTCAGATCAGATCGAAGGTCTGTCCATCGCTATGCTTAATGGAGGAGAAAGGACGACGGTGGGAGATCCACCATCCTTTTTTTTTTTCCATCTTTATTTATTTATTTTCCACCGATCATCATTAATTTTTTATTCATAATCAAGGCCTAAAAACAAAATACATAATCAATGCCCTTTAAAATAAATAAATAAAATAAGCCATGGACATGGAGTCCAGGAACGACTTCTAATCGTGATGACTTTGGTCACTAATAATCAGCTAGGGTTCCAAAAATTTTTACGGACATAAAGAAGGCTTTAATCTTCAAGTCAAATTATCTATACCGACTTGATACCACAATATTAGAACTTTGTAAGATAATAGAATTTACTTGAATAAGAAGCCATCTATGCTATTGGCGATATCTTAAATCAGTCTACTTATAATTATAACAAAGAAACCGAGTTAGATGTACTATTTGCCATCCACAAGCAGCATCTTAATTTTTCAGTCCCAACTCCAAATATTCTCGATGGGAAAGACATATAAGCTCTCAGATGAGTTGAAGACCAAATCCATAGGAGCCTCATCTATTCATCATAATGACTTAGATTGACGTTACCCATAATTAGAAGTTAACTTCATCACAATAATTATCAATAAATTCCAACACTAACCCAAAAGTTTTTCATCCAATTGGATCATGCTCGATAATGGACCAGATTGATGAAGGTTCAGCGTCCGCGCTGCCGTCCCATCGTGGTTACCGCCGATCTGATGCAGCATATATCCAACATCCTGCATGACTTCGTCCCCAAGCACCTTTCCCTACCTGGCTGGCACATGTGGGTAGAGCATTTGAGGCAATTCGTAATATCAAAAGTGTGGTGGCAGGGCCGCGTTGTGTGGCAAGCGTAAGGTTGTGCAGGGGCATTCATGAACCTCTCCTCGCAGTTAGGCATGCCTAAAAACGGCCATGTCATATTGTCATGTGGACGAGGGAAAATACCTTCCATGAGCATGTCCAACTCTGGAGGGTAGGTCATTCACGTGCAACTCACGTTTATATCAGACTATGAAAGGTAATAAGGACTTGGACGGTCCTAAACTGGAAACAATGACGTCGGATTGAAAATGGTTCAGGGCTTAAAAACTTTTGAAAGCTGTTTATATTCAAAGTGTCGTAGGTTCATGATAGAAAAGAGCCCCTTCACACGTGCGAGTAAGGCTGTATACACTCAACCATCTGTACAATGATGCGATTCTCCTGCATCCGATGGCGGGATCCTTGTGAGTCGGGAAATCCTGTTTGGCCACATATCAATTATATGAGAGATTGTACTTGCATAGTTAATTATTGAAATTAACATTTTAATAGAAATGATCAAGATAAGATAGAGTTATATATGGGAGAGAATTACGAAGACGAAGAACCACAAAAGGGGGATAGTTTTATTCACTCTCACACTCTACACCTGGACACTTAATTATCGTGACATTGAGTGAAGGTTTACGTCTTTCTTACGTTTCATGATTGGTGTCGAAAGGATCCTACATCGATGACCTGGTTTCAAGTTCTCCAAGTGATGCCCTATTCTATCTTGGAGGAGATTGATTGAGCATAAAGAGAATCCCACGTCTTAGATTCTTATTGATTTACATTCTTTGGTGCAATGGTCACTCTGAAGGCACATAACCAATTAGAATTTCTTTATGTAATCGAGCTTATTGCATTGTTTGTGTTACTCCTATCCAATTAGAAATTGTATACTCCTTTTATTGAAGTAAAGTTGAGACATGTATCCCGACAGGAACAAACTCATTGATTGAATTGCTCGATTTTGACACGCCAGCGACCAATCAATCTTAGTTTGGTTTCTCATAAAATACTGCATGACCGGTGGTGGAATCTAATAAGATAGAATGCTAAAGAAACGCCGGTAAGCGAAGCTGAAGCTATTCAAGGGAATGATTGTATAAAAAATATTGATATTATTGTCAATAAGCATGAAAATCATCCTTAGCAGGATGAATCTATGTTATTGGAGAAAAATGATGGGGAAGAAACTCTTGATGCCATAACGATGTCTCGAGCAAATTACCTATGTTGAGCCCAAACCCACGAACCCAACCCAATCTCCCAATCATGCATCTTGCGCGGCGTTCTTTTCCTGGCTGACATGTCCATATCAGTTCTCACTTCGCTAACCTGTCGGTAGAACCCAACCCAATCAGTTCTCACTTCGCTGCCCATGTCCTGTCTGTCATGCAGTACGCATACGATTCGGTAATAATTCTGGCGTCGTCTCCCCCCCCCCTCTCTCTCCTCCTTTCCTCTTCTTCCGTCCTCTCTCTTTCCCATTAATTTCTCCATTCTCTTCCTCCCCACCCCCCTAACGGCCAACCTGGATCTCCAACGGTCAAAGCGCACTTGTTTCGAGATCTTTTTAGCTTATTAATCTTTTCTCAAGTAACTCCAATTTCAAACGGCTTGACGAACCCATCCCTTTCTTTTATTTCAATCTCGGAGTAGAAATCAAATCGCTCTCTATATTTATTGGGATCAGAAGGGAAACCCCTTTCCCCAATATTGGCAGTTCTCATAACCTTCCCCTCTTCCTCTTCCTGATAACTTCAGTAGAAGAAAAGCCATTCGCTAGAAATTGGTCAAATGGCGAGAGTTGTTCTCGTCCTATTATTCCTCCTCCTGTTCTTCTCATCCGGATGGGCCGGGGGAGTGATGACTCCTCTCCGCCGCCGCCGACGGGCGGAAGAAGATGTCTGGGGGCGGCGGAAGGACGACGAGGGGCCGGCTGTGGCCACGACGGGGAAGCTGTGGTGCGTGGCGAAGAACAACGCCGAGGACGCGGCGCTGCAGTCGGCGCTGGACTGGGCGTGCGGGCCGGGAGGGGCGGACTGCCGGCCCATCCAGGAGGGCGGGGCGTGCTACGAGCCGCAAGACATCCAGTCCCACGCCTCCTTCGCCTTCAACGACTACTTCGTCCACAACGGCTTCTCGTCTTCCGCCTGCGACTTCTCTGGCACCGCCGCCCTCACCTCCCTCAACCCCAGTCCGTACTCTTCTATTCTCTTCTCACTAATCGCTTTCATTCTGGGCGGTGGATTCTGATGGCTTTTTTTTTCTTTGTGTATGTTTTTTTTTTTTTTTTTTTCAAATTACAGGTCGCGATCGCTGCATCTTTCCGTCGAGGTTAGTACTTGGGCTTCAGTATATGTTCCTTCTTTTTCAAAAAAAATAAAAAATAAAAGGAGAAACTCCGTCACGAGACGAGACTCGAACGTATGGTTTTCTTTTGGCGTTTTCTGAAACGAGTGGGCTTTGGAGTGGGGGGCGGTTTCGATTTTATTTGGTTCTGGATTTTAAGGCTGAGATCTAGAGATCTCATTAACTACTCAATTAAGGCAAAGATTTAATTTTGGCGTAACGGCTCGCTTTTTTTTTTTTTTTGGCGGTTCGAGAACTTGCCGGACTTCTGAGGGTGGACACGCTGTCCACCGATGCAGGAAAGAGGCATCAGACCAGCTAGTCGGCGCCATGTGGCTTGAAGCCATTGGTGATTGTGGTGCGGTATCACGTGGCATTCTGCAAAAGGGTTCTGTCTCTTGGGCATTAGATGGGTCACGTGCACGCATTGTGTGAATTGACACGTCCCGATTCTAAGGCTATCATAAACACATCATAGTAAAATGATATCACCGCTCTTAATATTATCTTCTCGTAAATATTAAAATATCGAAGCAAATAATTCGATGTCATATTTATTGACATCTTTAATTGAAAAAAGACATTAAGACTACTCTTATTTGTGGACGTCTGGATTATTTGTTTTTCGTCTTTCTTCTTTCGCGTCATTTCCTTGTTTTTATTGTTTCTGCTGGAGCCTTGATTACATATAACCTTTATTTTCTTGGAACTTCTAGATAATATTAATGTCGGTAAGAATAGGATTGTCCAAAGTCTGAAGAAAAATCTCTAAAATGTTTTATTGATGTCAATTAAAATATTATTAGAATTTATTAGTTATTTAAAATAATAAGAACCGTAAAAGCTGCACACAAGTTGCAGGTTTTAGTTTTCTGCCTTGTCTTTTTCATTGATATTTTGCAATGACCACTTCTGTGAGGGTTGGCAAAAAAAAATAACATCTTTATGATAGAATGCATAAGGGATGTTTAATTATATCGAGAGCTAGATTTTGCCATTCAAAACTAAAAAATTCAAATGATTTATGTTTCTTATTTCAATACACGGACGAATGTGCATGTCAATTAATAGATTTTTTATGTTTAAAAAGCTAGATATTGTGCAGAGTTTGATGATTCAATTTATGAACAAGGGCAACAATATAGTTTGAATTATTAAAATTATTTAAAAATGAATGGTTGCTCGAGATGCAAAAATTGGTGATCCAAATAGTGCCAATAAAATCAATATCAACTGTTACAATAAAAATCTGTCGCCGCCAATTAATGATGGATGCCTTTTTGATTGCAAGCTTTTATTTACTATGTAATCGATAATATGAATAGCCAAAAGATGTTCTAAAATATAAGTTAAACAACTTATTAATATAGAATAATTATAGAGAATATGTCCTAATCAGAAAAAAATGGAAGCATAGCGACAATTCACAATGAATTTGATGATACCTATTAAACTAACACGAAGGTCCTATTTATGGTAAAATTCACATCAATGTTTGATTAGAACTTAGCTAATGAAGAGCTGTTAGCATTTTAATGCTTAATAATGGTAAATACTCAAATGAGTTTTTCAAGGATCTTCAATCTTTTATATCAAATATTGGTTAATTTGAAAAAAATGGTACAGGTATTGGATAGACTCTGGTCAAAAGGAGAAGTAAGAGAAAGGAACAAGAAGAACGGTAATTGATAAATCCTTTCCATTCCATCGTATCGAGAAAATATTATTTTCTTGCAAAATAATAGCATCAAACCCATAGTCAATAACATTGTTAGACTCCCTTTTCTTTCTAATAAAATATATCTTATCTAAGTTATTGTTTAGCTTATATTTTAGATTGATTTTTGTACTTATACCAATGATCAAATCTCTTTAACCAATAACCAAGAGGGGCTAGGTTTGAGCCATACGTCATGTACCCCCAAGTATTTGGACTTGGATAATTATATATTGTTAGATCTCCCTCATTATCCCCAAAATAAATGATTGGTCCATAAAGCATCCATCACGATCACAATTGCTTATATAGTGTTTAACATGACAATATGAATTTCATTAGCAATATTTTGATTCTAGGTTGTTTGCATTTCTTCTCTAGTCTTGTTCTCAGATAACATTTGTTGATTTGAAATATTAAAATCTTTTTTCTTTATTGTTCATCAGTTAAATCAACAAGTTTTACGTAATCTCTAGTTTCACGATAGAAAATTTTCATTCGTATTAGCCAATATGTTTATTCATTTAGTATTGGAATTAGAAATATAAATCCTTCATAAATTTTTAGTTTTACGGTTAAGTTCTACTCTCAATAAAGCTTTCCTTTACTTTGTATTACAAAGCTGTTATTCTTCTACACATAGCTGGTGATCAATGGAGCACTTAGTGATGACTAAAGGAAAGACCCTTATTACAGCAGGGCTTCAGACGGTCGAGGAGATTCGCGCTGGAGAGCCGATGGAGCTGGTTCGACGTGGATCACGGGCTAGCCTGTAAGAAAAATTCAAAAATCGGTGGGATATCCTCCGATTTAGGATCCTTCGAACCTTTAGTCAGCTGAAGCCTTATAACAGATAGTGAAAATGAAAGATTTTAAAGATGGAATGAGAAAATTTGAGTGGAGAGTGGTTCGATTTTCCTTCAGTAGAAAAGTCGAGAGTCAATTTCAGTAGAGTCTCGGTTCTGTGAACTTGTGCTTACCTTAGAGGGTACCCTGCTCTCTTATGTATATAGAGGTTTGCTTAGATCTTAAGAAAAGTTTGTTAGACCGTTAGTTTGTTATGGTCAGCTGGATTATAGCTGTTAGCCATTGGCCTTGCTGGCGATTAGCTGGAGTATAGTTGGAGGAGGGTCAAAATTTGATTGGAGTACCATGGGCGCTTAGTTGGCAGTCGAAACATGTTTAAGTCAGTAAATCACTGATCTGACTTATATGACAAGGTCGGTGATTTATCGATCTCATCATAAGCTTCTTGTTGTGGTTGATGACGTCGCTATTTTACCGATCTCATATATCAGATCATTTTGGTCATAGCTATTGCTTTATGTCGACGAGGTCGGTGATAACCCGATCTCCCGCAAAGTTTGACGGCCGCTATTCTTCATAGCAACAAAAATACTGGTCTGGCAGTGCGCAATCAAGTTGGGATCGGTTTGTTACTGACTTCTATTGAAGTTTGTTTCGAATATTACGAAGAACGGTGGCAGACTGATCTGGGGTTCATCGAGATCGATTTTTTATCGATCTGAACCTGATCACTTGGTTTGATTTTGGCTGGTATTCTGACCTCCAGGTCGATACTTTATTGGCCTGACATCAAACTTGTTGATTGCCTGCTATCTGAGATGGCGATCCTTTTGATGATGCCACGTGTCCGGCAGGAGATGACCATAGCAACAATCCTAAAATAGGTTGTATAACTTATGTACAATTTTGTATTAAGAGGTTTTTTTATATTTTTTTAATGATATCTCAGTTGATATTAAACTTTGAAACCTAATCGCTTACCAATAATAAGTCTTCAACATTTTCTCAAATGGTCATCGCAACTTATTTTTAACAACAATGAGAAGTCTAATATCATCCAAGGGTTTTGAGGAGGGAGGAAATCTTTGATCAAAATTCCAAGAGAAACAATGCTAAAACTAAGTGAAGAAACATAGATGGGATGGAGGCATAGAACAATTTAATTTTCATTGACATGATGATAAGAGCCAAGTTGTTAAATAAATTAGAACTCAGATTTTTATTTTAAATATTTTGAAAAAAATTGTTTTGAGAAACTATCAAGGTGGAAATCGTGGACACTTGACATGGAATTAACAAATTTGGATAAGTTATGCTCTGCGAAGAGTAGCAAATCAAATAGAGAGAGAAGAACATAGAAAATTATGTGATTGGAACTGCGGCTTATGCCTATGGGTAGGAATGGCCACAGAAAGCTTTGGATGTAGAGAGGAGAGGATCCTCGAATACAAAATCGTCATTACACAAGTTCTTGAAAGCTTAAAAGAGAAGTATAATCTCAAAAAGACTCTAGAATTGGTAAAACCTATATATGTACTGACACCTCAAAATTTGGCTCAAGGGTCCTTGCGATGGACCTGAGCTTCCAAGCTGAGAGCCCAAGTGAAGAGGCCTTTTAATAATCATATTTTTAAAAAATTTAATCAAATATATACTTTCTTTTATTTATCTTCCTTTCAGTCTTAAATATTGGGAGTGAGAGACTGTAATTTTTTATCGTCCATGCAACAGTTTAATACATGTTTATGCCAAATTTGTCTCTAAGTAATTTTCTCTTTGCCCCCTTTTTTGTGGGCCTTGTGGACTCCACTGTGCCACTTGTGCGGTGGGCTGGAATATGGGATCATGTGCATGGTGATCCTTATCGTGCAAGCACAAGGCCACAGATAATTCTTTGAGCAGTCAAGAGTTAGGTCAACTACTCCTGTATCAGTTAAGTAGTCGATTGATATGAAAAGAGCACAAGGAGGCTTGTCCAACTAGGTTAGTGAGGTTCACAAAATGTTGATTGGATCATGACATTGTTATACCATTACATTAACATATGAAACTAATGGATGACTGATGGGGTGGGAGTGTGTGTGTGTTTTTGTTTGTTGTTGTTGGTTGTTGTGGTGAACCTTCATCTTCCTGAAGGGCAAGCTCTAGGAGATGAGGTGTTAGCCAACCAGGACTAATCATGGTTGATAAGTGTAATTGTTTCATGTGCATGAATTTGATATACTTGAGAAAGTAGCTCGGTGGCACGCTTTCTTCATAAGCTAGTAACTTGGGAATTCGAATCTTGAATGGTGTTAACTCTAAAGAATATCTGTCTTGCCCTGTTCCAAGCTTTTCTCAGAGTTAAAATTCCTGATCTTGCAAGCAATAGCAGCACTTAAGGAGTTCCAATACTTGACCATGGCTTTATGACATGCTTATTTGAATGTAATAGGATTGACCTGCTAGTGTTTCCAGTTACAGGACTAGGTTATACACTCTGCCTGACTTAAGTTTTCACCTGCTAAATAGTTAACATCTTGGCTGATTCCAATATAAATTGTCTGCATGCAATACTCGTAGCTCATCCGCGAGAAATGGCAACTTCAGTGGATCGACAACGGGGTCAATAGCTGGACTAGGCCCTGCTGGGGCCGATATCAGCGGTGGACATTTGTTGCTGGTCAAGACATGGATGCAGCCATCAGGCATGGCTATTTTTGTGATCCTAACGGTGGCCATAACGGGTACATTATTTCGATAATGTGAAGCAAGGACTTGCGATGTTGAAATGGTATTCCTGTATATGATATTCTGAGGCCTCGACAGAGAGCGAAGCAATTTAAGAAGTTCTGGTCAGCCTGTCTTTTGGAACTTGTATACTTTAGCCAGTTCACATGCCCCAGTATGGTTTCTCCCTTCTGTCTCCTGTTTATTATTGAAGCAATAGAATAATCATTTATTTTCTTGCATGAGTGCTGATTCATTCAAATTCTTGATCTAAATGCTCTCTGTTTTATGTGTTGGGTTGTTTAATTGGAGTTATATGGGCTAAATAATCTAATCATTAAGATATTAGTGCATTCAGAACTTAGTGTAGAATGTAACATAGGCTTTCAGCTTCCAACGAAAGCCTATTCAGTGAGCCTAACAAGGAGTTCAATGACCCCTACAAGGTAATATAAAAGGCTACAAGATGGTGGGACCTTTCTAATCCTGATTTTATAAACTCATGGAGACCTGGCAAAGCTAGATAAATCTGAAGTAGAGCTGGATGTTACATTACTTTTTCTGCAGCAGACTTCAGGGCCAACAAATTGGTTGTCCGAGAACACATGTTTGGGTTGCGATTGCGACCAACCGATCCCACTAAAAAATGCTGGCGCTTTAAACAAAAAAGGGCTAATCTCCGTATGTCCCATCGTATCTATGCCGGAGAGACCAAGTGCCATCTAAAGTTTAGTTCGGTGGCTAGTGTATGTGTTATTTTATTCATGATTTAATATGGTTTTATGGTAGCTCCAAGCCACCAAGGATAAATGGCACATGGTCTGTTAACACCTTTAACTAAGAAGACCATGGATTGCAATTAACTGCAATTATAGAGATATCAGATACTGAAAACCAAAATTCTTTTGCCTACAGAAAGACTTGCCACCCAGACAATCTCATAAACACTTTCTAATCTTTATTCTTCAAGGTAACTTGTCTATTTTCATGTTATTTTTCTAATTTTCAATGCTATAACCTATTCTAAGGAAGCAATTTTTATTTTCCAGCTATGATTGAACCAGCTTATGCTAGCAGATGCAAAAGATGTTGACTTCAGAAGGATTCAATACGACTACTCCCCTTTAACTTATAAGCAGAGGAGGGAAAATAAAGAAGATTTAAATCGTTCACTTGCCAAATAGTTTATCACCTTGATCGAACATGGGATGGTTTAACAATCTCTGATAAACCTTATCACTTTGTAGTTTGTGTGTGCTAAATAAAGAAAAGTGTGAGCTGGCAAACACTTCTCTTTAGACCAATATACGCTCACCATAAAACATCCTCCGGTGCGGAAAGCCGAAAAGGACAACCAAGCTGAAACCACCGCACCAAAAACCATGTGCGACCATCGCAAAATTTTAGTAATAAAATAAACAAAGTCGCGTGCGCTCGTTACGAAACCGTCTGACATTTTCCACTCCTCCCCATAAGCCCATGCTGAAAAAAACAGCCACGGCAATTTCCACTTCCATTCCCCCCCCCCCCCCCACCCCCAACCGCACCTTCAATTTTTTTTTAACTTTTTGATCTGGACCTAACCATTATCTTGTCCAAAAGAAGTTGATATACAGGGGATACAGGGGTAAATAATGCTTAACCAGACTTTACTCCTAACTTTTTGCACCTTCAATTTTTTTTTAACTTTTTGATGGCTAACCATTACCAGGGGATACTTTACTCCCGTCATGGCAAATCCGCCTCTTTCCCCTCCTGTTAATTCTACATGGTCTCTAATGATTTTAATATGCACACGAATATTTATCCATAAGTTTTACATAGGTATTTACCGAAACAAGAAAAACTGAAAGGTAATCAGGACAATGGAAGTGACCATTTTTACAACATGACTCTAAATCTTCAATAACATCCCTTGCATCGATTCACCCGATCGACCATTTTGATACATGACGTTCCCGGGAACAAAGATGCCAGCTGCCATGTGGGGTAAGCCTGGCAATTTTGTCCCTTAAAGGCACGACCTGGTGAGCTAAACCGGCAATTCCGGTGGGGCCGATGCCTCACCGTCCTCCACTTTCTTGGCCACTTTCGGTGAATCGACGACGTCGGACCGGCACAAAGGACATGTCGAGTGGGAGTACAACCACACGTTGATGCACTCGACATGGAACACGTGTTTGCATTTGGGCAGCAGCCTCACCATCTCTCCCTCCTGGGCTTGACCCAGGCAGACCGCGCACTGTACCGATGTGGCGTTGCCGCTGCGATCGATAGCCTTTTGGTAGGCGAAGGTTGGAAGGGAAGCGATGGTGGAGGGTGCGAGCCCGGGATTCGGAGAATCACGAGGCATCGATGCTGTGGTTATGCGCCGGTGGTGGCGCCAGCGACGGAGGAGGTGACGACCGAAGAGGATGACGCAGAATATGGCAACGGAGGCAGCCAAGGAGACGGACATGACCATGAGCTTAGCTCCTTTGTTGTCGTTGTTTGAATCTTGGGACACGAAGATGCATGAGCTGGTGGCGGACATGGTAGTAGCCTTGATGATGGATATTGTTGGTGGAGGGACTCTCTCCCTTTCCTTCACTCACCCTACTGTCAGAATTAGGCAAGGCTGAACTGTAATATGCTTGAACATGTGGCTGTCGTTTTTCCTATAAATTGGCTTGACTTGTACGTAATTGACTCCGGTGGCCCGTTTTGGTGATGGAATTTGCTCATCGGGTGGGTAACGATTGCCCAAAGCTGACAAACTTTTTAGGAAAGAAAAACACGGCCAACTCAACCTGTAGTTTAATTGTGTAAGTTTTAGACTGTTTATCATGCCTCCCCACGAGCCGACGAGATCAAGTTTGGAGGCGGCAACAATTAAATTAAATAGTTTAAAGCTTATCCTATACGTTTTATAAGTATATCTATAATCTATACGAACGTCCAAGTATAAAGAGAGAGAAAGAGACATCTATTAGGTCAATCTTCACCCAAATCCAGTTAAATACATATTGATGAAGATCCTATGTTGATAATCTATATCATTAAATATAATCTAACATTACTGATCTATTTATTGATAAAAAATTATATAATTTAAAAATCCATTGTCCATGCTTTGGATAATAAAAAAAAAAGGGATAGTTTAAAAATATAAAATACTTTTCATCAAAAATAATAGTATAGTATATATTTTTTAATTATTTGATGTATAGGCTAGCTAAAGGTCTCTAAATAATTTAATTTTTGGTATATAATAAATTTAGAGGTAGTGGATCGTGTTTAACTACTTGAATTATTAATATAGGATCATCATCATCTAACTTATATCTAATTGGATGTGAGTAAAAATCCATTTAAGAATAGCTAAGTACCTCTCACATATAGAGAAAGCTAGACTTCGTGCTCTCAAATGAATCTTTTCTTCGATTCGGTGGGAGCTAGATTGGATGATGAGTATTGCATGTTGATAATTCAAATTGCTAGATATGATCTATTATCTCTAAACTACTTATGCATGAAAAAATTATACTATTTAGAGACCTTTAATCTACATATTAAGTGATTCAAATATTTGACAATCTAAATATCATGAAACTATATATAATTAAGTGCATAAATATATATCATTACTTGATTTTAATTAACCTCTACAAAATCAAAAATCTCCACCTACCATATAGCTGAGATCACAAATATATATGGATAAGTAAAACAAAATTAGTTTGAATGATAACCAAGTAAATAAACAATTGCTTGGATGAGATTTTGTTTCATGATCTTTTAAATAGTTTACATCTGCGTCCGAATGATGCCAAATCTTAGTTAAATAGGATTTAAATTTAAAACTTAGCCTCGGATTTAACCCCATCACATGGTAGATGTCAGTTGAATCAGATCTCTCATCATGTGAATCTGGTTGGGTCCAAGTGTTTAGGTCTGAAATTTTATAATAAATCAAGCCGGGTGGATTTAGGACCACCTGAAATCAACAAAACACGGGTCCAACATGCCCAATCTGGTGGAACATTGGAGCTAATTGTGAATCCTCGACAGCCTTATGGGTCTTATGTTCGAATCTGGGTGTGTGTCGGGTCTAACTATGGTCCAACTTAACTCTAATTTTGGGATGGTGTCGATCTGGATTTGATGCTGAATTGGCGGTTTTTCATTTACTTGAGGTCTACCCAAGAATTTCTCCTCCTCAAGCGTTATTTCGGAGCGCTCCCTTGGGTTACGGCTCCATGGCTAAGTGGATGCCAGCCAAACTCCTGCTGGGAGAGATCAAGGTAAACTGACAGCGAACAAAGGTGAAGAAGGGAGATCATGAGATATGGAGACTGACGGGCCGGCTAAGTGGCGGAGCACTCTTCAACCTGTGCATGGGCTTAGCGGCTGAAAAAACCTGGGCCGCTAGCGCGATCGTTCTGCAAAAGGTTGAAAAAAGTCCCAAAAACAAGAAGGACAATGGCCAAGCACGAAAACAAAAAAAAACTATCCCTGGACTTTCTCCCTCGGAAAACACTTTAGAGAGAGAACCCCAACTCAGAGATTATGTTAAGAAATGAATCCGGCTAAGCCGGCATCCGTAGTCAACCCCAGAAAGCTTTGAAATTGACGGCCTACCAAAAGATTCCTACTCAAAGTCATGTGATATCACGCTAACAAAATTTATTGACCAAATATTCAGCCATCACAAGTTTTGTGATGATAAAGTACGCAAAGTCTCAGGCTGTCCTCATCAAGTTTAAGAAACTTCTCTTCCTTTGCAATTAACCATCACCTACCAAATTAAATGATCACAAAGAAATTAATGAACCATCATAATGTTTGTGATAATACAGTTCATCAAGTTTAGCATTCGTTTGGTTAGAATATATTAAATTACAAGATAATTTGATAATTTTTAAAAAATATTTATTTAAAAAATTATAAAAAATAAATTTTATGGTATTCCGTTGATGATTTATGACATGCTTATATAAAACCTGCCGATTATGGGCCATTTCAAATATATTTTTAAATTAATAATACATATATTTGAATATATTTTTATTATAAATTAATTTTAATATTTTTGATTTATTATTAAGGGAATATTTAAACACAATCATGCTACCTATTGATTAGTGTAAAAAAATAAAAATTTGGATTTAGCATAATCGTACGTTGAGCTATGATGTATTAAGCTTTCTAATATAAACTGGTACTATGTAAAAATTTTGGTGGTATAATTCATCATCTACAACAAAAAAGGTGGAGGCATGTACATCTAGTAACAATTCCAATTACCTTCACTTGACGATCTAGCATGAGAAAAAAAGAATATTACTCTTCTTAAAGTTTTTATTTGTTTTCTCTCTCAGTAAAATATAGGCATAGAATCCATTATTATTTTACCATCACTACTCTCATCCTCGTTTTTGTACCTCTAACATGTGCAATTCTTTTTTTCATGCCAGATCCTTCCTCCTCAACCCATCACCTATCAAATTCATGAGAACACATCTTACAAGTAATTTAGGCTGCATATATACATAGAAGTAAATAGACAGATTTACGCAAGTATGCGAGTAAAATATAAGAATGCATCCGTTCACACGAGGATAAGTGGGGAAAAAGAAAAGAAAATTGGTGGGGAAAACAGCTCCTTGTTGAAATCCTCAATTCCCGTGTCTGTCCCTAGTTAGCGTCCTCCGAGATGATCTGTCTCCCCTCCAAGCCCAGTAAGGCCTCCACCCGCAGCACTAAAGAGTAGTTAAGAGGCGCCACCACCGCGTGACCGGTTGGTGGCAGGTTCTACCTGTCGCTTTGTTTGATGAGTTTCTGGCAGATGAAGGTGGATGCACTGAGCTCGTTGTTGGTGGTCTGGCCGTCAGGTGCGGCAGCTGCAGCCACACGGTGGCGGCGTCGGCCGCAGAGCACCAGAAGGACACAGAAGATGAAGGTGATGCCCAATATGACGGCCACGCCCACAAGTCTACAATCCGTGTCATCGTCGCAGCCTCTTTGTTTCTTGAAGAGCCATGAGCTGGCAGACATGGTGTTGGCCCGGTTCGGCTGGGATCCTCACGGTCTCCTTCTCTCGCAGGCGCGCGGGGATAACTTCAAGGAGACCTCTCTCTCTCTCTCAGCTCTCTCGGTCGGATAACCTCAAGAAGCCCTTTTTTTTCCCCCTCTCTCTCGGATAACTTCTAGGAGACCTCTCTCTCTCGGTGGGATAAATTCAGGAAGCCATTTTTCTTCCCCCTCTTCAGCAGCTATCTCATCAGGCTTTGGGTTGGCCAATTCATATGACACGTAATGTGGACGTAACTTCCTTGGAGGGTTGACCTCACTCGAATATTTCGTTTCTTAAAAGAAATTCGAATCATGCCTCGATGTGTCCGTATCATCTCTGTACTTGTTTTTTTAAAATTTGCTTGAATGACTAAAAATATCTTGCCTCGATTTGTCCGTATCATCTCTGTACTTGTGCGATTTTAAATTGCTTTAATATTAAAAATTTGACTAATGTTAAAATTGTTGCAGCGCCCACAGAAATTTGCTGGATGGGATCTGACATGAAAGTCGGGTTAATCTGGGACCACATAACTCGTAGTTCAGATCATGTTTTTTATCTATAATTATATAAATGCCACCCGATGGCCTCCGTATTTCATGCATCCGTGTGCTTAGGACCGCATAAATCCCACGGTGGACAACACGCCACGCTACTCCTTGTATGCACCAATTTCCGATTGCGCGCTTTCCACCGTGCATATGCAGCGGGATTTGCCCTGGTTCACTTGCACTTGGTGCATGCAATGATTTCTCCAACCGATGAGGGGACACCAAAGGGCCAACGAGACTCGGGTCAGCTGGATGGCACCCCTTGCATTCCCATTAAGATGAGAGAGAAGAAAAAATAATTAGTGAACTATCATATAAAAAATGTTTGAAAGACTTAACACTGGCCAGCTCTTTTAATTTTTCTTTCCCTCGAAAAACAATCGGTCTTTGTTTTTTTTTTTTTTTTTTTTTTTTTTTCTAAACATGAGCACCATCATTTAAAATTAACAAAGTATGTAACTGACAGACTTATCTGTATTTAATTAAAATTATCAAAAAAAAATAGATCAGATTGAAAAGATAGATGATTTTTATTTATCATTTAGTTCAAAAAATTATAGAAAGGATGGATGAAAAAAAAAGATTCTTCATCCACTCCGCTCCATCAATTTATATTCTCTCAAATTGAAAGAATGAAGAAAGAATGAATGAAGCATTGCATAGATAAAATTATCTCTTATTATTTTTTTGATAAAATTATAATATTTTTTTATTTTTTCATTCATATTATTTTTATGTATACTATTAATAATATACTATTAAATTTTATTACTAATTATTTTAATTTAAGTACATAATTTTGATAATTATAATTAAATACTATAATTATCTTCAATTTTTTTATTTTACTTACTATTTTTAATTAATTATTTATATAATATTAATTAATTATTAAATTAGATTATAAATTAACTAGTTATTTATATTATTAATAAAATTAATTATTAAATTAAATTATAAATTAACTAATTATTTATATAATTAACTCATTAATAATTTAATTATAAAATTATTTATTAAATTAAATTAAATTAAAATTAAATATTTATATAATTATAAATTATAATGATTATAATTTTATATATTATTTACTTATTTAGTATAAATTAGTGTTATAACTTAATAATAGTAATAATTTTTTCAAAGAATAGTTTGGTAAAAATATTATATAAATATCATTCATCTTTTCTTTCATTTCTCCTATATCAAACAGAGGAAGGAATCATTTTTATACATTCTTTCATATTTCACCAAACATATGAAAGAATAGATGAATCTTTCATCTATCCTCTCTCTCATCCATCCTTTCTCATCATTCATCTTTCCTTCAATCCATCTTTCATACCAAACAAACCAAGAGCTCATTTGGTTCACGACAAATAAAAAAAGATAATTTTTAAAAGAATAAAAAAGTTGCTTATTTGATTAAAATTTTATGAGAATTTTTTTTTATGAGAAATCACTTCTTACATTTTATGAAAAATAAAAATTTGTAAAAGAGATGAATTTTGGCATTTTACATGAAATGAAAAGTGTTGGCATTTTTTTTTCTAAAATATCTTTTAAGATCTATGATCAAAATTTTGTAAAATATTATAGATGATTAGAATAAAATAATGAATAATGATAATATAATATAATATAATATTTATATTATCAAAATATTTATAAGAATATAATACTAATATTATAATATTTATATTAATATAATATTATATTAATTAAGATATTAATAAATTTATTATATCAAAATATCAATATTTTATTAACATAATATAATATATTAATATAATATTAATATAATAAATTATGATGATCTAATATTATATTATAATATATTATTTTTATTTTTATATTAATATAAATATAATATTATTATTTATATAAAGTTTATAAGTAAAAATATATGATATTATATCTATTAAAGATATAATGAATATTTTGATATTATTTTTTTTAAAAAATAATTACTCAATCAAATATAAATTATTTTTTAATAAATTATTTTTTTTCCGATCAATCAAATATATCAAAATTTTATTCTCAAGAGTTACTTACTTTCACTTTCTGAAAAATTATTTTTTTTAAAAAAAAAAATTCTGCAAACTAAACAAGCCCTTAATAGTCATGTCTAAGGAGTTGGTGGCCACTTCCTATGTTGAACTCACACAGGCTCCAATTACATGCATCATTGTGGGAGCATGCCATGGCCATGTCAACAGCAAAACAATCAGCATACCGAAACATTTTCTTGCTTGTTGAACGGGAGCTTAGGAGGTCTGGGCGTCACGTGCGAAGAGTCTGTTGATATATACACAACCCATTAACCAAACTAATAAAATTCACAAAAAAAATAAAATAAAAAACTTTACAAACGGAGAAATTTAACTTATCGTATGTGATGATTAGTAAGCTTTATTCATGCTGCGTTAACAATGTGGATAGAATTATGACAAGACCAAAGTTTAAAGCAACGAGTTTTAGATAACTGCAGGTACAAATTATGTCAATGAACAAAGCTAAGCTCGAGTTGTCAAAATTTCTTCTTAGAAGGTATCAGATTATGTGAGAAAACCATGGTGCAAAAGCAAAGATGCAAATCCAATATTAAAATAACGGGAGATGTGAGATTTTTTTTTTTTTTATATGTATATGAAAGTTTTGTAAATCTGAACTAGTTTACTTCGGCTTTTCCATTATTTAATTGATTGTTTGCGCCATTCAAATTTGGTTCATCATGCTTACCCTGCAAACTCGGGGCAAGGGAACCAAAACCTCATTTAATTAGCATCAATGATTCGTGATAGCCAACCCTACAAGGATAAACAATCAAAATGTAGCAGCTAAAGCCTCGTTATATGTTCCCAAAGGTTGTTAGGTTTTCCAATTTAATTTATTGGGCTAAGTTCGTACAACAAACACCTAGACGTGGTAAACTAAAGTCGAACACCCTCGCCATCGCAAGCTTCTGAAACTTTCCACTCCTCCCCGATGATCGTATCACCAACCAAAACTACGACGAGAGTAGCTAGAGAGATTGAACGTTTTTGCGAAATTTCAATCATCACAAATATTCTTCTATAGTGGTCTAATCTTTCCATTTCAATATAACATACATATATCAGCTCACACAACCAAAGAACTAATCAAGAAAATAACAGATATTTACACTCAAGAACTTCAATTACAAAAAAACCTTCCACCGCCGCCACCACCAAACTGCTAACGAGGCTTCGATCAGTAATTGGTCGGCACCTCCCTCCTCAGTGCTTGTGCTGGAGAAAGGTTTCGAGTTTAAATTTGGACAGGCGGTTCTCCCACATGTTATTCCGGAAAAAAACAGAGGAAACGGGATGGACGGAGGAGGCGCCACCACTAACTTACACCGGCGGGGGCAGTGGTGCCGCCTCCACGCCAAACTCCACCTTCCTGACCACTTCCTCCGCCTCGACACTGGAATGACACTGGGGACATGTCGAGTGGGAGCGAAACCATACGTCAACACAATCAACATGGAAGACATGTCTGCAGTTGGGCAGCAGCCTCACCATCTCCCCTTCCTCCACCAGACTCATACAGACGGTTTGCTGTGCCGAAGTGCCGATATTTGCACTTCCACTGCCGTCCATGACTCTCCGGTAGGCATAAGTCGGCAGGGCAGCGATGGCGGATGGACTCATCCCGGTTCCGGGAGCCTCACTAGATCTGCCGGCAGGGGGGCCGACGAGGCCACGGCGCCGGCCCCAGAGTCGGTCCCAGATATAAACGCAGATGATGATGACGATAGTGGAGGCGGCGTAGGTGGCGATGGTGAAGATCGCGATTTCCGCGGCCACTATGCCAAGGTTTGCATGTTGCGCCGGGGAGCTCTCTGACTCGGTGGTCATGATGGTGGCCCCGGTGATGGCCATTGGACTCTTTCTTTCTCTCTCTTCTCCGCGCTCTCGTCTCTTGAAGAGCACCCCAACTAGTATTTGTCAAACATTGCGTATGTCGACGGTGCCAGAAACTTGTGGGTGCGGCTTTCTTCAATGGTTGACTTGGAACTGTACTGCAATGACGATAGTACCCTAAAGTGTTGGCGGTCGGGAGATGGCGTTCGGTAGGATGGAGCTCGGCTGGATTAGCGTTTGAAGCCGGCCGGCTGTACCATGCCAGTTCGTTCACGGAAACGTGAGATCCGGTGCTTATATTGACTGTTATTTTATTTTAGTCCCTAAAAATGAAAAATTATGTTTTATGTTTTCTTTACTTAGATAGCAATTTAATGTCTATTTCTTAGATCATTTATTAATGCCAACGCAACAACTACATAAAGAAACAGAGAGAAATTTGTATACGAAAAGGCCAAATTTTATTCAAGGGACATGTAAGAGTTAATTATTAAATGCCAATCAAATGAAAGACCAGATTTTTTATAGCAGGCGGTGAGCAGAGAAGTGCTGACCATACGGCTTTTTGCAACTCGCTCTTCCTAGTAGAAAAGCTTTCTTTATCTGCCGTTCCCTGATCTTCAACTGCTTTCAATTAACTTATGACCAAGCTAGATTGTAAAATTGCAGCCTGAAAATGAAAGTATCTCTCATTTGCAGGGAGAGCTAATTTATTAGTCTCGGTAATAGCTTCCATTCCTCTATATACCTTGACTTTAGTTCATGTGTCTGTTTCCATCGTTAATCAGCTTGAGAAAGTTTTTCGATCTTTCCTATGGGGACATCCATCTGACCAAAAGGCTCTTCATATGTTGTCATGGTCTAAAATCTATAAGCCTAACAAGCATGGTGGATTAGGCCTGTACACTTTGAAGCTTGAACAACAGGCCCTTATTGGCAAAATTATAATTAATCTTGTTATTCAATCTACTTCTCTTTGGGCCCAGCTGGTTAGTGCCAAGTACAATTTTAAGGGCACCTGACTTGGTTATAATAAGCCTCGCAGGTGCTTTCCTAGGGGGCATAAAATTGTTGCAGCTAGTATTCAATTCCAGCATCAGTTGATTTGGACCATCGGATCTGGAGATTTGGTCAATGTTTTGAATGATACGTAGATCACAAATCTTTCTTTGTCCAGGCTGCCGACCTTTGTAGATGTTGTCGCCAAATACTAACGTAGCAAATTTTATTATGCCTGATCAAAAGTGGGATGACCGAGCATTAGCTTAATGTTTTGGTCTAATCTGAAAAAAAAATAAAAAATAAAAAAAAAATGGGAGTCTTCTTCCTTATGAAAACATCGAAGGAGAAGTTGAATTTGGAGAAGATTCGACCTCTTCTCCACCCTATTTAAAGGCACAAGTCTCCTCCTATGCCGATGATCTCTCTCCCCTCTTCTTCTTTCTCCCTCTTTTCTTTCATTGGAACCACAGATTGCCGTCACCATACTCATAAAAAAATCATTACTGGAGACCTCATCGAAGTGCGAGATAAGCCCCAGCCTTCTTCCTCTCTTTCTTTCCTTAGCCTTGGGCACCACCGCCGACTACCGACTTGGCCAAAAAAAATAGCTCAAAGGAGAGCTCCCTATTTTCTTTTCTTTTTCTTGATTTTCCACTGGTCGGTGATGCCGCTGACAATCTCATGCTCCACCACCGTCGGCCACCCACTATAGTAGCTTGCCGTCGGTCTTCCGACCCCTAGCCATCGTGACCACCACCGCCATGTCCCTCTCCTGTTCAGCCAAGAGAGAAAAGAAGAAAAGAAAAGAAAAGAAAGAAAGAAGAAGAAGAAAAGAAAAGGAAGGATAGAGAAAAATGATTTTTCCTCTCTCCTCTCCTTCTCTCTCTAGGGCCCTACTTTCTCTCTAACTGCACCATAGACCCCACAATGAATCTAAGATAAAATAAAGATGACTAAAAGCTGCTCCGAAATCCATGCAGTAGGTCAAATCTTGGTCCGATCTTTATTAGAAATTTATAGTATCCAATCATAGTTAACCCACATTAAATCATGATCCTTAATGATTCTAATCATGATTGCATCTTTTGATGAATATAGAGATTCTTTCTCCACTTTTTTTCTCTAGAAATTTTGATACCAAGTCATGCTTTTCTCTTTTAAGGACCCATATTGATTCTAACAAGATGATCTTAAATTCATTTGGTGCCTGGATGGCCTATTGGATTAAACACCTGATCAATTATTTTTTTATTATTAGTTAATTTTATTAAATTTAATGAATAAAAATTGATTATAAATTAATATTTAAAATAAAATTATTTAATTCTTCTAATGAAGTCTGAAGATTTAGGACAATCGAGGTAAGTGGATCTTATGCTTTTTATTTATTTTTAAATTATCATATTTTTTATATAAATAAATTATTATTGATGAAATCATGTTTTCTATAAAATAAGAATCAGCATATAAGATATAAAAAATATATTTTATTATGATTATTAATTTCATAAATATATTTTATAAAAATGATATCACTACTATAAAAAAGAGCTACGACAGTGCATACTATAGCAGTGATTTTTGAAACAGCTGCAATAGAGTCTGTGGCAGTGGTTACAATAAATCGCTATCATTGATCGATTTATGATAGCGGTTATAAAGAACCACGGCCAAAGGTCGGACCTATGGCAGCGGTTCTTTATAAGCCTATGGTAGCGGTTCTTTAAAATTGCTACCATATTTTTTTTTAGTATTTTTATTCTAAATATTATATAATTTTAAAATTTAATGTCCATCTTCATCATTCATTATCTAAATAATTATCATTAGAGTGTTTTCATAAAAGATCGCCTCGATCTGATGGCCCTAGCTTCATCGATAAAAAAATTTTATTTCGATGATCACGAACGACGATGCGATGATCTAATAGATAAAGACCTCCGATTGGTCCGAAAATCTGCAATAATGATTTTGATGATATTTGTAGCATACTATCAAAGTTTCACTTCAATCGAATATCGTTATCATGGTCAATTTAGTATGAAATAATTTTGGCCATTAAATGAGAAATAAGCGATCAAAAGGTCAAACGATATCCGATTATGAGATAATTTTTTTATAAATGATCTTGGATACTACTTTAATCATTTTTATGGTAATAATTATAAAATTTAACTTGTGGGTCTATGAACAATCTAAAACTATACGTCACTTGATAACCATTCTTAAACTTCATTGGTAGTTATGCTCATGCTTTTATAATATCTACTTAATATAAACAGTTTATATAAAAATAATTAAAATTTTATAATCATCATCATATAAAATTATTAAAATTATAATAAAGATCATTTAACTAAAAAATTATCTCATAATCGAATGCTTTTTAATCATTTGATTGCTTGTTTTTAATTTAACGACTAAAATTATTCCATACTAAAATGATCATGATAATGATATCCGATTGAAGTAAAACTTTGATAGTATGCTACAAATATCATCGAGATCATTATTGCAGATTTTTGGATCGATCGAAGGTCTTCATCTATCAGATTATTACATCATCATTCGTGATCATCGAAATTAAATTTTTTTGATCGATGAAGCTAGGGCCATCGGATCGAGACAATCTTTTGGGATGATACTCTAATAATAATTATTTAGATAATGAATGATAAAGATGGATATTAAATTTTAAAATCATATAATATTTAGAGTAAAAATTAATTTTTAAGCTATAGTAGCTGTTACTTAAACCACTGCCATAGATGTACGACAGCGATTCTAAAACCGCTACCATTGACCTATGGCAGTGGTTCAGAAATCGCTGCCGTAGGTTAAGTTAAAATTTATCCCAAATTAGTTTCCTTCCATGCGCTCTATATATCTCTCTATCTCCCTTCCTGCTCTCCACCGTTGGTGAGACCCCGCCCATCTCCTTCCCCCCCCACTGCCCCTCCCCACTCACTCCCCCATCCCCGGCCACCCTCTACTCTTGGCCCCTCCCCACCCCTATCCGATCGTTCCCCTAACCCCCGCCACCCCACCTCTCGGGCCGCCCCTTCCCCGTCATCGCGTACCCCCCCCCCCCCCCCCCCTCCCCCACCCCCCCCCTCCCGCCCCCCCCCCCCCCCCCCCCCCCCCCCCCCCCCCCCCCCCCCCCCCCCCCCCCCCCCCCCCCCCCCCCCCCCCATCACTGCCCCCCCCCCCCACCCCCCATCCCCCCCCCCCCCCCGCTCAACCCCCTGCCACCCCACCCCCCCCCCCCTCCTGTGGCCTCTCCATCATGGCGCCCTCTTAGGCCACCTCTCCCTCTCTCTCCCCTCTTTCTCTCTCTTTTCTCTTTCTCTTTCTTTCTCTTCTATCTCTATCTCACTATCTTGCTCTTATTTCACAGGTTATCTCTAGCGCCATCGTGTTTCTCTAGCATCATCGCCGACGACCCTTAGAGCTTTCGGTGCGACCCCATCTCCATAGCCACAGGTATAATTTTTTTAATTTTATAATATTATTTATTAATCACTTATAATATTTATAATAATTTTT
The DNA here is from genome assembly GCA_006176705.1 of Cocos nucifera. Taxonomy (NCBI): domain Eukaryota; kingdom Viridiplantae; phylum Streptophyta; class Magnoliopsida; order Arecales; family Arecaceae; genus Cocos; species Cocos nucifera. The sequence continues at coordinate 602,704 of QRFJ01000028.1, read as the reverse complement.
AAAATATTTATAATAAATATTATAAATATTTATTATAAATATTATAATTATCTATATGTCATGGGTTCTGAACCGTGCTATAGTGGTAGCCTTGGACCGTGCCATGTCGGTAGTCGTGGATAGCTCTTGGATCATATCGATAGATAAAAAAATTATTATCGATGGATTCTGGACCGTGTCGATGGTCATGAGCTGTGCCGATCGCTAAGAGAATCCTCACCCCCATTGATGGATTTCGGACCATGCCTATGGTTGTAGGCTGTGTCGGTCAATAAGAAAATCATTGTTGGCAGGTTCTGAGCTATGTCGACGATCGTTAGCTATGCCGACCGCTAAGAGAATCCTCACCCCCATCGATGGGTTTCGGATCATGCCCACGATCGTAGGCTATGTCGGCCGCTAAGAGAACCCCTGGCCGTTAATAGAAAGTAAAGTTATTTGTTGCTCATCCTTAATTATTTATGGATATAATTCATATTGCAGAATTTATTGCATAATATTTTTTGGATATATATATCTTATTGCTTTTGTTTATTGCATTGCATAATGATTGATCCGTCGATTGATTAGTATACATAATTTTCGGCATCTATACATTTATATGTAATTATACGGATGAGAGAATTATGTAAAATAATCAATTCATTATCCAATTTAAATAATTTAAAAATTATAAATAATTTTATAGGTAATTACAGTAATCAAATGGTATACTGAGGATTCCAAATAAAATTTTGGATATTATTTTTCTTTTGTTCTTCCTACATGGGAGAACTAAAAAAAATACTATCAAAATTTTATTTAATTTCTGTTGCATATCGTTTGATTACTATAATGAACCTATAGAATTAATGCAATTTATGAATGGGATAAGACCTATCTTTACCTATTAGTTGATGATAGGATTCATTTATTGCGCATCTAAAAATAATAGTTAATATGAGTTCCACACATGATATTTATTTCAATCCCTGTTTAAGATGCATTTTTATTTATAATACATATTTATTTATAATGCATTAGTATATAATTTAAGTTTCATACATAATTTAATTATAGTATCATCATTTTTAAAATAGAAAAAGATGGATAAAATTTAGTAGGCTCTCGTCAGAATATGAGATTGAATTTTAGAAATTTTTTGATTTTTCTATAGAGAAATTTGGGGATCATGGACTGATCCAATGTTTTTGTAAAATGTGTATGGACGGACCGTGGCAACCTCATCAAGATGTCAATAATCACCACATTATTTATGACTTTAAAGTCGATTATGAAATTTATTGGGACCAACATGGTGAGGGCAGGCCGCAAGAAAGCGATCAACATGATGGAGGAGTGGAACAAATAATTCATGATATTTTTTCATTTGTTGGTCACAATAACGGTGCATCTACGTCCATGTCTGATCCTGTGATTGATGGAATGACAAACAGTAAGGATGTGGAGAAGGTCCGTAAGTTGATGGAGAATGCTAATGTTTCATTGTATCTCAGATGTAAAAAGATGATGAAGCTAGAGTTCTTAATCCGGATGTATCATGCGAAATGCTCTAATGGATTCAGTAATAATGGGGTGAACTGCATACTAGAGTTTTTAGAGGATATTCTTCTGGATGATATACAAATTTTAAAGAATAATTATGAGACATCAAAGATTATTGAACACTTGAGTTTTACTTACACCAAGATACATGCATGTCCCAATGATTGCATGCTCTATTAGGAGGAGGATGTCAATCAAAACGAGTGCACAAGGTGTGGTGTATTAAGATAAAAATAGAATAAAGATGGTATATCGACTCGTATACCTCAAAAGTTGATGTGACATTTTTCTTTGATTTTGAGACTATAAAAATTATTTATATCGATAAAGACATCGAAGGATATGAGATGACATGAAGAGGACCGAATAAAAGATGATGCATTGAGGCATCCAACCGATGGAGAGGCATGGTAGAAGTTTAATGAATTACATTCTGACTTCGCATAAGAGATACATAATATGAGGTTGGACTTGTCATGTGACGGTTTTAACCCGTTTAAGCATATGAATACTATCCATAGTATATAGCCAGTATTTATTCATATTTACAACTTTCCACAGTGGATGTGTGTGAAAAAATCCTTTGCTTTTATGACAGTGCTCATCCCTGAACTGATGGAAGTAGGTAATGACATTGATATTTATTTACAGCCTCTTATTATCGAGTTGAAATAATTATGGAGTATTCAAGGTGTTCCAACTTTTGATGCTTTGCTGCATGAGTCATTCTCCATGCGCGAACACTTTTATGGATAATAAATGACTTTCCAGTCTATGCCCTAATATCGGATTGGAGCTCCAAAGATGAGCTAACATATCCGATTTGTGAAAAAAATATCCAGTCTAGAAGGTTGACATATTGAAGAAGCTTTAGCTATATGGGGCATTGACGTATCCTCTGTCAAAACTATCCATCACTACAATAGAATAGATTTTTTGCGATGCAAAAATTTTATCGCAAAAAATCACTTTTCGTCGCTAATAATTATTAGTGACAGAAATTCTGTCGCTAATTCTTTATCACAAAAAATGGGGTTGCAGATACTAATTAGCGATGAAAAAAATATTTTCATCGCTAATAATACTTTTTTATGATGAAAAATTTTTATTGGTAATTTTTTTTATTTCTTAAATTATCGATGATGAAATTATTGATGATGGATTTTTTTTGTTGCATCATAAATAACTTTTTTACCAATAAATATAATACATCAAAAATAATTAATTATCTACAACGTAAATAATCCATCATAGATAATTATTATTTATGATGAATAATTTTCATCATAGAAAATTCCATCATAGATAATTATTATCTATGATGGATTATTTTTATTATTGATAATTATTTATGATGAAAATATATCCATCATAAATAATTTTATTATCTATGATAAAATTTTATCATAATTTAATTTTTTAAAAAATTATAATTTTTTTTTATTTTTTTATTTTAATTATTTTAATTTTAAAAAATAAAATAAAAAATTCATAAAAATTTCATCATTTCATCCATAAATAAATTTCATCATTTCATTCATCCATAAATAAATTTTCTTTCATTATATAAAAATATAATTATAAAAAATATGTTTTATAAATATAAAATATCTAAAATAAAAATAAAAATATATAAAAATAGGTAGTTGGTCATCAATCATCAGCAATATCTGGAGAAGGAGAATGAATTGAAGGAGGAGGAGAGCGCTCAAAGAAGCTCAGATCGATCTGCTGCTGCCTGCTCATCATCTACATCATCTGCTCCATCTGTGCCATCCACTCTATCATCTACATCTGGAACAGTTATACTGATCATTGCGTGTAATCAACTCAGCAGCCTGTCTCTATATCTCCATCAGTCGGACATCACAGACAGCATGGATGTCAGCCCTGGATGGACGTGAAGACGTAGGATCTCTGATTTTATGTCCTGCCCTCTAACATAATAGGATCTCGTACCAAGCATTCGATCATAGTTCTCCTCATCTGTGGATGCGGTTAAGCCCTCTGGAGTAGGCTGGGATCTAATGTCTATCATACGATCTTGAAAATTAAATTTATAACTATGCTAAGTTTGTACTAAAAATTAAAATATAAATAAAAAAATAATTGAAAAAACTTATATAAAGCTTCTGACTCTCGATCGTCTAGCCCCCTAACCGTCGTTGATGTGTTCGCTGGTAGATCTCAATTCTACCAGAAGGCTCACCACTCTCTATATCTCTCTATAATTTAAGAATAATTAATAATTTTTTAAAATAATTAAAAAATTAATATATGATAAATAGAAATTACTTACCATCTGCTCTATATGGTGAATGAATGGTCTCGAATCCCCACAATGCGAGACTGTCTGTCTCGCTCGATTTACAATATTTTTGGCACATCAATCTTGCAAATTAACATTCAAATTAATCAATAAATAACTAAATTTTAAAATAATTAATATTTAATTATTAAATTTTAAAAAAAAGAAGTTACCTAATATGTTGGATCCTCATACGTGCGGCATATGACAACCCAATCCTCCATAGTGATGCTGTCATATGGCCACTATCGCGCTGCCTCCACCCCATGGTTGTGTACTATAGCATACCAGTGGCGATGAATGCGATGCTAGTATTTCTTAAAATATGAGCATAAACGATCATCTGCAGCTTGCCGCACACGATCGTGCTCAAAATCAATAATATCAGAAATAGCTTACAAATAACAAATATTATAAGAATACAGTGCTAATTAAATATTTAAATAAATATTATTATACCTATAAATGGCTATAGAAGACCTTCCTCTAAGGTCGTGTAACCTGACGCCAATCAAAGAGCATCGTCGGGGCATTTGAGCTAACTGGTCAGAAGTCTCTTCTACCTCATTAATATTGTATTCATGATCAGAACTGCCTTGAGATGCACTAGCATTCATGGGTACATTTGAGCTAACATCCTGATGTAAATCATTCAATAGTGAATCTATACCACCATGTTTCACTGATTCAGCAGCATCAATATCATCATCATCGTATACAACTTCATTCGGATCACTCTCCCCATGCCATATCCAGCGAGTATACTTCTTGTTCATACCAAAACATAGTAGATGCTCCTCAACAAATGATATATGATGATATACCATATTGACACATCTTTTGTATGGATACTTTATCCGATTGGTACTATCAGTCTTACACCGTACAAATTCAATAAAATCTCGAACACTATTTCGATATTCAAGCAAGAAAAATCTCTGATGTTCATCTAACTTTTATCGATATCCATTTGACAACAAAGAATAATGATTCATGAATCCTAACTCCACCAACTCCTTCCTAATAGGTGTGGTTCTATCCCTTTCAAAAATGCATCACTTTTATTGTTGCCATAGCTTTATTCTTTGTTTCATATCCGAAAAAATTCGATAGCATCTCCTTATAGTTCTCCAAGTATATAATATAGATGGATCATATATTAACCACATCTAATATTTACCTAGAGAATAAACGAGATAACTATGACAAAATTTTCCATAATAGAGCATAGAACACTATGACAATAATAAAATATTGATGCATTGTTGAACTACCCAAATTGGAACATCCAAGAACCATTCACAGAGTCCATTTTAGAGATCCTATGATCGACTTTTGAATAGGAGTCTAAGATTATATCGAAGCATGCATTAAATCATTAGCAGATAGGATTCCAGACCAGATCTTGGATAGGATCCAGACCAAAATCAGATCCGTCGAATGATCATGACCCAAATTTTGAATCAGATTCCGGACATGATCCCAGATCGGATCCCGAACAGGATCCTAGATCGAGATCCAACCCGGATCATGATTCAAATTTCGAACGGGATCCTGACTTATATACTTGATCAAAACTCGGTCCAAATCTCAAATCGGATAGTTCATATGCATTAGAAATTAAAACCTTCGATTTATGCAAATTAAAATAATAAATCATAATCATAATGAAATACAGGAACTAAACATGATGGAAAGATTAAACTATAACAAGTAAAAGCATAAAAATATAATTACAAACCTAATTATTTTAATTACAAAAAGTATCTAATTTTTAATTATTATTACTACTATTATTATTATTTTTATTATCATTATTAAAATTATTATTACTTATTTTTATTATTATTACACTACTACTACTTTTACTATTATTATTATTACTATTACTAATATTATTATTACTACTTTTTCTATGTTTACTATTATTACTACTACTATTATTATTATTACTAAATTTATTATTATTATTATTATAAAATTTTATTTTTTTTATTAAAATTTCATAAATTACTAAGGACTAAATCCCCTACGGGCCCTCCGCACCCCATCCGTTGAAGACCTCCACCCCTTGCGGCTCCCCTCTATCGCCCACCACCCACGGCTCTCCACCCGAACCATCACCGTCGTCGATGGACGCCCCATGTAGCCCCATCCACCCCCACCCATTGCAGCCCCCTCCTGGCCCCCCAGCCCAGTGCCGCCTACGTACCCACCGTGGCCGACCTCGACACCCTGCGGCTCTCCTCTGCCGCCCACCCATGACCCCCCACTTGATCCATCACCGCGCCCCTCCACGCCCCATGCACCTGCCTCCCCCCACCAATCGCGGGCCCCCAACCCCCAGTCCATATGCCGCCCATGTACCCGTTGCAGCCCCCCCACCCCTACGGCGCCCCTCCATTGCCCACCACCCACAGCTCCCCACCCGATCCATCACTGATGTTGCTCCATGTCCCCTGCACCTCCCTCCATCTCAGACCACCCATCCCATCACTACCGCCCCTCGACGCTCCACCTCCTGCGGCGTCGGCCCTCTGCACCCCTCCCACCACTAGGGGCGTCCACCAGGCTTGTCAACCGCCATACACGACCTGCTGCTGACACCCACCCTCCATGCCTCGTCGCCTGCCATCGGCTACTGCACAGCAACACATGTGGGTCCAAGATCGAAAGAATAAATTAAAAAAATTCTAACCCATGGTCCGCCGATCGGGATCAAATTAGTTACCTGCGATCGGCTCAAGCACAATGGCAGCGGTAATTGCATCGACAACGACAGTGATAATGGTGGTGGCAATGGCAGCGAGTACGATGGTGGCAACGATGGTAGCAATGGCAGCGTCAGTGGAAAACGCTGTCGTTGATCGATAGAAGCCCAGGAGGAGGGGGAGAGAGAGGACGAGGGGGGAAAGAGAGAAGACGACAGGATTTCGGGCCATGAGAGAGTGGGTTTTGCAGGAGTGGAGGGAGATATTTAAAGACATTTAGCGACAAAATTTTCATCGCTAAAACCATTATTTATGATGAAATTTTTTTTTTCGTCACTAATATTTTTTATTTGCAACGATAAATTTCATAGCAAATACTTTTATCGCTAATTATTGCCGTCAAATATTTTTCTAAATTTTTTTTTCACTCCATAAAATATTAAAATAAGTTTTTTATGATCAAAATAAATTTTAATTGCTAATCATAATTATTTATGACTAAATATTACATCATAAAAACTTTTATTGCTATTAATTATTATTTATTTATGATAGAAAAAATTTTACATCGTAAAAAATGATTATTGCCGATAAAAAAATTTCATTGCTAATAATTCATCACAAATACTTCGATCAAAATTTTAAAATTAAAAAAAAATATGAACTATTTTAAAAATAAAAAAGGAATAAAAATATGCCATGCATGGCCAATGCGATGGGGTTAAGGGGTGCGAGCTTGTCCACTATTAACTAGCCTGCAAGCTAATTAATATTTTTTTTAATTTTTAAAAAATTAGTATTCTTTTAAAATTAAAATTTTTATTTTTTTAAATATTATATTATTTTAAATTTGAAAGTTTATCTTTATCATTCATTATTTAAGTATTTATTGTGCAAGCATCGTCACAAAATATCACCTCGATCAGGTATCTCTAGCTATGCAGATCGACAAAATTTAATTTCAATGGTCATAAATGACCGCATGATGATCTAATAGATAGAAATCATCGATCAATTCAAAAAATTGTAATGATGATCTCTATGATATTTGTAGCACACTAGCAAAATTTTACTTTAATCGGATATAATTATCATAGTCAATTTAGTACTGGATAATTTAGACCATTAAATTAAAAATAAGTGATTAAAATGTCAATTGGCATGCGTTCATTAGATGATTATTTTAGATAAATAATCTTTGTTGATAGTTTGATCATTTTTATGATTATGATTGTAAAAAGTAAACCACGTGTATATAAATTATCTAAAAGTACATGCCTCTTGATATACATTCTTAAAGTTTCTTAACAATTATACTAATACTTTTGTAAAATATACTTAACATGGATAATTCATATACGTGAAGTTTAGATTTTACAATCACCACCGTACAAATGATTAAAATAGTAGCAAAGATCATTTATCAAAAAATTTTCTTATAATCGGACATCGTTTGGCCTTTTTGTCACTCATTTTTTTATTTAACGATCTAAATCATTCCATACTAAATTGACCATTATAATTATATCCAATTAAAGTAAAATATTGTTAGTATACTATAAATATCATAGAGATCATCATTGTAAGTTTTTGGATCCATCAGTGATTTTTATCTATCAGATCATCATACGATCGTTCGTGATCGTCGAATCAAATTTTATCGATCTGCATAGCTAGAGCTACTAGATAGAGGCAATATTTTGTGACAATGGTTGCACGATAACCACTTAAACAATGAACGGTGAAGATAGACTTTCAATTACAAAATTATGTAATATTTAAAGAAAAATTTAAAAAGTGATTTATTAGCAATGAAAATTAATATTCCATAGTAAATAATCGATTATTAACAATGAAAATAAATCATCACAAATAAACTATCATTAATTAATCATTTTTAAAAATTTAAAAAGGTTATTTATTAGCGACGAAATCTTTTGCATCGCTAATAATGATTATTTGCGATGAAACACTAAGTTCCATCGCAAATAATGCACTATTTATGATGCAAAAAATTTCATCTCTAATAAATCATCTTTTAATTTTTAAAAATAATTAATTAACAATGCTTATTAGTGATGAAAGTTTTTCATCACAAGTAGTGATTATTTACAATGGAACTTAGTGTTTCATCATAAATAATAGATTATTAGCAACGTAATATTTTTATTGCTAATAAATTATCTTTTTAATTTTTAAAAATAATTAATTAATGACTGCTTATTAGCGATGAAATTTTTTCATCATAAATAGTGCATTATTTACGATGAAAGTTTGTATTTCATCATAAATAATCGATTATTAGTGATGCAATATTTTTGTTGCTAATAAATTATCTTTTAAATTTTTAAAATGATTAATTAGCAATCAATTATTAGTGACGAAATAATTGATTATTAGTGATAGAATTTTATTTCTGTTGCTAATAATTTTTATTAGCAACATAATTTTTATTTCATCGCTAATAATCTTATTTACAATGAAATTCTTTTCATCATAAATAAATTCATCATAAAAGACCATATTTCTTGTAGTACATACAGAAGGGATGCACGCTCCTTCGATGGTACTGTTAAAGAAGATAAGATGCCTAGCCAAATGTTTGGGAGTGATGTACTGAGAGAGTTGGATGGTCTCAGTGTTAAATTTGAAAATGGTAATCTGATTGATGGTAAGAAGAGAAAGCGTCGATCAAAGAAAGATGACACACACTTTAATTGGAGAAAAAAGAGCATCTTCTTTGACTTGCCATATTAGGAAAAAACTTATGGTGCCACTGTTTAGATATAATGCATATTGAAAAAAATGTGTGTGAGCTCCTATTGGCAACAATCTTAAATATCAAAGATAAGATCAAGGATGACTTGAATTCTCGATTTAATTTGAAAGAATGGGGTATTAGAAGATCACTCCATCCGGAGTCGATAAGAGGAGAACAGTAGAGGCTTCCTCATGCATGCTATGTTATGTATACCTCCAAATGATCCATATTTTTTCGTGTGTTAGAGAACATAAAGATCCCAGATGGATACTCTCAAGCAATATATCAAAGCATGTGAATTGTAAGGATGTCAAACTTGGAGGATTGAAGACTCATGATTATCATGTGCTAATGTAGGAATTGATCCCAATAGCTATTCACCGTCCATTGCCAAAAAATGTCAGAATGGCTGTTATTCATCTTTCCAACTTTTATAGAGATATTTGTACAAAGAGGTTGCTTAAGAAAGATGTGAAGAAAATAAAGGCAAGGGTGGTGACTATATTATGTGATCTAGAAAAGATATTTTCACCATCATTTTTCATGGTTATGATGCACCTCACTGTGCACCTTGCGGAAAAAGTTGCACTTGGAGGCTTAGTGTTCTGTCGATGGATGTATCGTACTAAGAAAAATATTTAAACTCTAAAATCTTATGTAAGAAATATGAATCACCTAGAGAGATCCATAACACAAGATTATTTGGATCAAGAGTGTATGGATTTTTGTATCATGTACTTAAACAAGCTTGAGACACGTCATAATCAGTGAATAAAAAATCAGAATGATCAGTATGAGCCAATTGAGCATGCAGTTGAGTGCATTCCACAGCTAGGTGAACTTTCTATTTCATACCGTCTCATTGATTTAAGCATTGAGGAAAGGGATAAGACGCACTGCTACGTGCTCTTCAACTGTGATGTCATTGAGCCGTACATAAGATGAGTCACTCAATCTTATTTATTTTATAATAATTAAAAAAATTTAATTATACTTAAATTTATTTTTTATGCATGCAGCAAATACAAGAAGATCATAAGAGTAAAATATGGTGCTCTAAGTATGCAGAAGAAAGAAAATGCACAGCAAAAAATTTTCTAAATGATTCAAAGATCATGTAAACGATTATATATTCTTATCTTATGTAACTTATTTGAATATGTTTACTAATTAGGTGTCATCTTCTTAATTAGGTGTAAAGATTATTGCTCGATGATGTGAGCTCTAAAATATGTGCTTTTTTAATGGGCCCTAATCATACCATGCGTGAGTATAAACAGCTCATCATTAATGGTTATAGGTTTAATATTCATAGCAAGTCCATAAATATAATAATATAAAATAGTGGCATAATGTTGAGTGCCACCATTGGGTGTTATGCTAACTCGAGGGATTTATAGCCTCATACGGAAGATTTGAACTATTATAGCATGGTGGAGAAGATAGTCATCTTGAACTATTATTCTAAAGAAAAGATTGCATTGATGAAGTACGATTAGTTTGATATCTTATCATAGTCAGGGATGAAGGTTGATGAGTGTGGTTTTACTCTTATTAACATGCAATGCCATCTCCGTACTGAAGAATCGTATATACTTTCCTTCCAAGGTAGTCAAGTCTTCTACGTTAGTGATTTCTTAGAGCCTCGATGGGGTGTTGTTATGAGAATGATGCCTAGGAATATTTTTGATGATACCAAAGTTGATGACGATGTTGGACCATGCATACAAAGTACTTTTTTAAGATAAAACTTATCTGATACTGTCGAGATCCTAGATACATTTATCAGAAGCAATGGTAATGTCTATATTGTAGATGTCACTAGACAATGACTTTAATATTCTGATATAAATATTAGAATCTATTTATTAATGCATTACTAATATTATTATTCAATATGTTATATTGATTAATGTTCATTAACATTGCAGATTACGATGGTACCGAAACACCATCTAGTTTTCATCCCTGCCTCTCGATGAACTACGTGGAGCTTTGCATTTGAGTTGCTGTCGAAGCATACTCCATCCACCTCCACATTGGCTATCCACGGACCATCGACATCTACTCCACCATCGGCATATACTCCATCGATATTTGAGCCTCTACCTTCAGCCACATCTTCGATACATGCTCCGACAATAGCATCTGAGTGTATATTTTTATTATATTATATTATTTATTTTTTTATATAATATTTGTATATTTATATATTTATATAACGTATTTATATTGTAGGTGCATCATTCGATAGGATATTTTACGGTCCCATATGCATGCTACATTTGTTAAACTGCCAACATCAGGTGGTGCAGTATGATATGAAGAAAAGGCAGGTAGGGGAGACCGTGCAAGAGATGTATTTCTTTTTCAGAGTGCTTGTGAGGTGGTCTTATATCATTCCGATATTACCTATAGATTGGCGATTGATGGATGCTGAAATCAGGGACCGGATATGGGAGGAGATAAAGGTAAGTATATCTTAATTATATTTATGCATTTGATATGTTTATACTTTATTTGATTAGAATAATTTGGTTACTGACTTTTGATAACTTTTGTACAGAGAAGATACGACTTTTTAGATCATGAGAGGACTCGAGATGCCCAACTAAAAAAGATCGAAAAGTTATACCAAGGCTACAAGATCAAGCTCCATAGAGAATGGCTCAAGCACTGATAAGACCCTCTAGAGGAGCTTGTTCCTTAGATATAGAACTATCTCCCGAGTCAGTGGGAGGGGATGGTTAGACATTGGAGAAGCCAGAAGTTTAATATAAAATTTTTAACTTTTAAATTTTTTAATATGCTTAAAATTATATTTAAATATTTTTTATTTATTTGAATACTTGTTAGATTATTTTTCATCAAAACTGGAAGGATCGGGCAGCCCAGGAGTACATGCACACTCTAGGCCGTGAGTCTATAGCCAATTGTATGCATAGAGAGATAATAAATTTTGAATCTTTATTTATAAATTAAATTAAAATTTTTTATATATATTTCTAATAATCTGATCCATTATTATAGCTGACGAGAGAGGGGATGATGCCCAGTCATAGCGAGATCTTTCGATCCAACCGTACGAACAAGAAGGGCAGGCCAATGAACGCCATGATCAAAAGGATTTTTGTAAGTAATAAATATATTAGTATATATAAGCAGTATTATAGCATTTCTTATAAAAATTTATTTAAATTTATAATTACAAGAGCGATTAGATGTGCTCATGAGTAAGAGCTCGGACACCTCTAGCCCCCATGATCATCTGTCTCAGGTCTTGGAGCCTGAGCACTCTAGAAGGATTCGATGCAAGTCCGAACATACGCCGACATGCTTCTGGTCTGAGGCGAGTATCTCTTTACATACTTTCGGTGTTGTCAGTCAAGAGCAGCTTGAGGAGGCGTTGGCACAGGTAAATCAAGCTACAGCACGAGCTGCTCATGCTAAGGAGCGCACATCTCATCTAGAGGGCATCCTGAGCGTCATGTTGACGAGGCTCAACTCGCATTTTGGAGTAGACTTCGCGGGTCTTGAGGATATATTGGTCGACGTTCCAGCTCCAGTTCCTACAGCTCCAATCCCTCTAGCTTCGGCTCTATATTGGTCGATGTTCCAGCTCCAGTTCCTACAGCTCCAATCCCTCTAGCTCCGGCTCTAACTCCAGCTCCTCCAACTCGTGCTTCATCTTTCGATGACGACGATGATGTAGATTTACGAGACTTCTAATTCTTTTTACAAGTATTATAATAAATTTTATTCAATAATAAAATTAGAGCATTTCATAAATATTCTTATATTTATAATATTTACTTATATTTTTTATTATGTTATATATATTTATGCATTTATTAGATAAAATATATAAAAAATTAAAAATTTTATATTTTTTTTATTATTCAAAAGTAATGGTCATAACTCAGGTCTATGGCAGTGGTTTGAAAATTTTTGTTATATCTCAGGACTTGGCAGCGGTTCGAGAATTGTTGCCTTAGGCGTTTATGATAGCGATTATTATAACCACTGCAATAATCGATACCATAGGCATACGATGATGGCGATAGTGGCAGCGATTAGAAAACTGCTGTCTAGTCTATGACAGTAATTTTTTAGACTACAGCAGTGGTTACAAACTACTATCACAGCCCTGTTTAATAGTAGTGCATGTTTTATGAAGCATGAATTTTAATATATATATATATATATATATTTTAAAAAAAATAAAGATTTTAAAAACTCTCAAGTAGATATGAATAAATTCTTATAAAAAGATCGATACCTAGAGCTAGCATCTATAAGAATACAAGCCCCGCCAATAGATATAAAATTGGCATATGAAATAAGAATTGTCAATTAAGAATACTAGTCCTATCATGGGTATAAAGTGATCATAACATAAATATCTATGAACAATATTTTGAAATATGATACGAATACTTGACAAGAATGATTTAAGAATCATGTTTATAAAATTTCATGATTTATGCATGCATGATTCTTTTTATAACTCGCTATGTTATATGATCTATGAAATATTTTATTTTATAATATATATTATTTTCTAAATGTTACACTATCATGAAAAATTCTATGCTTGATCCAATAAGAAAGCGTAGATTTTATTTACTGAATTAGTATCACTCATATCTTTCTTTTTTTTTTATAGAGAATTAAGGTTAAGACCGACGAAGGATCCAAGTTTGGAGATTTACATAGCATACTTGAAAATTTTGTAACTAAATTTAGTCTGATCATAAACTTGTAGTTATTTATTTATGATTTAAGATATAAGTTTGATTTTGATTATGGATTTAGATGCTCGAAATCAATTTTGATTTGATTATTTGATGAGTAATGGAATTGAATCTTTCTTTATATCTTAATTATGATGGATTTTTGTTGATTAAGATTGATAGGCTTCGTGTTATCGTAGGCTATATGCATTGATAGCATGGTCGTATTACGTCATGGATTTGGAGTATGATATTTTATGGTATCAGAGCAATAGGTTTGATCATGGGTAGATCTTAAAAGTTTCATTTTTAATTGAATGAGAATAGATGAGTTTACTTAGAGTTCCTATTTTTATTTAAAAAAATTGATTAAAACTAGTATTTTTGATAGATAACGATGAGCGACGGTGAGAATAAAGTCTTAACGAACATTGCCACTGAGGGGAGAGGAGCAAGAAGAACTATATCGAGAGATGCCAACCAGATGGTTGAGCAGGCTTCTAATATACCAACCACTTAAGCAGATATTACTGAAATTTCTGAAGTGATGGTTTAGTTTATTCAACAACAACAACAGACACAATCTGCTCCTTGACCTATGCTATCCTTAGAGTCATATTATGAGAGGTTTAGAAGACTCAACCCACCACTATTTGAGGATGGACCTGATCCTCTAGATGCAGAACTTGGATTTGAAAAATAGAAATGATGTTTGATGCACTACAGTATCCCGAGGAGGTAAAGATTAGGCTAGCCATTTCTATACTAAAAGAAAATACTGAGTTTTGGTGGACAGCAATAAAAACTGCATATAAGAATACTAATAACCAGCTGACATGGAAGGAATTCAAGAAAATATTTTATGATCAATACTTTTTTAATTCAATAAAATTAGTAAAAGAGAATGAGTTCTTGGCTTTGAGGCAAAAAGATGATATGACAGTATTAGAGTATGAAAATAAATTTAATGAGTTAGGCTGCTTCTACCTCTAGCTCATGGAGTTCGAAAGGAGTAAAGTTAACAGATTTGAACAAGGCCTAAGGTATGAAATTCGATCTCGATTGTTTTTTTATCTATTCATTGATTGTAAAGATGTATTAGAACGAGCTTTGAAAATAGAATCTGAGATGAAAAGATAGGAACAAGAGAAGAGTAACAAAAAGAGATCGAGATTAATAAAAAATCTAAATGATGGCTAGAAAAATTCTACTAATAACTCAGACAATAATAAAGAAGCTATGATCTACAAATATTATGGCAAAGATCATTATGGACTATGTCTCAAAAAGTTGGGAGTATGCTTTTTATGTGGCAGAATAGGATATATGGCACGAGATTATCTCCTTAAGAAAAAAATAATTCAAAGATTCTCAAACCAGCAGATCAGAAACTACAAGAAAATGCATGAATATTTGCTTTGACCTTGCAGGATGCCAATACAAACGATCAAATAATTACAGGTATCATTCTAGTTAATCTATAGATATTGATATACTCATTCTTTTATAACTTTCAAGTTTAACCGTATATCTATAGAATTGAATAAGCTACTATATGATATCTCTATTTCTAAGAAAGTTATTTTCATAAATATTTTGTTTAAACACTGTATCATTTTTAGATGAGGAAGCTAGAATTGATAGAAACTAGTTTAATGAATAAAAAATATGATATGAAGATAAAGAATTCTCATCTATTTAAAAATAAAGATATACCAAGTTTCGAGGATGAAACTTTTTGTAAGAAAGATAGAATGTAATAACCTAGAAAAAAAAAATTAAAATGGAGAAGACTCTGAGCAGGAATCTTTTTCCTCACGAAAACACTAGAGGAGAAGTCGAATCCGAAGATGATTCGACTCCCCTCCATCCTATTTAAAGGCACGAGCCCCCTTCTATACTGACAACCTCTCTCCTCTCTTCTTCATCTTCTTCCTTCCTCTTTTCTTCCATTGGAGCCATGGATTGCTGTCACCGTGTTTGCAAAAAAATTATTGCCGGTGACCCCATTGAAGTGTGAGGTAAGCCCCAGCCCCCTTCCTCTCGTTCTTCCCTTCTTTCCTTAGCCTTAGGCACCGCCACCGACCACCGACTTGGTCAAAAAATTGGTCAAAGGAGAGCTCCCTGTTTGCCTTTCTTTTTCTTGATTTTTCATTGGTCGTTGATGTCGTTGGCCATCCCATGCTCTACCACCGTCGGCCACCCATAGCAGTGGCCTGCCATCAGTCTTTCGGCCCCTAGCCATTGTGACCACCACCATCATGTCCCTCTCCTGTTCAGTCAAGAGAGAAAAGAAGAAAAGAAAAGAACGAAAGAAGAAGAAGAAAAGAAAAAAAAAGAAAGAAAAGAAAAAAAAAAGAGAGAAAAATGATTTTCTCTCTCCTTTCTCTCCTTCTTTCTCTAGGGCCCTACTCTCTCTCTAATTGCACCATGGACCCCATAATGAACCTTAGATAAAATAAAGATGACTGGAAGCTGCTCTAAAATTCATGCAGTAGGTCAAATCTCGATTTGATCTTTATTAGAAATTTATAGTATCCGATCGTAGTTAATCCATATTAAGTCATCTTGATATGATCCTTGATTATTCTAATCATGATTGTATCTTTTAACGAATATAGAGATTCTCTCTCCCTTCTCTACTTTCTTTCTCTAGAAACTTTGATACCAAATCATGCTTTTCTTTTTTAAGGATCCATATTGACTCCGACAAGATGATCTTGAATTGATTTGGTGCCCGAATGATCTATCGAATTGATCACCTGATCAATCATTTCTTTTATTATTATTTAATTTTATTAAATTTAAAAAATAAAAATTAATTATAAATTAATATTTAAAATAATATTATCTGATTCTTCTAACGAAGCCTGAAGATTTAGGATAATCGAGGTAAGTAGATCTTATGCTCTTATTTATTTTTAAATTATCATATTTTTTATGCAAATGAATTATTGTTGATGAAATCATGTTTTCTATAAAATAAGGATCAGCATATGGAATATGAAAAAGCATATTTTATTATGATCATTGATTTTATAAATATATTTTATGAAAATAATATATTTTATGAAGCATGAATTTTAATATTTTTTATTTATATATATATATATATTTTAAGAAAAAAAAGATTTTAAAGATTCTCAGATAGCTATGAATGAATTCTTATGGAAAGATCGATACCTGAAGCTAGCATCTATAAGAACACAGGCCCTGCCAGCGGATATAAAGTTGGCATATAAAATAAAAATTATCGATTAAGAGCACTGGCCTGTCACAAGTATAAAATGACCATAGTCCAAATATCTATTAGCAATATTTTAAAATATGACACGGATACTTGACAAGAATTATTTAAGAATCATGTATATGAAATTTCATGATTTATGCATGCATGATTATTTTTATAACTCACTTTATTATATGATATATAAAATATTTTATTTTATAATATATATTATTTTCTAAATATTACATTGTCATGAAAAATCTTATGCTTGATTTAATAAGAAAGTGTAGGTTTTATTTACTGAGCTAATGTAGCTCATATTCTTTTTATTTTTTTTTCTTTTACAGAGAATTAACATTAGGACCGATGAAGGATCCAGACTTAAAAATTTACGTAGCAAGCTTGAAAATTTTATAACTGAACTTAGTCTGATCATGAATTTATAGTTATTTATTTATGATTTAAGACATGAGTTTGATTTCGATTATGAATTTAAACGCTCTGAACTAATTTTGATTTGATTATTTGACGAGTAATAGAATTGAATCTTTATTTATATCTTAATTGTGATAGATTTTTATTGATTAAGATTAATAGACTTTGTGTTATCATGGACTATACCCATCGGTGGGATGGCTATGTTATGCCCTAAATTTAGGACGTGACAATAATGATATAATTCAAATTGTTAAAAAAATATCCATCTCTATACAACCTTGGCTGGATATCATTTGTTGGGCTAGGTCTCACTCCACTATTGTTTCTACTTCGAAGATTATGTCTCTTTTTCGGCCATCTGATTCTTCATCACATCAGCATTCCTATAGGTGGACATGGCAACTTAGTGTTCAAATATGGAAACTGGTTCGGGATTGCCTTTCTTTCAAATTTCAGCTTCATGAACGAGGTCTAATTGCAGTCTTCAATTTCTTGTGACTTTTTTTAGTGGAATGGTTGATGATGCAGAACGTGTTATCATTACTGCCAATTTGCCCAACAGTGCTAGAACTGCCTTACAATTAATGTCCAGCACTATTTTAGTCCTCTTTCCTTATCAGACTTTTTTATATTATTGGCTGAAGCTCAGGTAGATAAGAAGACTAAGACAATCATAAGCATTTTGGCATGGCTTTTGTGGAATTCTAGAAATACTAGGATTTTTAAGAATCAAACCATTCTTCCGGTGCAGCTAATCCAACAATCAAAGTACCATATGATTGGTACCGACTTCGGTTCAAATGAGTCCCCATAAAAGAAACTGGGGCAACTTGCATGTGCCAAGGCACATTCGCTCTCATAGCTCTTTTTCTTGGTTCCTTTCTTTGAGGGATTAATTTTAAATTTTGATACGGCTGCCACCCAGAAAGCTATCGGGATTTGTTTTCTCTTCAGAGATAAATATGGACATATGCTTTTAGCTTATGGGTGTCGTATTTGTCCCATTCAGTGCCGATTACTGAGCTCTTAGCTGCTTGGTATGCTCTTCAAATTGTTATTTAGTTTTTTCGAAGTCGGACAACATATGTCTAAGGTGACTCGTTCACTGTAATTCGCTGGTTGTCAAAGCAAGCTTCCTATAATATTCGTAATCTTTCTTACTATAAAGATATTCAGGTCATCCTTAATTTATTTCCACATTGTGCTTTTAGACACATCTATTAGGAGCAAAACAAAACTGCTGATTGGTTATCTAAACAGGCCCTTGTTACTGACTGCACCTACTCTGCAGGAGATGTCTTATCTGTTTCTTCTGCCCAAATTATCCAGCATGATCAAATGCAAGTTGCTGTACCTCGAGGGGAATATAACATTCATTGGGCTCAAGGTATATTTATCTTGCATAGACTGCTAATTATGAGGTGCTCTCAAAGGATATTTTCTATATTTGTTTGCATATACTGTCGTACTCGTCCCAAATATTAAAAACTTGATGTGGTTCACATATAATCTAATTAATTAAAAATAATTTAAGATAATTAAGATGATTAATTTTTTTAAAAATAAAGTTAGACTCGGATCAAAATAAGGACTCCACTATGATTATGCTTCTTTGATGAAAAGAAAAGTTTGTGTCAATTTAAAAGAGTTCCTAGTCTAGCCTATAAATACAGTCTGACTCTCCATCAGATATAGGCATCGAGATCCTCTGGCATAGACTAGAAGAGCTCTTTTGCAGTGGTCTTTTATAGGTTTCGAGGAGATCCATTGCAGCTTCATCTTTCTTCATTTAGGATTGAATTTAGGCTTGATCAATAATGGTTGGAGATATATTTATTTTCGCTTTAAGATCTGGATTTCTTACAGTCAATAGTATCAGAGCCACCTCCATGCTATTTTGTTCAGTCTATTGATTATGAAAAATAGAAATCATCAAAATCTAGACCCCAGATTTGGTATCGATTTAAGTTTTATTTATTTATTTATTATATAATTTTTAATTTCAATCAAAAATCTATTTATGAATAAATAAATAAATTAATTAAAGGAAGAAGAGGACTGGCGTGCCCTCTTCCTCTTCTCTCCCAATGGTCAGATCTTTCGACCGGATCCCACTTTTGGTGGCTGATCACATGATCGCCGACATCCCAAGCCAACAGCCGCTTTTCAGCATCCTCTCACCGATGAACATCCATATTTTTTTTTAAAAAAAAAAGATGGATGGAACCATCGGATCAAGGCAAATCGATGGCTCCCATTATCAATCATCGATCGTGGGTGATGAAGAGACACCGACGAGCCACCGATCCGGTCTTAACAATGGCCGCTAGCGGTGCTCAAGAGAGGAGTGTTGGATTTTTCGACTCCTCCATGGCTTTCATTTGGATGAAGAACAAAAAAAAAAGGAAGGCCGATGATCTGGTTGTCGAACGACGGTCTCATGCCGGCTGTCGGTGCGTGAACATCAACCGGCCCTTGCCGGTGGTGTTTGCAACGTGATCGAGCGCCAACCAAGAGGGAGGCGACGGCATGGATTTTCTATTTTCATCAGGAAGAAGAATAGTAGAGGAAAAGGGATTTTGGGTTAATGGGTTTCGAGTTCCAACCCACAATCCAAAATCAATTTTAGACCCATTAGTTAAAAGAGCAATTTTACAATAAAGCCCCTCATAAAGATATGTATTCTATAAAGGTCATATAGGGATTTTTATAAATTAGTCCCTGATAAAGTAATAATTTTATAAAGATCTCTAAAAAAATTAAATTAAAAAATATTTTGATAATTATGATAGAGTTTATTATGTGAAGATACATGGGCTATTTTAGTCCTTATAATAAACTTTATTGCATAAAGATTCTTTTGAATTAAATTTTATGATTTGTTTTGATCGGATTATTGTTTATTTGTTGAAAAATATCTTATCAAATTATGGCGAAAATCATAATAAAATTTTATATGGTTAATGAGAATATTCAAATACCATATTAAAGTTAATGAATTTATTATTTTTGAAAATAGCCACAACATTCTAAAAGATAATAAAGTCATATAAAGAATACAAATTAATGAATAATGAACTGAGAATAAAATTATAATTAAGTCATAAAGATAATTAACTTTATCCATATGGAGTGGTTATTTTTATAATTTAATTAAAATAAGATGGTAATCTAGATGTTAAGGATAGATTTTTTCTAGACCCATAGGTATGAAAATTTACTATTTTTAATATTATATTTGCTAGTCTCATTAATCAAATATTAATAAATTCTATGCATGATGCGCCTCTGTCCATAAGAAGGTTAGAATTTATTACTGAAATTAATAATTTCATATTATGGTTTAGATTCATGGCACTAAAGTTTTTATGTTTTTTGATTATTGCAACTAATCCTACTGTATATATTAATGATGCTGCTCTTATTCCAATATTAAGTAGTGATAATTTTTTTGACTGAAAAGATAGCGTTCTTTGTACTCTTGGGTACAAAAATCTTAACCTGGCACTCCGTGTAAATGAACCACCTATTTCCATGGACTCAAGTACGCCATAACAAACTTTGGCATATGAAACATAGGAGCGATCTAATCGCTTGAGTTTAATGCTCATCAAGTCTCGAGTGCCTAAAAGTATTAGAAGGTCAATCTCTCAATATGATAAGGTCAAGAATTTTATGAAGGCCATTGAAGAATAATTTGAAAGTTCTGATAAAGCTTTGGCTAGTACCCTAATGAAGAAATTTACAAGGATGAGGTTTGATAATTTTAAATGTGTACGTGACCATATCATGAAAATCAGAGATATTGCTGCTTAACTCAAATCTTTAAAAGTTGAGATTTCTAACTATTTTCTAGTTCATTTTATTTTAAATTCACTACCTATAGAATTATGCCCTTTTAAAATCTCTTATAATACACATGAGAAATATGGTCTGTTAATGAAACTTTTGACACTGTTGTTTTAAGAGGAAGTAAGATTGAAACAGGAGAAGCAAGACATAAAGCATGAAAGTGCCAATCTTGCTACTCATGATAAAGATAAAAAAGAGGAAAGATGTTCCTAAAGGTAAGAAGGATGTTGCAGTATCAATGAAATGTCATGACAATAAGATGCATGCTTCTTTTGCAAGAAAAAAAGGAACATGAAGAAGAACTACATAAAGTACAAGAAATGGCTTGAAAAGAAAGATATTTTTTTTATCTCTTGTATATCCAGTTGATGTTCCTAATAATACTTGATGGATTGATTCTGGTACTACAATTCACATTGCCAATACCATACAGAGTTTTCTCAATTTAAAGGATTCGAAGAAAAGTGAATAAGCTATCTACTCAGGCAATTAGATACGTTCACATGTAGAGGCTGTGAAAACCTTTAGATTAATTTTGAACTCTAATTTTATTTGGAATCTTAGAAATACTTTTTATGTTCCTAGTTTTTCTAGAAATTTAATTTATGTTTTCAAATTAACAAGTATTGATTTTAGTTTTTATTTTAAAAATTCTGTAGTTAATCTTTTTTGGAATAAAAAAATTATTGGCACTGATTTTTTGATTGATGATTTATATAAATTAGATTTAAATTTAAATTATGAAAGTAATCATTCATCTATGCATAGTGATAATATTGGCATAAAGAGAAATATTATTAAAGAGAATTTTTCAAGTTTATGATACAAAAGATTAGCTCATATCTCTTTAGAGAGAATAAAGAGGTTGGTAAATGATGGCATTTTAAAAGATATTAATTTTACTGATTTTGGTACTTATTTGGATTGCATAAAGTAAAAGCAAACTAATAAATCCTCTAAAGGTGCCAAAAAGAGTTCTAATATTTTGAAAATCATACACACTGATATTTGTGGACCATTTTCTATCTTCTATTATAATGGTTAGAGATATTTTATCTTATTTATTGATGTCTATACTAGATATATGTATCTCTACCTTCTGTTTGAAAAAGGAGAGGCACTAGATACCTTTAAGATTTATAAAGTAGAAGTAGAGAAATTGATGGATAAAAAAAATAAAAATTGTAAGATCTGATAAAGATGGAGAGTACTATGAAAGGTACACTAAAAAGGATCAAATGATAGGCTCATTTAGTAAGTTTCTTTAAGAAGAGGATATTATTACCCAAGATACAATGCCTGGAACATCACAGCAAAATGGTATGGTAGAAAGAAGAAACCGTACACTGATGGACATGATAAGGAACATGATTAGTAGTTCTAATCTTTCTTTATTTCTTTGGAGTGAAACACTAAAGACTGTTGTATATTTCTTAAATAGAGTTCCATCCAAGGCTATACCTAAAACTTCTTTTGAGTTATGAAAATGATGAAAACCAAGTCTAAGTCATTTACACATATGGGGATGTCCAGTTGAGATATGAATTTATAATCCACATTTAAAAATATTGGATTCTTTAACTATTAATAGATATTTTATTAGCTATGCAGTAAATTCCAAAGGATATAGGTTTTATTGCCATAACCATGAACCCAAAATCGTTGAGGCTAGGAGTGCAAAATTTTTTGAGGATTATGAACTTAGTGGGAGTGATTTTCCTCATAAGGATAAATTTGAGAAAATAAGGGATCAAATTGATTAACCCATAAAAAATAAAGAATTGATTATTATTCAAGATGATTCACAAGAACATGGACAACCAATTCAAGAACAACCACTCCATGAAGAGCAAGTTCATGATGAATCTACAACTGAAATTACTCAAAATACGGATGAAGTAGTAGGATTAAGAAGATCTTCAAGAGAAAGAAGACCTACAATTTTTAGTAATTACATTGTCTACCTACAGAAATCTGATTTTGATGTCGGACCTGATAATGATCCTAAATCATTTTTATAAGCCCATAAGTGAAAATAATTTCATATACTGGTATGATGTCATGAAGGATGAGATGGAATCCATGGTTAAAAATTAAGTCTGGAATCTCATTGAGTTATCTAAGGGTGCTTCAGCTATTAGCTATAAATAGGTATATAAGACCAAAAGAGACTCTTCAGGTAAAATTGAACGATATAAGGCTAGACTTGTAGCTAATGGTTTCACTCAAAAAGAAGGCATTGACTATCATGAAATCTTTTCTTCAGTTTCAAAGAAGGATTCATTAAGAATAATTATGACTTTAGTAGCTAATTTTAATTTAGAGTTACATCAAATGGATATGAAAATAGTATTTTCAAATGAAAATCTAGAAGAAATAGTGTATATAACTCAACCTGTAGGTTTCTATACATATAAAGATAGTTACCTTGTATGCAAGTTAAAGAAGTCTATATACGGACTTAAACAGGCCTCCCACCAATGGTATATGAAATTTCATGATGTTATAAGCTCTTTTGGCTTTACAAAAAATATTGTGGATCAATGTATATATCTCAAGGTTAGTAGGAGTAAACACATATATCTGGTTCTATATGTAGATGACATATTACTTGTAAGTAGTGATTTTGGTTTGCTAAAAGAGACAAAACTATTTCTTTCTCAAAATTTTGAGATAAAGGATATGGGTGAAGCCTCTTATGTCATTGGCATAGAGATTCGTAGAAACAGATCACGAAGGATTTTAGATTTGCCTCAAAAAGCTTATATCAAAAAGGTTTTGGAAAGATTTAAAATAGTAGATTATACTCCTACAGTTGCACCCATTATGAAAGATGATAAATTCAGTCAGAATCAATGCCCACAAAGTGAATTGAAAAAAGAGCAAATAAAGAACATCCCATATGCATCTGCAGTGGGAAGCTTGATGTATGCATAGGT
>QRFJ01000028.1:314154-578163 GCA_006176705.1 Cocos nucifera | reverse complement strand
GAGAGAATTATAATATTCGTAATCTTTCTTACTATAAAGATATTCAGGTCATCCTTAATTTATTTCCACATTGTGCTTTTAGACACATCTATTAGGAGCAAAACAAAACTGCTGATTGGTTATCTAAACAGGCCCTTGTTACTGACTGCACCTACTCTGCAGGAGATGTCTTATCTGTTTCTTCTGCCCAAATTATCCAGCATGATCAAATGCAAGTTGCTGTACCTCGAGGGGAATATAACATTCATTGGGCTCAAGGTATATTTATCTTGCATAGACTGCTAATTATGAGGTGCTCTCAAAGGATATTTTCTATATTTGTTTGCATATACTGTCGTACTCGTCCCAAATATTAAAAACTTGATGTGGTTCACATATAATCTAATTAATTAAAAATAATTTAAGATAATTAAGATGATTAATTTTTTTAAAAATAAAGTTAGACTCGGATCAAAATAAGGACTCCACTATGATTATGCTTCTTTGATGAAAAGAAAAGTTTGTGTCAATTTAAAAGAGTTCCTAGTCTAGCCTATAAATACAGTCTGACTCTCCATCAGATATAGGCATCGAGATCCTCTGGCATAGACTAGAAGAGCTCTTTTGCAGTGGTCTTTTATAGGTTTCGAGGAGATCCATTGCAGCTTCATCTTTCTTCATTTAGGATTGAATTTAGGCTTGATCAATAATGGTTGGAGATATATTATTTTTCGCTTTAAGAGTCTGGATTTTCTACAGTCAATAGTATCAGAGCCACCTCCATGCTATTTTTGTTCAGTCTATTGATTATGAAAAATAGAAATCATCAAAATCTAGACCCCAGATTTGGTATCGATTTAAGTTTTATTTATTTATTTATTATATAATTTTTAATTTCAATCAAAAATCTATTTATGAATAAATAAATAAATTAATTAAAGGAAGAAGAGGACTGGCGTGCCCTCTTCCTCTTCTCTCCCAATGGTCAGATCTTTCGACCGGATCCCACTTTTGGTGGCTGATCACATGATCGCCGACATCCCAAGCCAACAGCCGCTTTTCAGCATCCTCTCACCGATGAACATCCATATTTTTTTTTAAAAAAAAAAGATGGATGGAACCATCGGATCAAGGCAAATCGATGGCTCCCATTATCAATCATCGATCGTGGGTGATGAAGAACACCGACGAGCCACCGATCCGGTCTTAACAATGGCCGCTAGCGGTGCTCAAGAGAGGAGTGTTGGATTTTTGACTCCTCCATGGCTTTCATTTGGATGAAGAACAAAAAAAAAGGAAGGCCGATGATCTGGTTGTCGAACGACGGTCTCATGCCGGCTGTCGGTGCGTGAACATCAACCGGCCCTTGCCGGTGGTGTTTGCAACGTGATCGAGCGCCAACCAAGAGGGAGGCGACGGCATGGATTTTCTATTTTCATCAGGAAGAAGAATAGTAGAGGAAAAGGGATTTTGGGTTAATGGGTTTCGAGTTCCAACCCACAACCAAAATCAATTTTAGACCCATTAGTTAAAGAGCAATTTTACAATAAAGCCCCTCATAAAGATATGTATTCTATAAAGGTCATTATAGGGATTTTTAATAATTAGTCCCTGATAAAGTAATAATTTTATAAAGATCTCTAAAAAAATTAAATTAAAAAATATTTTGATAATTATGATAGAGTTTATTATGTGAAGATACATGGGCTATTTTAGTCCTTATAATAAACTTTATTGCATAAAGATTCTTTTGAATTAAATTTTATGATTTGTTTTGATCGGATTATTGTTTATTTGTTGAAAAATATCTTATCAAATTATGGCGAAAATCATAATAAAATTTTATATGGTTAATGAGAATATTCAAATACCATATTAAAGTTAATGAATTTATTATTTTTGAAAATAGCCACAACATTCTAAAAGATAATAAAGTCATATAAAGAATACAAATTAATGAATAATGACATGAGAATAAAATTATAATTAAGTCATAAAGATAATTAACTTTATCCATATGGAGTGGTTATTTTTATAATTTAATTAAAATAAGATGGTAATCTAGATGTTAAGGATAGATTTTTTCTAGACCCATAGGTATGAAAATTTACTATTTTTAATATTTATATTGCTAGTCTCATTAATCAAATATTAATAAATTCTATGCATGATGCGCCTCTGTCCATAAGAAGGTTAGAATTTATTACTGAAATTAATAATTTCATATTATGGTTTAGATTCATGGCACTAAAGTTTTTATGTTTTTTGATTATTGCAACTAATCCTACTGTATATATTAATGATGCTGCTCTTATTCCAATATTAAGTAGTGATAATTTTTTTGACTGAAAAGATAGCGTTCTTTGTACTCTTGGGTACAAAAATCTTAACCTGGCACTCCGTGTAAATGAACCACCTATTTCCATGGACTCAAAGTACGCCATAACAAACTTTGGCATATGAAACATAGGAGCGATCTAATCGCTTGAGTTTAATGCTCATCAAGTCTCGAGTGCCTAAAAGTATTAGAAGGTCAATCTCTCAATATGATAAGGTCAAGAATTTTATGAAGGCCATTGAAGAATAATTTGAAAGTTCTGATAAAGCTTTGGCTAGTACCCTAATGAAGAAATTTACAAGGATGAGGTTTGATAATTTTAAAAGTGTACGTGACCATATCATGAAAATCAGAGATATTGCTGCTTAACTCAAATCTTTAAAAGTTGAGATTTCTAACTATTTTCTAGTTCATTTTATTTTAAATTCACTACCTATAGAATTTAGCCCTTTTAAAATCTCTTATAATACACATGAGAAAATATGGTCTGTTAATGAACTTTTGACACTGTGTGTTTAAGAGGAAGTAAGATTGAAACAGGAGAAGCAAGACATAAAGCATGAAAGTGCCAATCTTGCTACTCATGATAAAGATAAAAAGAGGAAAGATGTTCCTAAAGGTAAGAAGGATGTTGCAGTATCAATGAAATGTCATGACAATAAAGATGCATGCTTCTTTTGCAAGAAAAAAGGACACATGAAGAAGAACTACATAAAGTACAAGAAATGGCTTGAAAAGAAAGATATTTTTTTATCTCTTGTATATCCAGTTGATGTTCCTAATAATACTTTATGGATTGATTCTGGTACTACAATTCACATTGCCAATACCATACAGAGTTTTCTCAATTTAAAGGATTCGAAGAAAAGTGAATAAGCTATCTACTCAGGCAATTAGATACGTTCACATGTAGAGGCTGTGAAAACCTTTAGATTAATTTTGAACTCTAATTTTATTTTGAATCTTGAAAATACTTTTTATGTTCCTAGTTTTTCTAGAAATTTAATTTATGTTTTCAAATTAACAAGTATTGATTTTAGTTTTTATTTTAAAAATTCTGTAGTTAATCTTTTTTGGAATAAAAAAATTATTGGCACTGATTTTTTGATTGATGATTTATATAAATTAGATTTAAATTTAAATTATGAAAGTAATCATTCATCTATGCATAGTGATAATATTGGCATAAAGAGAAATATTATTAAAGAGAATTTTTCAAGTTTATGATACAAAAGATTAGCTCATATCTCTTTAGAGAGAATAAAGAGGTTGGTAAATGATGGCATTTTAAAAGATATTAATTTTACTGATTTTGGTACTTATTTGGATTGCATAAAGTAAAAGCAAACTAATAAATCCTCTAAAGGTGCCAAAAAGAGTTCTAATATTTTGAAAATCATACACACTGATATTTGTGGACCATTTTCTATCTTCTATTATAATGGTTAGAGATTTAATCTTATTATTGATGTCTATACTAGTATATGTATCTCTACCTTCTGTTTGAAAAGGAGAGGCACTAGATACCTTTAAGATTTATAAAGTAGAAGTAGAGAATTGATGGTAAAAAAATAAAAATTGTAAGATCTGATAAAGATGGAGAGTACTATGAAAGGTACACTAAAAAGGATCAAATGTAAGGCTCATTTAGTAGTTTCTTTAAGAAGAGGTATTATTACCCAAGATACAATGCCTGGAACATCACAGCAAAATGGTATGGTAGAAAGAAGAAACCGTACACTGATGACATGATAAGGAACATGATTAGTAGTTCTAATCTTTCTTTATTCTTTGAGTGAAACACTAAAGACTGTTGTATATTTCTTAAATAGAGTTCCATCCAAGGCTATACCTAAAACTTCTTTTGAGTTATGAAAATGATGAAAACCAAGTCTAAGTCATTTACACATATGGGGATGTCCAGTTGAGATATGAATTTATAATCCACATTTAAAAATATTTGGATTCTTTAACTATTATAGATATTTATTAGCTATGCAGTAAATTCCAAAGGATATAGGTTTTATTGCCATAACCATGAACCCAAAATCGTTGAGGCTAGGAGTGCAAAATTTTTTGAGGATTATGAACTTAGTGGGAGTGATTTTCCTCATAAGGATAAATTTGAGAAAATAAGGGATCAAATTGATTAACCCATAAAAAATAAAGAATTGATTATTATTCAAGATGATTCACAAGAACATGGACAACCAATTCAAGAACAACCACTCCATGAAGAGCAAGTTCATGATGAATCTACAACTGAAATTACTCAAAATACGGATGAAGTAGTAGGATTAAGAAGATCTTCAAGAGAAAGAAGACCTACAATTTTTAGTAATTACATTGTCTACCTACAGAAATCTGATTTTGATGTCGGACCTGATAATGATCCTAAATCATTTTTATAAGCCATAAGTGAAAATAATTTCATATACTGGTATGATGTCATGAAGGATGAGATGGAATCCATGGTTAAAAATTAAGTCTGGAATCTCATTGAGTTATCTAAGGGTGCTTCAGCTATTAGCTATAATAGGTATATAAGACCAAAAGAGACTCTTCAGGTAAAATTGAACGATATAAGGCTAGACTTGTAGCTAATGGTTTCACTCAAAAAGAAGGCATTGACTATCATGAAATCTTTTCTTCAGTTTCAAAGAAGGATTCATTAAGAATAATTATGACTTTAGTAGCTAATTTTAATTTAGAGTTACATCAAATGGATATGAAAATAGTATTTTCAAATGAAAATCTAGAAGAAATAGTGTATATAACTCAACTGTAGGTTTCTATACATATAAAGATAGTTACTTGTATGCAAGTTAAAGAAGTCTATAACGGACTTAAACAGGCCTCCCACCAATGGTATATGAACAATTTCATGATGTTATAAGCTCTTTTGGCTTTACAAAAAATATTGTGGATCAATGTATATATCTCAAGGTTAGTAGGAGTAAACACATATATCTGGTTCTATATGTAGATGACATATTACTTGTAAGTAGTGATTTTGGTTTGCTAAAAGAGACAAAACTATTTCTTTCTCAAAATTTTGAGATAAAGGATATGGGTGAAGCCTCTTATGTCATTGGCATAGAGATTCGTAGAAACAGATCACGAAGGATTTTAGATTTGCCTCAAAAAGCTTATATCAAAAAGGTTTTGGAAAGATTTAAAATAGTAGATTATACTCCTACAGTTGCACCCATTATGAAAGATGATAAATTCAGTCAGAATCAATGCCCACAAAGTGAATTGAAAAAAGAGCAAATAAAGAACATCCCATATGCATCTGCAGTGGGAAGCTTGATGTATGCATAGGTTTGTATAAGATCTGATATAGCATATGCAGTAGGCATTTTGGGTAGATATCAAAGCAATCATAGTCTTGATCATTGGAAAGCTGCAAAGAAGGTTATGTGATATCTACAAGGAACCAAGCATTATATATTTACCTATAGACATATTAATCACTGAGAGGTGATTGGTTATTCGGACTCAGATTTTGGTGGATGTGTGGATATAAAAAAGTCTACTTCATGATATATTTTTCTTCTTGCTGAAGGTGCCATATCTTAGAAAAATAGTAAGCAATCGATAGTTGCTTCATCTACCATGGAGGCAGAGTTCATTGCATGCTATGAAGCTACTTCACAGACTATATGGATGAGGAATCTCATTTTCGATTTGAGAGTTGTCTATTCTATTGCCAGGCCAATAAAAATTTATTATAATAACTCCAGTATAGTTTTCTTTTCTAAGAAGATAAAAGTGGAAGTCGCAGCAAGTACATCGATATAAAGTATCTTGCTGTTAAAGATCATGTCAAGAAGCGTGAAGTGGATATCCAACTTATCAGTATTGAATTAATGATCGCAGATCCCATGACTAAAGGATTATCGGCCAAACAGTTTAAAAATTATGTAGATCATATAGGAATCATTAATTCAATTTTCTTTTGATTAGTTTCTTGTAAAACACTTATTCTTAGAAATAAAGAATATGTTATTTTGTTTTGTATACGTAAAGTTCATGTTATAAAGTTGGACTCTGAATAGCTTATATAAAGTTATTCTTAAAGAAAAGTATAAAGTGTTTAAATAAAAGGTTTCATGCATTATAATATATGGAAGGAAGTATTCACTTTTGGAATATAACCGTCATGATTCGTGTATTGAAATTTCTTATTTAAATAGAAATTTTTGACTTGAGATAGTTTATGGCCATACTATAGTTTTGTTTATCACCTATCTGATATCTTAATTATGACATGTGGGCCAAGTGAAAGAATGTTGTATTCATTCTAAATATTAGAAACTTGATGTAGCCCACATATAATCTAATTAATTAAAGATAATTTAAGATAATTAAGATGATTAAATTCTTTTGAAACAAAGTCAGACTCAGATCAAAATAAGGACTCCACCATGGCTATGCTTCTTTGATGGAAAGAAAAGTTTGTGTCAATTTAAAAAAGTCTCTAGTCTAGCCTATAAATACAGTCTGTGACTCTCCATCAAATATAGGCATCGAGATCCTCTGGCATAGATTAGAAGAGCTCTTTTGTAGTGGTTTTTTGCAGAATTTGAGGAGATCCATTATAGCTCCATCTTTTTTCGTTCATGATTGGATTCAGGCTTGATCAATAATGACTGGAGAAATGTTTGTTTCCGCTTTAAGATCTAAATTTCTTACATATACTGCAACCCACAGACCCCAATAAGTGTTGCAGCTTAGCTGTGCATATTTGGCAAGAATTATGCTTTGTTTCTTTCGCAGGTTGGCTGTATAGTTGTTAATTCTAGTGATTTTCGGCTTCTTGTTTGCTATCAGTATAACTCTAGTGCTTATATCCCATGTGATGAGTTAGCTGATGGGAATATTAGTTATTCTTCACGTGCCTTCACTACCCTATTATCGGAATCTGCTTGGTTCTTTCATTATCACCCACATGATGATATTTGTGACATTACTGATGGGAATTTGGACTCGCTTACTAGTTCTGTAAGGAGTCTGATATTGTGTTATGGCCAGTGTTGTGTTCATTTCAACGGAGGTATTCCTCATGGTGCCCGGTAGCCCTATTGCAGTTACTACTTACCAAATGATGCATGTGCGGATGGAAATATAAGGTCACTTGTACCATCAATATGCTATGTCCTTTATCTCCCAAATGATGGCTTATAGTTAAGTGTGGCTGATGGGAATTATGCCTTCAATGCTGCTTATTGGCATAGCTTTATTGTGTGGTTTCTAAAACTTATATATGGCTGCATTCAGGGACCCTGCTGGGTACTATGTTATCCCAAATGATGAGGTGTTGTCAGTACTTTCTGATAGGAATTGCCAGCCAATATATATATATATATATATCTTTGTTTGGCAGGAAGTTTTGACGCATAGGGGCATGTTCATGCAATCTGATTTTCTTCTCTGCAGCAGATATTAGGTTTGGTGCTCTGTATATACTCTTTACACAGGAACCTTCTATGGTTGACTTCAATGCTGTTTATTGGCACAGCTTTATTGTGTAGATCCTAAAATTTATTTATGGCTGCATTTAGGGATCTTGCTGGTACTCAAATGATGAGGTATGGTCATTACCTTCTGATGGGAATTGCCAGCCACTATATATATCTTTGTTTGGCAGGAAGTTTTGACGCATAGGGGCATATTCATGCAATAAGATTTTCTTCTCTACAGCAGATATTAGGTTTGGTGCTCTGTATATACTCTTTACACAGGGACCTTCTATGGTTGACTTCAATGCTGTTTATTAGCACAGATTTATTGTGTAGATCCTAAAAATTATTTATGGCCGCATTCAGTGATCTTGCTGGAACTATGTCATCCCAAATGATGAGGTATGGTTATTACCTTCTGATGGGAATTGCCAGCCAATATATATCTTCGTTTGGCAGGAAGTTTTGGTGCAGAGGAGCATGTTTATGCATTCTGGTTTTCTTCTTTGCGGCAGACATCAACTTTGTACTTTGTATATACTTTTTACACAGGGACCTTCTGTGGTTTTCTTAATTTTGTGCTTTGTGTTTGTTCTTCCTTGCCTGATTTTGTATGTCTATAATAGGCATCTCTTGTAATTAACTTGATATTAAGTTTTGGATTAATATAGCTTCACACCTTTACAAAAAAAAAAAAAAGAAGAAGATATTTTTGGGTACGTGAGTGAATGCGATGTTGGTTAATGACTGCTACCTGATCGTTCATTCAAACCACATTAAAAATATATAAACCAGCATATATTTATATGACTCATTCCCAGTCACCTTGTTACTTCCTAAGCTTCCGACAGTTACGAGCACGCCAACTGTTATGGTGGTGGTCCAGCAAGAAAATCTTTAGGGCATCCTAACAATGTAACTAGGCAGAGAGTTTTCAAGGAAATAGGAGCAGTTATATCCGTCTACAATGGTATTCACGAACTTGGCGAGCCATGTTTCATTACAATGATGCTACGAAGGATCAATTTCAGTGGGTGATTTGCTATAGGGATAACATCTCACTGTCTTCACGACACATGGTTTGGTGCATGGCACTCCATTGTCAAGAAGTTCCATGTTATTGAACATGGATATAGTTGATTACTTGGACCTATGAATACCTTTCTATTATCCATGCCTATGGCATTGCTTTTTTTTTTTTTTATGAGAAGAAATGGAGGAAGCGAATTGCTTCTCCTAACATTATTATGAGGAAATATTGTAATTTAAAAAACTTACAGAGGAGGAAAAGAAATACATGTCATAAAATAAATTAATAAGTATTGTTGTAGAATCTGGTTGATGCCGAATCGAACTGGAGCCGAGAAAGACGAGATCGCTGTCGGTGACCTGCAAAACAAAGTTCCATCCAAAGTTGGTGGTGGTAGCTCCGGCAGGACCCTCCAACGATCAAGTCGGCTCTTCTGACCAATAGAAATGAAGTGCTCAGGAAAGAGTTCGGCAGAGTTTCGGAAAGAAAAGGAGAGCTTAGAGAAAACATATCTGGAGGATCTCTTTTTATGAACGGAGCCTGTAGCGGATTGATAGTGACCGCTGCAGCCGTCTGGTAGCAGGCCGCTAAAGGCCTGGTGAAGTCTGTCACGGAGGAGGGCGCCGTCTGTAGCGCCGCCTATAGTAGACTGATGGCGACAGCCGTAGCTATCCGGTACTGAGCCATTCGGGGTCACGTGAGATTTGGTACGGAGAGGGAGAGGTGTCATCAGACTGATAGTGACCGTTCGTTGAGATTCAATAATCGAAGTTCAGAGGAAGCAGACGTTGGTCGGTGAAAAATTTTAACATACATCAATTTCAAAGGAGTTCGAACTCCTAAAGGGGATATGGCTAGAGGGGATCATCCGAAAGGAGCACTAGCTAAAATCTGGAAGCAATCCGCTGAAGAAATCTGACTGAAGAAGAAGTCTGAAAAGAGTTAGGCTCCTGGAGGAGTCCGACTGCGGAAGAAGTTCGGAAGGAGTTCGGTCACTAGAGGAGTTTGACCATTGGAGGAGTTTGTGAGGAGTTCGACCGCTGAAGAAGTTCGGAAGAAGTTTGGCTCCTGTATACATCCATCTGAAGGAGAGATCCGGAAAGAGTTTGGCTAATATTTGATCGCTGAAAGAGAATTTTCGATCGAAGCTCTTCTGTTGGGGATAAACTCCGCTTCTACCGAAGTCAAGTTCAGTGCCCAGCCTGATGCGGTCAGTAGCCACGGAAGAGCTTCAGCGGACGGATCTTGGCCGAACTATTACAGTCGGCCGACTTGCTTAGCGATCGAGCTCCTTCAAACTCCTAATAGCCGACCGAACTACTTAGCGGTCGAGCTCTTTCGAACTCCCAACAGCCGGGCTTTAGCCAAACTTCTCAATCGCCGAGCTTCAGTTGGACTCCCGCGAGAGCCGAACTCTCTCCGCATCGTTCCAACCAGGCGCCTGCGGGAGCTGAACTCCCTCCAAGCTTTCTCTTCGGCCGGATTTCTTCAGACTTCTCCCAGGCTCCCCCTTCAGCCGGCCGAACTCCTCCACGGTCGAGCTCCTCCCGAGCTTCACCTTCGATCGAACTCCTCCAGAAGTCCAAGCTCCTCTGGACGAACTATCGCCATCAGTCTGCGACGAGATCG
This sequence comes from Cocos nucifera, assembly GCA_006176705.1. NCBI lineage: Eukaryota > Viridiplantae > Streptophyta > Magnoliopsida > Arecales > Arecaceae > Cocos > Cocos nucifera. The sequence continues at coordinate 567,722 of QRFJ01000028.1, read as the reverse complement.
AACGACATGGCCGCCACAACTGACGACACCACTCTCTCCGTACTCAGTCCCATGCGGCCCATGACCTACCAGTATGGCTGTCACTATTCATCTGACGACGCCTTCCTCTCTGTACCGAACTCCATGCAGCCCCAACAGCTCGCTATCAGATGGTATGGCCGTCACCATCAATTAAGCTCTGCCTATAAAGGACCCTCCAAATATGCTAACTCGACTCTCGAATCTCTAACCTCTAATCTCTGATCTCTGATCTCTGATCTCTGAGCTCTCCTTTTCTTCTCTAAGCTTTGGAACTCATTTTCGAGCACTCCATTCCTGTTAGCCAGAGCTGACTTGATCGTCGGAGGATCCTGCCGGAGCCACCCCCCACCGGCTCCGAACGAAACTTTATTTTATAGATCTTCGACGGTGACCTCATCCACCACCGCTTCAGCCAATTTCGATGATGATCAGATTCTGCGTCAACAGATTGGTGCTAGAAGGAGAGCATGAACCTTCGAGATTCCCTTATTCTTAAAGAAGTGCTCAATAATGATTTCTCTTTTTTCTCTCCGGAGATCTCTCTTCTTCCTCACTAGAGTTCTTTTTCGAAGAGAAAATGCCTCCCAGGAGAGCTTCGACTCGACGATCGACGGCCTGCACGCCAGGTCCATCTGCTATCGTTTCAGCCCCAGCAGCCCAGGTTTCGTACGAAGCCACTGCAGACGTGGAGCAGTTCAACCCATTGGTCGGGTTCGTGGCCCCGTCGAGATGATGCTGGCCGTGCGACAACCTTCGATGGAGACTTTGCCAGCAAACCCGCCATGAGGATGCGAGGAACCGACCTTAAGAAAGAGCATTAGGGCATACCAATCGTCCTAAGGAAGGAGAAATGGAGAGCAGGAGTTCTCCCATAAAAGATCTCACAAGGAGGCAGAACGAAGTTCGGCAGTGCAAGCAAAGCCGAACTCCCCCTCGAGCTCGCCGCTAAGGAAGCCCGACAAAGGAGCATGAAGTTCTCCCATAGGTTTTCCAAGGAGACGAAATGAAGTTCAGCGGAAGCAAAGCCGAACTCCCCCTCGAGTATGTCGTCAACGAAACCCCCTATAAAGAATTCACGGGAGGTGGAGTGAAGTTCGAGCGAGCAAAGATGAGCTCCCCCAAAGCGGAACGAAGTTCGGCGCAAGCGAGGCCAAACTCCCTCTCGAGCATGACTCTAAGAAAGCCCAACAAAGGGGCATGAAGTTCTCCCACAGGTTTTCCAAGGAGATGGAATGAAGTTTGGCAGAAGCAAGGTCGAACTCCCTCTCGAAGCTCATCATCGGAATGAAGTTCGATGCAAGCTAGGCCGAACTCCCTCTCGAGCATGACTCTAAGAAAGCCCAACAAAGGGACATGAAGTTCTCCCATAGGTTTTCCAAGGAGATGGAATGAAGTTCGGCGGAAGCAAGACCGAACTCCCCCTCAAAGCTCATCATCGGAATGAAGTTCGACGGAAGCAAGACCGAACTCCCCCTCAAAGCTCATCATCTGAATGAAGTTCGGCGCAAGCAAGGTTGAACTCCCTCTCGAGCATGACTCTAAGAAAGCCCGACAAAGGGACATGAAGTTCTCCCACAGAAGGTTCCATAGGAAGTTCGACCACGCTCACGACCTCCCCAGCGCAAGCAAGGCCCAAACTTTTCAAGCTCGCCACCGAGGAAGCTCCGATAGAAGGGCACGAAGAGGTCCTCCTCCCAAAAGGTTCCGTGACTACACCCCCCTCAATGCCCCTCGAATTCTCATGAAGGTTAAGAAAGAGTTGCCAAGTCCAGAAGGACCATGGTCTCCCCCAAACATGCACGATCGAAGCAAGTACTGCCTCTACCATCGCGACCACGGCCACGATACTGAGGAATGCATCCAGCTTCGAGACGAACTTGAGGAGTTCGTCAGAAAGGGGTGGCTGGATAAATTCCTTCGACACCAACCTGAAGCAGGAGAAGATTGGCCAAGGGCGCCGTCGTAATCGAAAACGATATGGTCGGCCGTCTCACGGCATCATCAACGTTACTCCGAGGAGGAGCTTGGTACATCGATGATTCATCATCTTCCAGCGATAAAGTCAAGAGCTTGCTCCAAATTGAGAAGGCCAGCATGAGATAGAGGAGGTCGTCCGGCCCGGGACTTACTGCTGAAGAGAACCTGGAGGAGCAACGCCCCCATGATCCTGAAATGGGAATGTGCTACGAGTAATTTTCCCTCGATAAAATTCTCTTCCAACAAATAATATTGTTTCTGGATGCAAAAACTATGTGATGATAGAAAAGAAGCAGTCGATAGTTGCCGTGTTAGGAACAGGAGGAGAACCTCATCCTAACACGAGTAGGTCAAAGACCTTTAACCTCGGTCAGAGATAAGATCTCTTTCGAGCGAAGATCTTGTTCACAAAGGATGAGATGGAGGAAGAGGCCCTGACAGTGGCCCTTATATGCCCCTACAGCTCATTAGGAATAGGAGAAAAACCTCATCCTAACGCAAGCAACAACCTCGGCTAGAGATAAGATCTCTTTCAAACGATCTAGTCAACCTCGACCATTGACAACCTTAGTCAGAGATAAGATCTAGGCCTCATTCACAAAAGACAAGATGGGAGGAGAGGCCCTGACAGCGGTCCTTATGTGCCCCCACAGTCCGTTAGGAACAGGAGGAGAACCTCGTCCTAATGCGAGCAACAACCTCAGCTAGAGATAAGATCTCTTTCGAGCGACCGTTGACAACCTCGACTAGAGATAAATCTCTTCCAAGCGAAGATCTCGTTCACAAAGAACGAGATGGGGGGAGAGGCCCTGATGTGCCCCCATAGTCCGTTAGGAATAAGAGGACAACCTCGTCCTAACGCGAGCAACAATCTCGGCTAGAGATAAGATCTCTCCCGAGCGACTATTGACAACCTCGGCTAGAGATAATATCTCTCCCGAGCGATCGAGTCAACCTCGGCTAGAGATAAGATCTTTTTCGAGCAAAAGCCTTGACGACCGAGTCAACCTCGGCCAGAGATAAGATCTCTTTCGAGCGACTGAGTCAACCTCGGCTAGAGATAAGATCTCTTCCAAGCGAAGGCCTCGTTCACAAAGAACGAGATGGGGGGAGAGGCCCTGACAGCGGCCCTTATGTGCCCCCAGAGTTCGTTAGGAATAGGAGGAGAACCTCGTCCTAACGCGAGCAACAACCTCAGCTAGAGATAGGATCTCTTCCAAGCGATCGAGATAACCTCGGCCAAAGATAAGATCGGAGACAACCTCGTCCTGAGATCAGATCTCTCCCGAGCATCTATATTAACCTCGACTGTTGAAGACAATATCGCCCCAAGGAGCTCAACCTCCGACCTCGATCACAGCGGATGAGGCCTACCTCAACCTCGATCGAAGATGAGATCTCCCTCGGGCTTCAACTTCAACATCAACTTTAGTGGAAGATGAGATCTCCCCTGAGCTTTGACCTAAACCAGCATGGAGACTAGAAGAAAAATTTAGCAGTCGTCTTTTCTGCACTTTCTTTCTTCGAGTTTCGAACTCAGAAGTGGGGGGGCTGTTGTTGGGGATAAATCCCGCTCCTACCGAAGTCAAGTTCGATGCCCAGCCTGATGCGGTCAGTAGCCATGGAAGAGCTTCAGCGGATGGATCTTGATCGAACTATTACAGTCGATCGACCTACTTAGTGGTTGAGCTCCTTTGGACTCTTAGCAGCCGACCGAACTGCTTAGTGGTCGAGCTCCTTCGAACTTCCAGCGGTCGGGTTTTAGCCAAACTCCTCAACCGTCGAGCTTCAGTCGAACTCCCGCGAGAGCCAAACTCTCTCTGCGTCGTTCCAATCAGGCGCCTGCGAAAGCCAAACTCCCTCCAAGCTTCCTCTTCGATCGGATTTCTTCAGACTTCTCTCAGGCACCCCCTTCAGCCGGCCAAACTCCTTCATGGTCGAGCACCTCCCGAGCTTCTCCTTCAGTCGAACTCTTTCAGAAGTCCAAGCTCCTCTGGACGAACTATCGCCATCAGTCTGCGATGAGATCGGACAACATGGCTGCCACAACTGGTGACACCACTCTCTCCGTAATCAGTCCCATGCGGCCCATGACCTACCAGTATAGCAGTCACTATCCGCCTGACGATGCCTTCCTCTCCATACCGAACTCCATGCGGCTCCAATAGCTCGCTACCAGATGGTATGGCCATCACCATCAATTAAGTTCCGTCTATAAAGGACCCTCCAGATATGCTAACTCGACTCTCGAATCTCTGACCTCTAATCTCTGATCTCTGATCTCTGAGCTCTCCTCTTCTTCTCTAAGCTCTGAAACTCATTTCTGAGCACTTCATTCCTGTTGGCCAGAGCTGACTTGATCGTCGGAGGGTCCTGTCGGAGCCATCCCCCCACCAACTCTGGATGGGACTTTATTTTGCAGGTCTTCGATGGCGACCTCATCCACCATCGCTCCAGCCGATTTCGACGACGACCAGATTCTGCATCAACATCTTCTATGATTGCCCATTGCATTAGGCCAAGCATCAGATTGGACTTTGGTGGGAGTGAAGTTTATCTTCAACAATAGTCCTCCTACTTTTGAATTCGAAATTCGAAGAAAGAATGTACAAAAAAGATGACTGCCGAAGTCCTTTTCTGGGCTCTGCACCTGTTGGGGTTGAAGTTCGGGGGAGACCTTATCTTCAGCCGAGGTTGACGTTGATGTTGAAGCTTGAGGAAGATCTTGTCTCCATCCGAGGTTCAAAAAGATTTTGTCTCCAGTTGATGTAGAAGCTCGGAGGAGATCTCATCTTCAGTCGAGGTTGACGTTGAAGTTGAGGCTTAGGGAAGATCTTGCCTCCAGCCAAGGATGACGTTGAAGTTGAAGCTTAGCAGAGGAGATCTTATCTCCTATTGATGTAGACTTTGAAGCTCGAAGGAGATCTTATCTTCAGCCGAGGTTGAAGAAGATCTTATCTCCTATTGACGTTAAAGTTGAGGCTCGAGGGAGATCTTATCTCCTATTGATGTAGACATTGAAGCTCAAGAAAGATCTTATCTCCAACCAAGATTGAAGAAGATCTCATCTTCTGTTGATGTAGACTTTGAAGCTCGGAGGAGATCTTATCTCCAATCGAGGTTGAAGGAGATCTTATCTCTAGTTGACATAGACTCTGAAGCTCGGAGAAGATCTTATCTTCAGTCGAGGTTAAAGAAGATCTTATCTCCTATTGTCATAGACTTTGAAGCTTGAAGGAGATCTTATCTTTAATCAAGATTGAAGGAGATCTTATCTCCTATTGACGTAGACTTTGAAGCTCGGGAGAGATCTTATCTCTAGTCGAGATTGAAGGAGATCTTATCTCATGTTGATATAAACTCTGAAGCTCGGAGAAGATCTTATCTTCAATCGAGATTGAAGAAAATCTTATCTTCTATTGTCGTAGATTTTGAAGCTCGAGAGAGATCTTATCTCCAGTCGAGATTGAAAGAGATCTTATCTCCTATTGACGTAGAATTTGAAGCTCAGAGGAGATCTTATCTCCAACCGAGGTTGAGAAGATCTTATCTTCCATTGACGTAGACTTTGAAGCTCGAGAAAGATCTTATCTCCAGCAAAGGTTGAAGAAGATCTTATCTTCTATTGATGTAGATGTTGAAGCTCGTGGGAGATCTTTTCTCCAACCAAGGTTGTCGTTGAAGTTGAGGCTCGGGAGAGATCTTGACTCCAACCGAGGTTGACGTTAAAGTTGAGGCTCAAAAAAGATCTTATCTACAGTCGGGGTCCAGGAAGATCCTGTCTTCTATTAATGTAGATGTTGAAGCTCAGAAGAGATCTCATCTCTAGCCGAGGTTGAAGGAGATCTTTTCTCCTATTGATATAGAAACTCGGGAGAGATCTTATCTCTAATCGAAGTTGAAGGAGATCTTATCTCCTATTGATATAGACTCTGAAGCTCGAAGGAGATCTTATATCCAGCCGAGGTTGAAGAAGATCTTATCTCCTATTGATGTGGACTTTGAAGCTCGGAGGAGATCTTATCTCCAACCGAGATTAAGGAGATCTTATCTCCTGTTGACGTAGACTTTGAAGCTCGAAGAAGATCTTATCTTCTGTTAACGTAGACGTTGAAGTTTGGAAGAGATCTTATCTTCAGCCGAGATTGAAGTTAAAGTTGAAGCTCGGAGGAGATCTTATCTTCTATTGATGTGGACATTGAAGCTCGGAGGAGATCTCATCTCTAGTCGAGATTGAAGATCTTTTCTTCTGTTAATGTAGAAGCTCGGAGGAGATCTTATCTCCAACCGAGGTTGAAGGAGATCTTATTTTCTGTTAACGTAGACTCTGAAGTTCGAGAAAGATCTTATCTCCAGTCGAGGTTGAAGGAGATCTTATCTCCTGTTGATGTAAACTTTGAAGCTCAGGAAAGATTTTATCTCCAACCGAGCTTGAGAAGATCTTATCTCCTATTGACGTAGACTTTGAAGCTCGGAGGAGATCTTATCTCCATTTGAGGTTGAAGAAGATCTTATCTCCTGTTAACGTAGATGTTGAAGCTCATGGGAGATCTCTTTTCCATTCGAGGTTGTCATTGAAGTTGAGGCTCGAGGAAGATCTTATCTTCAACGGAGATTGATGTTGAAGTTGAGGCTCGGGGAAGATCTTTTCTCCAATCGAGGTTGACGTTGAAGTTTAGGCTCGGAGGAGATCTTGTCTCCAGTCGAGGTTTAGGAAGATCTTGTCTCCTGTTGACATAGGTGTTGAAGTTCGAAGGAGATCTTATCTTCAGTCGAGGTTATCGTTGAAGTTGAGGCTCGAAGGAGATTTTGTCTCCAGTCGAGGTTGATGTTAAAGTTGAGGCTCGGGGAAGATCTTTTCTCCAGCTGAGGTTGTCGTTGAAGTTGAGGCTCGAGGAAGATCTTGTCTCCAATCAAGATTGACGTTGAAGTTGAGGCTCAGGGGAGATCTTGTCTTCAACCGAGGTCCAGGGAGATCTTATCTCCTATTGACATAGATGTTGAGGCTCGGGGGAGATCTTGCCTCCAGTCGAGATCGACGTTGAAGTTGAGGCTCGGGAGAGATCTTATTTTCTGCTGATGTAGACTTTGAAGCATGAAAAAGATCTTATCTTCAGTCGAGTTTGAAGAAGATCTTATCTTCTATTGACATAGACTTTGAAGCTCGGGAAAGATCTTATCTTCAGCCGAGATTGAAGAAGATCTTATCTCCTATTGACATAGATGTGGAAGCTCGAAGGAGATCTTATCTCCAGTGGAGATTAAAGAAGATCTTATTTTCTATTGACGTAGACTCTGAAGCTTAGAGGAGATCTTATCTCCAGCCGAGATTGAAGGAGATCTTATTTTCTATTGTCATAGACTTTAAAGCTCGGAGGAGATCTTATCTCCAACCGAGGTTGAAGGAGATCTTATCTCCTATTAATGTAGACTTTGAAGCTCGAAGGAGATCTTATCTCCAACCGAGGTTGAAGAAAATCTTATCTTCTATTGACGTAGATGTTGAAACTCATGGAAGATCTTTTCTCTAACTGAGGTTATCGTTGAAGTTGAGGCTCGGAGGAGATCTTGTCTCCAACCAAGGTTGATGTTGAAATTGAGGCTCGAGGGAGATTTTATCTTCAACCGATGTTCAGAGAGATCTCATCTTCTATTGACGTAGACGTTGAAGTTTGGAAGAGATGTCATCTCCAATCGAGGTTGAAGAAGATCTTTTCTCCTGTTGATATAGAAGCTCAGGGGAGATCTTATTTCCAACCGAGATTGAAGGAGATCTTATATCCTATTGACGTAGACTCTAAAGCTCGAAAGAGATCTTATCTCTAGCCGAGGTTGAAGGAAATCTTATCTTCTGTTGACGTAGACTTTAAAGCTTGGAAGAGATCTTATCTCCAGTCGAGGTTAAGGAGATCTTATCTTCTGTTGATGTAGAAGCTCGAAAGAGATCTTATCTTCAGCCGAAGTTGAAGGATATCTTATCTTCTGTTGACGTAGTCTCCGAAGCTCGAAAGAGATCATATCTTCAATCGAGGTTGAAGGAAATCTTATCTCCTATTGATGTAGATTTTGAAGCTCGAAGGAGATTTTATCTCCAGCCGAGGTTGAGGAGATCTTATCTCCTATTAACGTAGATTTTGAAGTTCGGAGGAGATCTTATCTCCAGTCGAGGTTGAAGAAGATCTTATTTTCTATTGTTGTCGGGCACAATGGGGCCATTGTTGCGGTTTTTTCTCTCATTCTGTTTAAAATGAACGAGGCCTTCAACTTTGGTCACATTAGGATGAGGTTCTTCTCCTGTTCCTAACGGACTGTGGGGGCATATAAAGATCGTTATCAGGGCCTCTCCCCCCATCTCATCTAAAATGAACGAGGCCTTTGACTTTGCTCACATTAGGACGGGGTTCTCCTTCTATTCCTAACAGACTGTGGGGGAACATAAGGGCCGTTGTCAGGGCCTCTCCCTCCATCTCGTCTAAAATGAATGAGATCTTCGATTTTGCTCGCGTTAGGAGGAGGTTCTTTTTCTATTCCTAATGGACTATGGGGGCACATAAGGACCGTTATCAGGGGCTCTCCTCCCATCTCATCTAAAATGAACGAGGCATTCGACTTTGCTCGCATTAGGACGAGGTTCTCCTCCTGTTCCTAACGAGCTATGGGGGCACATGAGGGCTGTTGTCAGGGCCTCTCTTCCTATCTCGTCTAAAATGAATGAGGCCTTCGACTTTGCTCATGTTAGGATGAGGTTCTCCTCCTATTTCTAATGGACTGTGGGGGTACATAAGGACTGTTGTCAGGACCTCTTCTTCCATCTCATCTAAAATGAATGAAGCCTTCGACTTTGCTTATGTTAGGACGAGGTTCTCCTCCTGTTCCTAACATGCCCATTTTTAATTACTTCTTTTCTATCATCACATAATTTTTGCACCAAGAAATAACAATGTTGAAATGGAGGAGTTTTATTGAAGAAAAATTACCGACAGTACATTCTCAAATTTTTTGAGTTTCAAAGTCGTGGAAGCGTTGTTCTTCCAAGCTTCTTCAGACGATAAGTTTCAGACCGGACGATCTTCTTTATTTCATATGGGCCTTTCCAATTCGGTGCAAGCTTTTTCTGACTCTGAGGCTGAGAGATGGTAGCTCATCGAAGTACTAAGCCCCCTAGAGATAGCGTTGATGATGTCGGGAGATGATCGATTTTTTTGTTGTTCCTCTCTCATTAGTGGTTCTAGCTATGGTAGCACCATTGGCTTGCTTCAGGCTGGCATCTGTGGAGCATTAACGAGGCCATAGTTGTGAAACCTTCAGGGGGGAGAACGTCTTTGCATCCTTCTATCCGGGCTTCTTTGATGACGAGCTCGAGGGAGAGTTTGACCACGCTTGCGCTCGGAGGGAGTCCATGAGCATGGTCGAACTTTATTCGATCCTCCATCAGCCATAGGTTTGCTAAACTCATCCGTCCGCCGCTCTCCTACGACTTCTTCATCCTTCAACTTGAAGACTTCTTCCATATGGATATATCTCCCTATCCGAGCTAGCAGATCGACAAAATTTTTAGGATACTTCTTCTTCAGGGAGAATGATAAATCATTCTTCTAAAGGCCATCCTTGAGTGCGGCCATCGCAACTAATTGATCTAGATTTTGGACCTCCAACACAGCAGCATTAAAATGGATGACATAAGTTCGGATGGATTTTTTCTCCTTCTGCTTGATGTTCATCATGAAATTCGAACCTCGATATGGATGTCGTCTACTGACGAAGTAAGCCACAAACTGATGGCTCATATGGTCAAAGAAGAAGATCATACGTGGCTTCAATACCGAGTATCAGTTTCTTGCTACTTTCTTTAAGGTGGATGAAAAAGTTCGACATAATATGGCGTCTGGTGCGCCATAGAGCAGCATCATGGTCCGAAAGGCTTCGAGATGATCGATCGGATTAGAGATTTCATCGTAACTTTCAAATTGAGAGAGCTTAAAGTTCGACGGAATGGACTCTTACATAATTCGGAGGAAGAAAGGAGGATTAGTGTGGACGTCGTTATGGTGAGCTGGGACGACGTGATCGAGCTCCTCAATCCGTCGATTCATCTCCTGCAGTTTCTAATCGAGGATGTCAACTCGATCGCAGGTCTTGGAAGGCTTTCGATCATTGATGGAGTAGGTCCCTTCTGGAGAAGAATCATGACCCAAGCAAGGATCCTCTACTCTCTATTTCTTTTTTTTAGGGGCGATGGGTATACTAGCCCAAATGTCCCTCCTTAGGATCGATTTCTGACATCTCGATGGTGGATTTTCTGATGGAACCGCCATCTGAGGCTGTCATATGGTCTGCACCATTTCGATAAGGTCCTGAATCCGTTGCATTAGTAGGTTAAACTGCTCCGGATCTACCATGGTCGTCGGTAGAGGTGGTGGTTGAAGCGCTGATGATGGAGGAGGAACAGATGGATCTGGCTCAGACCTTGAAGAAGAAGGTCGGTAGGATCGATTGAGCACTTCTTTTAGAACAAGAATACCTCAGAAACAGAGGGCCCTTCCTCTAGTGCTAATTCTATTATTGCAGAATCTGGTTGACACCAGATCGAGCTGGAGCCAAGGAAGATGAGGTTGCTGTCGGTGACCTGCAAAATAAAATTTCATCCGGAATCGGTGGTGGTGGCTCCGGCAGGATCCTCCGATGATCAAGTTAACTCTTCTGGCCAACAGAAATGCAGTGCTTAGGAAAAAGTTCGGCAGAGTTTTGGGAAGGAGAAAAGAGCTTAGAAAAAATATATATGGAGATTTTTTTTTTATAGACGAAGTCTGTAGCAGATTGATAGTGACAGTTGCAGCCGTCTGGTAGTAGATTGCTCGAGGCCTAGTGAAGTCTGTCATAGAGGGGGGCGCATCTGTAGTGCCGTCTGTAGCAGACTGATAACGATAGCCATAGCTATCCGGTACTGAGCCGCTCGGGGTCACGTGGGATTCGGTATGGAGAGGAAGAGGTGTCATCAGACCGACAGTGACCATTCGTTGAGATTCAATAATTGAAGTTTAGAGGAAGCAGGCGTTGGTCGGTGAAGAATTTCGACATACATCAATTCTAGAAGAGTTCGGACTCCTAAAGAGGATACGGCTAGAGGGGATCATCCGGAAGGAGCGCTAGCTGAAATCTGGAAGCAATCCGCTGGAGGAATTCGACTGAAGGAGAAGTCCAGAAGGAGTTCGATTCTTGGAGGAGTCCGACTGTGGAAGAAGTCTGAGAGGAGTTCGGCCGCTAGAGGAGTTCGACCGCTGGAGGAGTTTAGGAGGAGTTTGGCTCCTGCATACATCCGTCTGAAGGAAAGATCCGAAAGAAGTTCAGTCGGTTGAAGAAGTTCGGCTAATATTTAGCTATTGGAGGAGAATTTTCAATCGAAGCTCTTTTGTGATTATCCGTTGCATTAGATCAAGCATCAGATTGGACTTTGGTGGGAACGAAATTTATCCTCAACAATAAGAATAATAACAATCAATGAAAGGGGAGCAATGAACATTGGCATAAGGCTTCAAGCAGCTTCAAATAGCCAACAAAAAGTTCTGTTTACAAAATAGAAGAAGATCATGATTGCTGGGAGGTCTCATTTGGTAGCAACGAACCGAGGTGCTGAAGAAGGGTTTGGGGCTCTGAAAATATTTTTCGCTGTTTAAAATTACCCAATAGCCGAATGTCAGAAGGGTCTTATGGTGAACGGTGTTGATAGAATAATTCTTGTGGAGGAAGATACGAGAATTCCGCTCCAGCCAAATATGCCAATAAATAAACATGTAAAGCTGATCTCATCCTTTTCTTGTGTCATCTCTTACTCCTCTAAACCATCCAAATATTCCGAAATGTCTCTTGGCCATCCCCTTAAGTTGAGTTGGAATTTCAAAGCAAATCACAGGCTTCCCGCAAAGGGACATTTGACAAAGAGATGGAATTAGTTCAAGTGGTAGCCTCAGAGTGAGAGCACCTAGCTGATACACCCCAGCCTTTTTGGCTCATCACCTCGCCAGTATTTAATTTATTGTTTATAGATCGAACAAGTTGATTATCCTTTTTTTATATAAAAAATAACAAGCCAACTGCCGAGGCGGACTACCAACTCTATGTTTCGACTTCTTCATCAGCCAATCCTGACAAAAAACAATGACAACATGCTTCAAGATAAATAGCCCACAAATACATACAAAGTCTTCCTTAAACAGAGTTTCGCACCACACATACCCTTTCTTTTGATCAGGGATTTTACTATGGTGCTCTCAAAATTATTTTAATTTTTTATTATTTATTAATTTTTGATCATCTGATTAAATATAAATTATTCATATCTCCACCGTTTGAAATACTAACGTTTGCTAGTTTGATTAATATTTTATAAATTAAAATTATTTCAACATTAAGATTGATGATAAATTTTATAATTAAATTATTTTTTATTTTAAATTTTAAATTTTTTTTTGAATCATGAGAGAGATTGATGGTGGAGGAATATCAAGCGAATAGAAGGATGGAGGAACCGCGAGTACTCATGATGGGGGAGGGGGAAGGGGAGAGTTGTGGCGGTGGAGATTGAGGAGGCACGGAGAAGCCATGGACAGGAAGGGGCATACGAGCCGGAAGAAAAATAATAATAATAATAAAATATATAAATAATAATAATATATAATATTTTAAATATTTTTTTATAATAAAATATTATTTTTAAAAAAAAAAATACCTTAGTAAAACCCTTCAAACCGGAAAATCATCTAATTTACAAGAAAAGAAAGAAACTCCAAATATAAGTACACAGAAATTCCACACTCATCATCTTCCAGAACGGCGACTCAAATGTTGCGCTGAGCAAACTGCGTCCCAACGTGCACTCCACCGCCAAGTATATACAACTCAGACGGCGGTGGTTGTGAGGTCGACCTCGCCTACCACCATTTTTGCGACCATCTTCCCTGGCTCGGCCTCCGTCCGACACAAGGGGCAAGTGGAGTGGGAGTGCAACCACATGTCGATGCACTCCACATGAAAGACATGCTCACAGTTGGGCAACAGCCTCACTATTTCCCCGTCTTCCACGCTATCGATGCAAACGGCGCATTCGGCTGAGGTCCCCTTATTTTTGCCACCCCGATAGTTGGCCCTTCGGAAGGTAAAGGTGGGCAGGGTGGAGATCGAATGCTGAGCAAGCCCGGCTGTAGCGCAGTGGCGACCACCACCTGTGCCGGGTTGCCAGGTGCTGCGAAGCAAGTTGCGAGAGTAGTAGTAGAGAATAAAGGGGACGACGCATGAAAACAAGAAGATGCCGATGAGAACGAGCGTCGCCACAACGCGGCAGCAGCTTCTTGTTTGGTCCTCCGTAGTGCGCCATTCGTTGCTGGACATGGTTGTTTGGTGGGACTGAGTCTTTCCACCCTCTCTATCTGGTACTATATATCTCTGTCCCTGTTATCTGAAAGTTATGCTATGCTATCTCTTTGTCCTTGTTATCTGAAAATTAAGCGATGCTTATTGCCAATACGGTGTGCCGGGGTGCAATGTGGAAGATTTTTTTTTTTTTTTTTAAATTATTATTATGGAAAAGAAACTAATGGTTTATCTTGCATTTGTGTGAGGTTTGACATTAGATGTATTGACAAGACTCTGTCCGGGGTTTATTAGGGGAAGGTGGGAACTGTTGCCTATCAACTGGTACTGCTGCGAGGATCTACTTGGGAGCGGGCCGCAACGGGTCGCAGAAGCGGATAAGAGAGATGATGCAGTCGCTCCGATCAAGACTCCGCAGTCTGCATTCTATTTATGCTACGGCAATCCGCAGCTTGGCAAGATGCGCAACGACGGGAGAGGATGGCGTGAGCAAATTATCCGGCATCTTGTGTCCTGTCACATCATTATACTGCTTACTAAATACAGGCTAAATTCATAAGTATGGTTTGCATACTCCGAAACTAGGTTTTAAAATAATAGAATTGGTGGCTCGCCATGTCGCAAATTAAATATGCCAGTCGTGGGAGATGCTCGTTTCCCAGGCTATCCCGTAAGAAATTACAGGAGATCAAAAATTCTTACAGATCACACCACTTGAGACTTAAACTTTTTACCCTCTAGTGAGGTATGACCGCTCAGGTCTAAAACGTAAATTTCTAAAAATTGTTAACGTGAATCTTCGGATCCATCCGTGTGCATCCTTCTCGCTGATGTGGCATGACTCATAACTAAAACCTTAAATCGTGAGGAAGAGGACTGCGTATAAGAAACCCATGTAGCACCGTTCTTATTAGTCACCATGAGACTATGATAATCTCTCCCATCCAACCTCAAGACATCCTCGGCACAATTGGCAACCGTTCAAGATAAAATTGCTCATCCATAGCCCAGGACCTTCTCAAACCTACCAGATCCCCCTCGGCCTTATCGTCCTCCAGTGAAAGGTCCATATATAACAAATACATATGAACTTACCGGATCCTCCTTGACCTTATCATCCTTCAGTAAAGGACCACATAACTAATTAAGCTATTGAGAGGAGATTTTGCATCCGGCTGATAAATTTATGTAGTGTTGTGGGGTCATTGTGCCTAGGCCATAGTCCTTGGGGCTCACTTTCCAAGACACCCAGTGGTCACTATAGTGGTGCTGGTAATTAAGACAGTCAAGTTGCAAGAGGAGACGAAGTGGACTCATCGACTCCTATCTGACCCTACACTTGGACACCTACTGGCCTTCGGATCAAAATTATTTCATCACCTCCGGATCGGGACTCTACCAGCTTCTGGCCAGAACTTTACCAACGATACGGACAAGTTCCCAGCAATGCAATTCAGAATCAACATGACTATGATGACTCCTCGATCATTCTTTGATCCAGGCCAAATCATCCGATCACATAGAAAATCACCGAATCTTCTAACATCCTTTGAGGAATGGATTTGGCAGATGCCCATGACTAACAAACTAGCAGGCACCTATCTAGCAGATACTTACAACTAATAAATCGACAGATATCTGATTGACAGATATTCACGATCAAGAGGCCGTACTATCTATTCCTACGGTCGATAAGCTAGAGCGCAATAAACTCCGACTATCTCATATATAAAGAAGTAAAAAGAGAATCCCTGAGAGAGGTATGCAACATACGATACTAAGTCAAGCTATTCGAATCATATTTTTCTTTCTTTTCTCTAGTCCTTAGCTGATTTTCAGTACCCACTCGGTAGCCACACCAACATCACCGAATCTTCTAATATCATTCAAGACATGGAACCCATGACTAACAAACTGATAGGCATCTATCTAACAAACACTTACAACTAACAAATTGGTAGACACCCGCCTAGTAGATGTTTATGATCGAGAAACCATACTATATATTCCTACAGCCTACAAGCTAGAGCGCAATAAATTTCGACTATCTTATATATAAAGAAGTAAAAAGAGAATTTCTAAGAGAGGTATGTAACATACGATGCTAAGTTAAGCTATTCGAATCATATTTCTTTTTCTTTTCTTTGCTCTTTAGTCGGTTTTCAGTGCTCACTCGGTAGCCACGCCAGCCTCACGGAGTCTTGATGTAATATGTGGTATCCTTCTTTATTAATCAATATAAGACCATGATACGAACCAGTCCTACCTAACATCTTTTTGAATGATGACCCTAGCCGTGATGTCGAGGTGACTTCCTTCGAGCTCATCGAATCGCAGCCGCCCCACCAATACACAGCTCAGGAGTTGGCAGAGGTCGATGCTACACCTCGCCTTCGATGGCCCAACCTTGGCGCGAAATACAGGACACGTCGGGTGGGTGTGCGGCCACATGTCCATCCACCCGACATGGAACACATGCTTTCAAGCAGGCAGCAGCCTATCTTTCCTTCCTCCAAGATGCTCCAACACCACCTACATTTCCATGTCCTTCCCACCATCAGTGTTGCCTTTACAATAATTAAAAGTGGGCAGGGCAATAATGGCGGAGTTGTTGAACCTAGTGCAAGCCTTGCTGGACGTGTCGATGGTGCTGCTGCTGCGGAAGAGCCCGACGTTGGTGGCATGGCCATGTCAGCTATGCGAGAGGACGTAGCAGGCATAGAGGTGCGGTCAAGGCCATAGTTCCCTTGTTGTTACGCCCCTATCCCCGATGTTATGTGCCCTTGGTGGACCTGATGCTGGTAGATGCGGGGGGTTGGTGGTGCGCTCTTAAGACCCTCCGTCCTCTTTCCATCCTCTCGCAATTACTTCAACGATCAGGCTGCAGTTTCTGGTTACGTAATCGAGCGTGAATGTTCGACCTTCTCATGGGCATTTTTTTGTTTTTTAAATTTGACAATGTATCGGCCGAGCTGTTTGACTTGGAGAGGAACGGCTGATGGAGAACCTATGGTGGTGATTGCGTTGATGGAGGAATGGGTGGTACAAATAATTGGAACGGGCATTAATTGCGGTGATTTGAATGTGGGGCTTGCGAGTCCGTAGAGGGCGGTCTTAGATAGCTATTGCAACTTTCAGAAATAAATAAAATCGATGCCAAACACGATATGTCACGGTAAACGTCCGGATGATGTAATAGCCATCTAGGATCACACAGCCTTCTATAATGTGAAGCATGCACCACATAGGGGCCGTCATAAGCGCAAGCCGTTCGCTTGAAAAATTCGAGGCAGGATCCACTATAGGATATCTTTTGGACCGCAGAAGGTTGTGCAACCCATGTCACCCATCTCAGGATTAGATGGTTGTGGCTCATCTTTCTACCCGCTGAGCTTGACACTCCAAGTAACAAGGTTGCACGCAATACAATATACACCGCAAAAAATTCTGATTCTGGAAAATCCAGAAGAAGGCTGCACCAGGTGCAAGTGAACCGGGGCAAATCCCGAGGCATATCCACGATGGATAGCATTCAATCGGAAATTGATGAAATACGAGGAATAACATGATGTGTTGTCTTAGAAAACAAGCAAGACTGTTACTAACAGTTAATATCTTTTGTAATATATCGTATAATATATTATTTAATAAAATTAGAATGATTGTTCTTCTATCATTAGAAGAACAAACCTTTCATTTGCCATCAAAAGAAACGTAGCGTGTTATCCACCAGATTTGCACGGTCTAATAGCACCTGGTGCATGCAATAATTTCTCGGCTGCGTGCTAGATCCTCTACTTCGCATGATGTTTTGCACCGAAAAAGGCTGAACATGCTTGGATAGCCCCTTTATCGCTCATCTCGGAAACAAAGGGCTCTTGCACGACCTCTCAGCTATGCGTGCTGCACAATCCAACTCAAGAACTCTCGTTTGGCCTCTCTCAGTCGTGGTCGAGTGCAAGAGCCCTCCCTTTCTCCGATGAGCGATGTGAGCGTGCATAATTGCGAAACATACGGGATCCAAAATCAAAAGACCGAGCATGTGGGGCCAGCTCTGTTTTTCCTTTTTTGTGGAATAGAATCTGAACAGAACGCTTCCGTGATAGGAACAATAGAAACGACAGAGGGATACTTCCAGCCTAGCAAACATGACGGCTAAGGCAAAGCCAAAAACTGAAAGAGAATGGAATCAGGATCAAAAACTGAAAGCCAAAAACTGCACAGGTGGGCCTACGTTTGTTTAGGT
The DNA here is from genome assembly GCA_006176705.1 of Cocos nucifera. NCBI lineage: Eukaryota > Viridiplantae > Streptophyta > Magnoliopsida > Arecales > Arecaceae > Cocos > Cocos nucifera. Next base: position 550,111 of record QRFJ01000028.1, on the reverse strand, counting down.
TGGATTAACCTGCATGAAATCAAATGGGTCGAAACGCCGAGAGGCGTGTGACGCCGAGCTTGCAGGAATGGAATCAGGATGGATAAAATTTTTGTGTGGAGAAGATTTTTGGTTTCCACTCATTTGAAACTATTGGTATTTTTTAATGAACCTAGCATAGGGTACATTTCGAAATAAGAATATGCTTTCTCAGCATTATCAAATTGCAGCGGAATCTACGAGGAAAACCAACAGTATTTCACGACTTATAGACAGTTTGGAGGGAGAAGAACAAAAGCATAATAGCGAATGGAGCTGGAAATCAACTAGCCACTGCAATTTACTAGGAAATATGGAGAGAGAGAGAGGAATGCACATTTTTCTTAATTACAAGAAGGGAACCATATCTATGCTGTTTTGCAGAAAATACTTCTTTCATTTCGCAGTTGAAGCCACATTTGCTTGTCCGAGATTGAGACTGCACATCAAAACCTATAGACAAAACTGTTCTTTGGAGCATCTTACCAACGGCTGAGTTTTTGTGTTCTTCTTGATGACTGGTTGTTGCTATACTCTTAATTTCTCAGCTTATTGATGCCAAATCAGGGAAGCTCGTTGTTTTTTTAGTCTTTATTGTGCCTCTACAGTGAGATTTCGGCCCTTCATAAAAATTTAACTTGCTTCAATATGCTTCACTTTGTTTTACTGAAATTGTACTTTTATACCCATTTCATTAATTTAATAATAAAAGCAAGAGAAGCAGTTTGCTTCCTCTATTTTTCTTAAAAAATTATTTTTTTGAAAAAAAGAGAGGAGGAGAAGGAGAATATGCTTCCTCAGTTCGTATAGCTTGTGTTATTATCTATTTGAGTTTTGCTATGGTGCTCCAAAAATATTTTAGTTATTCTAATTATCTATCCTTTTCTAACCATCGGATTAAACATGAACTATGTAGGTTTCATTCAATCGGAGCACTAATATGCATAGCCGATGCGGTAAATATATTAAAAATCAAAGTTGTTTTAATATCATAAAAAAATATTTTTTTTCGAACCCTTGGTTGCCACCCCGAAAGACGAAAGAAATGGGAGGGATGGTGGCGGAGGCGGAGGATCCGAGGCACATTGTGGGCTAAAAGCAGAGCATCAATAGGCGGAGGACCCATCAAAGAGGTGGCAGGAGCGCTGTGGGAGAGAGAGGTGGATGCAGTGGTGGAGCTGCACGGGTGGGCGAGCACTAACTGACAGAGGACCCAAAGATAGACGATAGAGAAAAAGAAAAAAGAGAGGGAGGGTGCAACAGAGAAGAACAATCCTTTATCGAAGGGTGGCGGGGGCACCATGGAAGGGAGAGGGGGCGTGGTGGTGAAGCCACACGGGTGGAGGAGCACCAACGAGGACCATGGATAGGCAATGGAGAAGAAGAAAGAATAGAGGAGGGGTGCAGCGAAGAAGGAGAAAAAAAGGGGAGGGGTGCATTGGAGAAGAAGAAAGAAGAGAGAGAGAGAGAGGGTGCAACGGAGAAGAAGAAAGAAGAGGGGAATTGGTGCGATGGAGAAAAAGACAGAAGAGAAGGAGGTGTGCATCGGAGAAGAAGAAGGCAGAGAAGAAGAAAGAAGAGAGGGTGGATAGGGATTGTGGCGAAGAAAAGAAAAAGGAGCCTTAAGAAAATGGCATGATCGCAGGAGGGGGGGCAGCACGATCATCAGAGGGGGGTTACAGGCATGAGCACTGGGAGAAGAAGGGAAGGAAGACCAATAGGTAGAAGGGGGAGAACGAGGAGAGGAGCGAGATTGAGGAATGAGAGGAAAAAAAAATAAATTATCAAAAATATTATTTATAATAAAATATTATAAAATAGCATCGTAGTCAAATCTTATCTAGATTGGTATAGATCCAATCTAGCTTTGGAGCATGGGATGGTTTTCGTCGTCGTTTATGATGATTATTATTTTTGTTTGCACTGTCTATGATGCATAGCGGATCCCTAAATCTTATTTTCACCTCTCATCCTTCAATTAAGAAAAGATTATGCACGCCATACGGGGCAACCTAATCCATTTTCCCGTTTGATGATGCCACTAAATTATCTAAAACTTTCTTGATGGCTATCAAGTGTACGATATTATAATAATCATTACATCTCATCTTGTCCTTGTTATCCAAAGCCAAGACTAGTAAGTATATATGTAAAAGGTAATTTAACCTCGTATTATTGCTTTGACTTATTTGTTTAAGTACTTACAGTACAGAGAGAAACGAACTAACATGTTTACTACACATGTATCTCTAATAATGCTGCGAGCGATTTAATGCATGTGCAAAATTAAGTAATACTGTCAATTTTGTCAAGGTTTCATTAATGATATTATTCCATGATTGGTAACAATCCTCTACTAAATCATTATTGACCAATATAGCGATTAACAGTTAGTATTTGACCCCTCTTGTATGGTTCAAAATTATGTAGTATGAAACTATAACTGAAGAATAACATTGTTACCATCCAAATCGCTGTTTCTTTAAGATGGTACATTTTTGGGGGAAAATTTAGTATAAAACACTTAAGTTTTGAAAAAATATCATTTTATTTCAAAAAATATTGGAATTTTCGAATAAAGGTCCTTATTTCCATCCTATAGCAGTCTCTAAAATGGGATATCGATCACTATTTAAATGTTTGTAATTAATTTTTCTCCATAATTGATTTTATTGAAATTTTTATAATGGTATATAAGCTAAATCATGGTGTGAGTAATGCTGATGCATGGTTATTCTAAAGATTAGGCATGATACAGAATTTACCATAGCTTAGTTGATTAGAGTGTTGGTGTTACAAGCCAAAGGTCCTACCAGTTGAGGTCATTTAGCTGGTTAGACCATTGGTCCCATGAGCCTCAGATTATGGGTTCGAGCCCCACTAGCTTAGTTGGTTTGAGCGTTGGTCTCATGAGCGACATTTTTTTTTCTAATTTTTAAAGTTTATATTTGTCATTTCTGTTACAATAATTTCATCATTATTATTTTAAAGCTAGTGATATCGTGCAAGTTTCAAATCAATTTACCTATTCAACTTGCTACTTTTTTATGATCTATAATGATACATGTGGCCTTTATAATAATATTGCTCTTTTTCTTCTGAAAAATATTGTTATTTGAATAAGGCATCATTAATTAGACTATCAAATAACATTATTATTTAAAAGTTAGTGATACCGTGCAAGTTTCAAATCAATTTCCCTATTCAACTTGCTACTTTTTTATGATCTACAATGATATCTGTGGCCTTTATAATAATATTGCTTCTTCTTTTTTTCCTGAAAAATATTGTTATTTGTATAAGGCTTCATTAATTAGACTATCAATAAAATATTTGCAAGACTTCTTTAATTTTAAAATCAACAAAGTGATTGAAGCTTTTTGCACATTTCATATGAAGGGCCCGCTTTTTAAGATTGTAAGATATCAAAATTTTGTTTCCAATATTTATTAGCTCATCTCATATGAGATCCACCAACACATCGGACCAGAGTAGCATAAGATCATTCCTCACCTAACATAACTTGTTTTTGCTTGCATACAACACTACCTGTGAATGTATTAGGAAGTAGATTCTTCTTAATGATTGAAACTTTTTTCACATTTCAAATGGACCCACTTTCGTCGCATGCTCACTAGAATCTCCTGGGCAACAGTATGACCTCTTTCACCTCCTGCCTCTCTAATCAGCGTCATATTTGACATGTGAATTATACAAGTTTTGTCCTTAATCAGCAACAAAAGATTCTTTTATTTCTCACCCAACATAACTTGTTTTTGCCTAAATATAACACAACCTGCAAAGTTAGCAGGAAGTAGATTTTTCTAAGTAATTTTAAGAGGAAATAACTTTTATCATTAATATTGTTTTATTTATTTACTTATTTTTTGTGTGGATGAGTTGTGCTAGGTAAATGGAAGGCTCATTGAAAAATTATGTAAGTGATGTATGATTTACCTCTTCACTTTCATCAACGGTCCGTATGTATCCAATACATTGCAGGTTGTCCGTAAGGGGGTGAACAATGGAGTTGCACGTTATTTATGTAACTTCTTCCATGTAAGATCCATGCGTTACTTTTTGTGGAAACAGGAGATCCGCAACTGATTACACTCAACCATCATCAAGTGTACATCTATCCTCTACTTAGGACAAAATAAACCCAACAAGTGTCTTTATTAAGAGGACCATGCAATATTTTTGTTATTCTCGTCAACACTTTGGCTGTATCCCCCTAATCCAGACGAGCATGCCTTTATTCCACATCAACAGATCAAATCATTGTGGCAGGATCATTGTCGATTGTCTTATAAGCCATTAAAAACAGGCCACGCGGGCCCAGGGGAGCGGCATCAGACATTTAAAATCCTTTACGGTAGTTCCCTGGTCGCTGTATCCGTTGTTGGGGTCGGAACCCGGCAACAACCATCCTTCCCATCAATCATGGGAGGGCCGTCTGTTGTACTCGAATAAAGAGCTCCCTTCTACCTTTTGATGCTTTCGGGGAGAGAAAAAACATAAGAGAGACCGAGTGAAACCGAGCCCAGGGGCTCAGAGATAAGGGCGAAAAAAAAGAAGACTAATAGAGAAGGCATCGGAGCTGGGCCATGGCAATAGATGTTATATCGCCTCCACCCGCACCTTTCTTTCTGACTAATAATCCACATTGCTTCGTTCGGGTGGCTTCTATCTTCTTATACACCGACTTCTCCTCCTCCGAAAGCCCCACACCACCATTAGCCTCTTTTTCTCCGTCTTTACAGGTCTTTGCCTCGGGTGTTATCGCCGCTTTCCTTTCTTATTCTACAGTGGAGTCGATGCGCACGATTTGTTTGTAGATTCTTCCCAGAGCGTTTTTGACGGAGGTTAGCGAGGATTTATGATGTAGGAGTTATGGGTTTGTTTTTATGTGCTTGGAATGAGAGGTTGGATTAGTCTCATGTTTCCATGGGCTTGGTGTTTGGTATAATTTAGTGACGATTCTTGTCTGTATAGTTTGTAGCATTTGGTTGACTGTTTTGTGAACTCAGCCATGATATGCTTTTCATTTAGACTTCACGCTTGATGGTTTGCTTGTAGACTATAGGCTTGTTAGACTTTTGACGAAATTACTTTGGTGCTGGAAATGGCATCTTAGTTTGTTGGATATTGTTAGTCCATGTGTTTCATAATTTGGTTGTACTGTGACATTTCTTCTTGTGAAATTAATTATGCTTGTTCTGTCTGAAGTTTTGGTAATTAAGTATGTTTTATGCTTGTCGTTATTCAGTAGCTGTTTAATTTAGTTAAATAAACGTGGTTTGGCTTAACGGATCAACAGGCTTTAAATTCATGAATGATTGAAAGGAATGTGATTAACTGGTCTATTTGGCACTTGGAAGTATTGATGGATGTTTGCACATTCTAATATCCCGTACCTATGAATCATATGAATATTAAAACACTTGCTAGGATTTGAGTTGTGCAGCAGATTGTTGATGATTGTATTGATGATTGTTGTTGGAGTCAAATCCTACGTAGCGTTTGTGGATTTCAAATTGTAGCTATTGATCAAGACGAGGGTGTTCTGGATCTGAGTTCATTTTTACAGGTTGTGTGCATGGATGACGTGCTCTTGTGTAAATGTAGGCTATTCATCAAGACTCCAGTATTCTGGATTCTGACAGTTTGTTTTACAGGTTGTGTGCACTGAGTGATGTATTCTTGTGCTTCTGTTTGGTAAGGAGATGCCAACATTGTTTGATTACTAGGGTAACTAAGGTACAACATCTTTTGTCCTTTTGTGAAATTAGTTTTCAGCCTGTATTCCTTTTTGCCAGCATAAAAGGTTTTATGGACTAAACAGCCTCATTGTTTTGAAAAGTCATACTTAATAATTAGTTTCATCGATGCCTGTTCAAATTTCTTGGAGTTAAATAAGCAATATGGAACAACACCATGCTAGCTAATCTGTAATTCCAACAATTTCACTAGGAGTTCACTATCTTAGAAACCTGTTGGTTATTAAATCTACATGCCATATATTCCATATACCTTGCTTATTTATAATTTTAGCTGGACATATCACACTATCAATTATATATCTAGCATACTTTTGCCTCTTACCCTTTCTCCACATTCTACCACAATATGGCTATATGGCATGTTTGCATGATGATGCATTTATCATTTGTTATCAAGGTTACATTAACATGAGGTTTTTTGCCAGGTTTCATGTTTGATGTCATAAGCACTAAGCAAATTGCAAAAAAGAAAAAAAGGAGAATGGGTTCTGGAGATTGGTTTAAAACAATTATCAGCAGGAAGAAAACAAAGAAAGATCAGTCAAAGCAAGTGAAGGTAGCTTGTTAACTATTGCTTATCTACTTCTTATTCTGATTATGCTCCTACTTTATCTAGCTTGAACGATGAGAGGTGCAGCTATATGGTGGAGTGAATAGAGATCCTTAGAATATCCTAGAAATTGGAATGTCTGGAAAAATATAAAATACTCTTAGCCAAACCATACCAAAGTGGATGGTACGGGATATCGTACCGATTCAGTACCAGCATGTGATATGGGGGGCGTATCAACACTCTGTACACCGATCCAGCCTTGTACTGACACAATAACAAGTTGGTACTGGCACCATCCCTATGGCCCAGTATCGAGATAATGAACCTTACTCTCAGCAATAGTGAAGTGCTAAATATCGACTTATACCAAAACTTGAATAACAGCATATAATAATTGATTTGAAAGTTGAATGCTAATAATGTTTTACTTTGGTAGAACTATAGTTGGTAATGTCTGGAACATATGAAATAATCCTAGCAATAGTTAAGTGCTAGATATAAACATTGATGGAAACTTGAAAAACAGCATATAATTATTGACTTGAAAGTTGAACATCTAATTTATGTTTTTGCTTTGGTAGAACTATAGTTGGTAATGCAATCTGGTGATCATAAGTTAAGCTTAACTAATGAGAGAGTTGGATGTGCCAAGGAGAGATGCGGTCATGAATCCTACATGGATCAGACTCTATGGCATTGGTTTGGGCCCAATAGACACCTTCATAATCTAGGTACATAAATAAGTGGCATTTAAGTAAAGCCCTAGCACGCTTAAGTCATCATAGTTAAATGCTTTTGTGCCTAAATAGACAACTGCAGATTTGAAGTGGTGTCGATAAGATGGAGTAGTGCTTAGTAAATTTGAAAAATGACTAAAACTCTAATCGACCTATTATCATGTATGTAACATGTAATCAGATATAGTTTCAGTATCATTTAGAGAATCTATAGATATGTACCCGATTTTTTCTGTACATTTTCACTCCATCCTATTATGGTTTGGTTTTAAAACCTGTAAGGGGTCGTTCTTTTGCTGGTAAAATATTTACTTGGGAAACTACATTTTTCTAGGTAAATATTTCTCAGGTAATATTTAGATAGGAAAATAATTTATCTATGTTCTTTTATGCATGGGTAAGTTGCTTTGAAATCTATTGCCCATGTTCTTTTACATACCTACTTTCCTAAATAAGTTGTTAAAATTTATTCATATTTTCCATAATATCCCTTATGCTTTTTAGATTTCAAGAAAGTAGATGGCTGAGTTATTGAGTATTAAATGATGGAAATATTGGAAATGAGGATGGAGTGTTTTAGGTATAAAATTAAATGCCTATTTTACTGGCTCATGGGAAAATGATTTTGCCATCTTCTAGGTGGGTAAAACTTTCTCCCATTTCATGGGTAAATACTATCCATGGGCAAGTAATTTTTTCATCTTGAAAAATATGAGAACATGGGTAAGTTGGTCGAGAAAAAAGTAGACCAACTTTCCCATGATATTTACCCACAAAAGAACAAGCCCTAAAGGTGAGTACGTAGTACAAAGGCATATGGTGCAAGCTATCATCCAGTCTTCTCTTATAGGATGTTAAATATGTTGCACCATTCTTTGGTAGGCTAGGGATAGAGCACTTGATATGAGAAACACTTAAATTATATTTGAAGGGTCTCTAACAGGTTTACAACTTTATCCTTGTCCTTGTTTCTTAATGGAAGCATTCAAAGATTGATTGGTCGTGGGGTGGGGATGAACCATTGCTGTTCTGAACTAGGTTAAAGGTGTGGCTCATAGATCATAGGGCAATTGTAAGAGACTTGGTAAAGCTTACCATCAACATTTCAAAAATTAAATTTTTAAGAATTACACTAACAGTGTATTGAATCTATCTCAACACACTGAAAATAAGCTAATTCAGAATTCGAGATCCAAAACTGATTCAGGGATATGCTGTTGCTTTGTAAGTTGTTTCATCAAAATAAAAAAGGTTGAATATCATTGATCATTCATGATTAATAGAAACAATCAAGGAGGATTTCATCTTTTAATGGAAAAGAAGAAGGGATGAACTGGAAAGTTGAATCTATGATATAGAATCATTAACTTGAGCTAGCTGCAAGGTTTAGGAAGATGTTATGAGGAAAAATGAAATAAGTTTATTAACTTCATTTTCATATGAAAAATCAGAAGCCCTTATACACTAGCAAGTGAACAAGAAAGAAAGAACATGACATAAGAATGTTATCTTTTACAACTAACCTGTCCCTGTTGGCTACAATTACCAATTATTCCCCCTAAAGAGTGAGGCTCGGTAAGAGAGGCAAGAAATAATCTCACTTAACAAACAATTGCTCAATTGTACTTATTCTTTATCCAGTCAAAATGCCATATGGCTTGTTGTACAACTAGTATGTCTATGGAGGATGGTTTTTAAATTGCTGTTGTTGGATGAACTGGTTGACACTGATATTTTGGTTCTGTATAATTCACTTTCTGTTTATTTACTTCAATCAGCAATTGTTTCTTGCATGTCAACTTATTCATGTTTCATGCATATGGTGCCTTGGAACAGGGCACTTCTAGTCAACAATCAAATGGGTTCAAGTGGAGAAATCAATCTAACAGAAAGTCTCATAAATTATATAATGGTGCTTCCGGTGGGAACCCTGATTATGGTAGCATGAGTATTGAGGACTTAGCAGCCATTCGGATTCAAACAGCATTTCGAGGCTTCCGGGTATATATGAATACCTTTTATCCAATATGTCTATCCATGTGTTTGTTTGATTAATGTTTACCTTTTAGATTATATGTATAGTTCAGTGTCAGTCAATTTGAAATGATTCTTCTTTCAATTCATTGCAGAGCATAATTTTTATCTTAATTGTTTTTCTATTATGTCCATGCAATGAAATGTTATATGTAAGTTGTTTGATTAAAACATTTTAAACTGTGTTACCAACTTCATGTCTATTTATGCAGCAGGTACTGCTGTAAATTATCAAAAAGAGGTAAGCGCAGGCGGGTTGCTTAGGTCTAGAGTTTTTGTTTTTTCGGTCTGTGAAAATGGGATTGGGAAATGAAAAAGGGATTGCAGATACCTCTCATGTCAGGGCTAAAGAAATGTATCAAGCCATGTTGACATGAATATGAGTGGATTTGCATTAAAGATACTGCTATTTGGCATGTGCCATGCATATGCTTTAATCAAGATGATAGAGCATTTGATGGATGCCTGTGGTAGGCTCATCCATTAGAAAGCTTCATCATCGAGAATCATCACTAATGGAGAAGCACTTCACATAGTAAGATATTTGTAGGCAAGTAATTCTTGAAGCAATATTAAAAAAGCTATGTGTCTTCTGGTATTTATATTAAATAAAATGGAGGGAGATATGTGGATGTATGGATGAGAGATGCCAGAATTTCGTATAAGTGTCATGACATCCAACCACCACTCATTCCCAGATCCAAACCCTTGGCCGTTATAAAATATCATAGATGTCCAGTGTGTAACTACAAAATATCAGACTATGACATTCATCTTAGAACCCATTTGCATTTTTCCTGGTTTAACTAATTTCATGATTATCTTGTACTTTCATTAGTATTCCCATGGTACAATCATTTGTTTCCCTGTCCTTGTCCACCTCATTCTTAGACTACGATCACCATATTTAGCTAGTGCATGTTGCAATCAACTCTTCACTACTGGCTCCTACATGTCAGCTGGAGATACGCTCATCTCCTTGAAAAGCAAGAAGCACAATAATGTGTTGCTTAACTGCCAAACCTATTTATTCTATGGAATCTCATGTTGTTGAAGTGGTTGTCTGGCTCCGTTACCTTACCAGGGACTCTGGCACAACACTTAATACCTGATGCTTTGATATATTCCGATGGTTGAAATGCTATGCTAGTATCAATATTGAGTTTTACCTTAACTTGAGAAAGCACTATATGATTGGTTGCCGCTACTGTTATCAATTCTTCCCCCTTATACTATATCCACTCTACATAATAATTTCCAGAATTCCTTATCAAGATTCATACTATTGTCTCTTTTATTTTTCTGGCAAGTTCTCTATTGATGGTCCATTTATGGGATATGCCACAGATCCATGAATTGTAACATGTATTATGTGACTTGCCTATTGTTGGTGGATCTGTTGCATTGTAGCATGGCATTTTTCCAGCTCCTCAAAGTGCAACTTTTGTTGGTCTGATCTTCAGAAACCTCATTGTGACATGTTGAGACTTAAGCATTTGCAATGAATTATAATCATATTCAATTTTCACAATTTTGCAATGGCCAACTCTTAGCGAAGGGGACTTTATGGTATCTACTGCTTGGTAGCTTTATATGGTAATGTCTGATGTCTTTTTCTCTCCTTCCCAAGGGCCCGCCTCCAATTATGTGTTGAGTGACGGTATTAATAAAAACTTTTTTCTCTTACTGTGACTTTTGTTAATTGTCTTTTGTATATACTACTAATCTATTTCATATGCAAATACCGATTCTTTGTCATGAAATCGCATTCATCTGGCAGAGCATGCAACTTCCATGTTGATCTGCAGAAATATGTATGCAGGCTAGGAAAAATTTTCGTTCGTTGAAAGGCGTACAAAGACTACAAGTCCTTGCCCAAGGCCATTCTGTTAAGCAGCAGGCATCGACCACTTTGAGTTATCTCCAATCTTGGGGCAAAATACAAGCACAAATTAGAGCACGCCGTATTTGTATGGTAACTGAAGGCCGCATTAGGCAGAAGAAACAAGACAATCAATTAAAACTTGAAGCTAAGCTTCATGACTTAGAGGTAAGTGAAGTCCATCATCTTATTTACTTTTGACATGTTTGAGCTCATCCTATTCTATTAGAATTTGAGGTAAAATTGCAAAAACTTAATCATAGCTTACTGCAAGCAGTATGACAATAGTGGCTTTGTGAACATAGTTGGGATATCAGTTGATTTTGGTTTTGGTGATGAATGCTCCGGCTTTTTTCATCATTTACTGGTTTTAGATATTGTTATTTTGTCTGCTTTTCCTTCTGAGTTGTCTTTATCGATAGAAGATAATATAACACTGGTAAAGAGCTTTCATGTTAGATGACCGGTTTAAGGGTTATGTGCTGAAGTTTAATTGTTTTATTCTAGCTGCTTGCTCATTGACTTGGTTTCACTTGTCAATAATCTTAACGGTACTTCTTTCGGTATAATACAAGTCACCTCTTCTAGTCTTCAATGTAAGGCTAGAGATAGAAAACTGAGCGCTACCTCTCATCTCTTGCACTATGTTATGAAATTTTATCAATTTGCACTGTTTGGGCACGTATCCACATGGTTAAGTCAGGAATCAACAAATTAAACTTGCTTCCTGTTATTTAGAGCCCTGGAGCTGACATTTCATTTCCCGACAGGTGGAATGGTGTGGAGGCTCTGAAACGATGGAGGAAATAATTGTCAGGATACAACAAAGAGAAGAAGCAGCGATCAAGCGTGAACGAGCCTTGGCATATGCATTTTCACATCAGGTCTGGTTTTGAAGAACTGGCTCCATATCTTCAGCATGTAATTAATGCAGACTTGCCATGCGACTCATGCAATGTTCTTTTTTGCTGTAGTGGAGGGCCAACCCTGGCTTGAACCAGGGGCCGTTTGTTTATGAATGTGGGAAAGGTAATTGGGGGTGGAGCTGGATGGATCGGTGGATTGCAGCACGTCCATGGGAAACCAGACTGCCCACTCATTGTGTGATCCCCAAGAAAAACCAGACCAAGACAACAAGCAAAGTTGGCAACGATACAAATCCATCAGACCAGAAAGTATCAGAGTCAGTTAAACCAGCAGCAGCTGATGGGAAAGGCTCTACGAAGAGATCATCTCTGTCAAATGGTGATAAATTAGTTAACCGAGAGCAAAATGCCAAGGCAGCAACTTCTCATCAGAAAACCAAGAACGCAAAGATGAAGCAGGAGCAGCAGCTTCCTTCACAAACAAGTGAAATTACTGGCTGAGTCTGGCTGGAGATTATGCGCCAAGATGAAGTATCTCAAAGCAATGAAGTGATAAGGTTTTCTGGTTCTTTTTCGTTTTCTTTACCATTCATTATGCAGAATAAAATTGGCCATTCGCCATTGAAGTTGTGAAAATTTTTGAACGTATATATGCATGTGCTTTCATGTGAAGAAACATGGTAGGTTGGCTGTCAGTGGGCCGTTTGTTCCTGCTGTGTTGTTTCAATAAGATTGTCATGACCGCCTGGCTGATGGGGACTCGACATGCCCTTTGTTGGCCTTGGCTGTTAATCCTTAACGGGTCATTGGTTTTTCTTGTGTTTTTTTGTCGCTTGGGACAAAGTTACGGGATTCGTCAGCATGTGGTATATTAACTAGCAGCATTCTTATATTGATGTCTTTTGAGTATTCTTCATGCCACAAGATCTAAACGTCATTCGCAAACCTTAGATCATGTGGTGGAATTTATTAAAATACAAACAGCATCTACCTAATTGGCATCCATTTAATTAGTTTGCACGCCGTGGAAGAGCTGCAAAACTTTCTTTAAAATTCGTTGACCCATGTATATAACCTTTATAAACCTCCCTAAGGATGCTTGCCTGTTTTCAATCGTTTGGAAGTGCAGTCGTGCGGTGCATGAGCTGGAGCCATCTCATCCTGGGTGTCAACAGCCGCAAAAGTAGACAAAGCCGCCTATGAGGCCACCTCTCGTGCGCCGTGACAAACCCCTTTATTGGGTTTTCATAGCGAGTGGAAATCCACCGAGTAGTTCTCCCTTTTTCTTTTTTTTTTTGTTATTTCTCAATTAATTTTATGCCTCAAAGAAAAATTATTAGAATAGATGCTGACAAATATGAAAAAGCAAATTATTTTGAACCTATACAGAAATTATAAAATCATCGTTACGATACTAATAAAAGAAAAATCTTGGTTTTGGCTAGGTTGAAGTGAAAGTTTATTACAGCTGTGAGGCAGGGTCTTGTCTGCCCAGGTTGGACTGGTGCCCATTTGAAGTTCATAACAGAGGAGTATATCTCGCAATAGATTGTGCAAATTGGACTCCATGGGGCATGGAATGAAGTCCAACAGCATACGTGAATTCTGCTACTTTAGCATGATTCACCATTCCACATATCCGCTTGATGAGGTGATTACCTGGAGGCCTTAGCATATTCCGGCCCGGTTTTTACAGATCATCGAGGATAAAATGGGCAACAAAACACTTCATGAATCACTTATCCCCGTATAGCATGATTCCAGATGATCTACAGTGCACATTTTGTACACCGCAAAGAGCTTTGCATGCTCGAATCTCCATCATATCATCGATCTCAAAAAAAAAAAAAAAAAAGAAAGGCTCTCACTGAATCTCTCTATTCCCAATGTTTGGCAACTACGCCGTGTATTTGGCATTTCTAGCTCAATACGCTTCATTCCCAAGATAAAAAAAAAATGAAAGGCTCTCACTGAATCTCTCTATTCCCAATGTTTGGCAACTACGCCGTGTATTTGGCATTTCTAGCACAATACGCTTCATTCCCAAGATAAGTAAGAGCTTTTCGGCCACATAATAGCTTTCCACGGTAATATTTTATATACGGCATGTAAAATTAACACCAAACACGCCAGATGACATTGAATCACGCAGCATAAATAATAATGAAACATCATGCTACTCAACTTTTTTTTTTATCAAAAATATATTATTTTTTTATAAAATAATAAAAAAATATATTATAATTTTTTAATATCATATAGTATAATAAAAAATCATAATAAAATAACAAGAAGTCGTACCAACCAACAAAAAATCATATAAAGATATAAAAAATTATATATATTATTTAAAATATCATATATATTAACAAAAAAAATCATATAAAGCATTAGAAAGCTATATATAATTTTAAAAATATCATATATATTCATAAAAAATTATATATATTCTTAAGGATATCATATATATATTGATAAAAAAATCATATAAGGCATCAAAAAATTATATATATTATTCAAAATATCATATATATTATTTACGATGTTATATATATTTACAGAAAGTCATATATATTATTCAATATGTCATATGTATTGAAAAAAAAATTATATAAGACATCAGAAAGTCATATATATTGTTCAGAATATTATATATATTTACAGAAAATCATATAAGGTATCAGGAAGTCATATACATTATTCAGAATATCATATAAAGATAAGAAAGTCATATATAATGTTTATAATATCATATATATTCATAGAAAGTTATATATATTATTCAAAATATCATATATATTCATAAAAAATCATATAAGACCTCAAAAAATCATATATATTATTCAAAAAATTATAATATACCTATAAAAAATCATAATAACATATAAAATTATTAAAATAATTTAAGATATTATAGAAAATCATAAATATGATTCAAGATGTCATATATACTTACAGAAAATCATATAAGGTATTATAGAGAAAAAATATTTCCGTCAATAAAAATTTGACAAAAAAATAGGAAGCAATATTAAATATTATTTCATTATTACTTATATTATGTGGTCTAACATGATTGAACAGTACTTTTTATGTCAATTTTGCTACATTGCATACGATGCACGAGGAATTATTCTACCTATCAAGGCATGCACCATGGAGGATCCATGCTTATGTATGATATACCAAAATCTAGTTTGACACTCAACTGCGGTATGCTAAGGGGTATGTGCAGCAGTACTCTTGGCTAAACCAATCTGGTCCTAGATTTCATAGGGAATGGAGACCATGTCATGCTACCAAAAACACAACCAGTTGGCCTTGCCAAATTCAAAGGCTCGAAATTTAGGGGAAAGTGAATCCCTAAAAAAAAATATATATTAAATGCCTTCACTCGATGATTCTTCTTACGTGATGTTGGTATAGAATCTGATTGACATCGGATCAAGCTGAAGTGGAGAAGGACGAGGTCGTCGTCGGTGACCTATAAAATAAAGTTTCATTCGGAGTCAGTGGTGGTGGCTCCGATAAAATCTTCCGATGATCAAGTCAGCTCTTCTGGCCAACAAAAATGGAGTGCTCAGAAAAGAGTTCAACAGAATTTTAGGAAGGAAAAGAGAGCTTAGAAAAAATATATCTGGAGGGTTCCTTTTTATAAACGAAGCTTGATTAATAGCGACGGCCATACCATCCGGTAGTGGGCCGCTCGGGACCGCATGAAATTCGGTACGAAGAGAAAGGTGTCGTCAGGTTGATAGTGATAGCCATACTGTCCGATAGTAAGCCGCTCGGGACCACGTAGGGTTTGCTACGAAAAAAGGAATATCGTCAGACTGATAGCGATCGTTCATCGAGATTTAATGGCCATAGTTCGGAAGAAGTAAGCATTGGTTGGTGAAGAACTTTCATATATATCAATTTTAGAGAAATTCGGACTCCTGAAGGAAATACGTCTAAAGGAGATCATCCGAAAGTAATCCGCTGGAGGAATCCGACTGAAAGAGAAGTTCGGAAGGAGTTCAGCTCCTGGAGGAGTCCGAAAGGAGTTTGGCTCCTTTAGAAACTAGACTAAAGGAGGAGTCCAAAAAAAGTTCGACTCTTATAGAAATTCGACTGAAGGAGAAATCTGAAAGAAGTTTGGCTCCTATAGAAACTTGACTAAAGGAGGAGCCCGGAAGGAGTTCGACTCCTATAAAAATTCGACTGAAAGAGGAGTCTGAAAAAAATTCGACTTCCGTAGAAATTCGACCGAAAGAGGAGTTCGGAAGGAGTTCGGCTCCTATAGAAATTCGACTGAAGAAGGGATCTGGAGGGAGTTCGGCTCCTATAAAAATCCGACTAAAGAAAGAGTTCGGAGAAAGTTAGGCTTCTGAAGGAATCCGACTGAAGGAGAAGTCCGGAAGGAGTTTGGCTCCTGTAGAAATTCGACTGAAGGAAGAGTTCGAAGAGAGTTCGACTCCTGAAGGAATTCGGCTCTTATAGAAATCCGACTGAGGGAGGAATCCGAATGGAGCTCAACCGTTGGAGGAGCTCAGCCACTGAAAGAGTTCGACTACTGAACGAGTTCGACCGCTGGAAAAAAAATTTTGGATCGAAGCTCTTCTGTGATTACCAGCTGCATTAGGCTAAGCACCAGACTGGACTTCGACAAGAGCAGAATTTATCTCCAACAATAGTCTTTCCACTTTCGAGTTCAAAATTTAAAGAAAAGGAGTACAAAAAGGATGACTGTCGAAGTTCTCTTCAGGGCTCTGCACCAATTCAGGTTGAAGCTTGGAAGAGATCTTATCTCCAGCCAAGGTTGACGTTGAAGTTGAAGCTCGGAGGAGATCTTGTCTCCAACCGAGGTTGATGTTGAAGTTGAGGCTCGGGGGGATCTTGTCTCCAACCGAGATCTAGGGAGATCTTGTCTTTTTTTGATATTGCGGTTGAAGCTTATGGAAGATCTTATCTCCAGCCGAGGTTGAAGGAGATCTTATCTTCTGTTGATGTAGACTTTGAAGCTTGAAAGAGATCTTATCTCCAACCGAGGTTTAAGGAGATATTATCTCCTGTTGACGTAGACTTTGAAGCTCGAAGAAGATCTTATCTTCAGTCGAGGTTGAAGAAGATCTTATCTTCTGTTGACGTAAACTTTGAAGCTTGGGAAAGATCTTATCTCCAACCGAGGTTGAAGGAAATCTTATCTTCTGTTGATGTAGACGTTAAAACTTGGGAGAGATTTTATCTTCAATCGAGGTTGAAGGAGATCTTATCTCCTATTGATATTGAAGCTCAAAAAAGATCTTATATCCAGCCGAGGTTGAAGAAGATCTTATCTTCTGTTGACGTTGATGTAGATGTTGAAGCTTAGGAGAGATCTTATCTCCTGTTGATGTTGACGTAAACGTTGAAGTTGAAGCTTAGGAAAGATCTTATCTTCAGTCGAGATTGAAGGAGATCTTATCTTCTGTTGACGTAGAAGCTCGGAGGAGATCTTATATCCAGCTGAGATTGAAGGAGATCTTATCTCCTATTGACGTAGAAGCTCGTGGAAGATCTTATCTCCAATCGAGGTTGAAGGAGATCTTACCTCCTATTGATGTAGACGTTGAAGCTCGGAGAAGATCTTATCTCCAGTCGAGGTTGAAGGAGATCTTATCTTCTATTGACGTAGACGTTGAAGCTCGGAGAAAGATCTTATCTCCAATCGAGGTTAAATGAGATCTTATCTTCTATTGACGTAGAAGCTCGAGAGAGATCTTATCTTCAGCCGAGATTGAAAGAGATCTTATCTCCTATTGACGTAGAAGCTCGGAGGAAATCTTATCTCCAGCCGAGGTTGAAGGAGATCTTACCTTCTGTTGATGTAAATATTAAAGCTCGAAGAAGATCTTATCTTCAGCCGAGATTGAAGGAGATCTTATTTTCTATTGATGTAGATGTTGAAGCTTGGAGGAGATCTTATCTTCAGTCGAGGTTGAAGGAGATCTTATCTTCTTTTGACGTAAACGTTAAAGCTCGGGGGAGATCTTATCTTCAGTTGAGGTTGAAGGAGATCTTATCTCTTGTTGACGTAGAAGCTTGGAAAGGATCTTATCTCCAGCTGAGGTTTACGTTGAAGTTGAAACTCAGAAAAAATCTTATCTCCAACCGAGGTTAAAGGAGATCTTATCTTCTATTGACGTAGACTCTGAAGCTCGAAGGAGATCTTATCTCCAACCGAGATTGAAGAAGATCTTATCTTCTGTTGACATAGACTCTGAAGCTCGAGGGAGATTTTATTTCCAATCAAGGTTGAAGGAGATCTTATCTCCTATTGATGTAGACATTGAAGCTTGAAAGAAATCTTATCTCCAACCAAGGTTGACGTTGAAGTTGAAGCTCGGAGGAGATCTTATCTCTAGCCAAGGTTGAAGAAGATCTTATCTCCTATTGATGTAGACTCTGAAGCTCGAAGGAGATCTTATCTCCAACCGAGGTTGAAGGAGATCTTATCTCCTATTGACGTAGATGTTGAAGCTCGGGGAGATCTTATCTCCAGTCGAGGTTGACGTTGAAGTTGAAGCTCGGAGAAGATCTTATCTTCAGTCGAGGTTGAAGGAGATCTTATCTCCTATTGACATAGACTCTAAAGCTAAGGGGAGATCTTATCTCCAATCGAGGTTGACGTTGAAGTTGAAGCTCGGAAGAGATCTTATCTCCAGCCGAGGTTGAAGGCCTTCGACTTGCTCATGTTAGGACGAGATTCTCTTTCTATTCCTAACAGGACCAACTATTGATTACTTTTTTTCTATCATCACATAGTTTTTGCATCAAGAAACAATAATATTGAAATGAAGAAGTTTTATTAAAGAAAAATTATTGATAGTACATCCTTAGATTTTCTGAATTCAAAGATCATGGAAGCGTTGTTTCTCCGAGCTCCTTCAGATGATAAGTTTCATGCTGAACAATCTCCTCTATTTTATACCAGCCTTTTCAGTCTGGGGCAAGCTTCCCCTGACTTTAAGGTTGAGAGATGGCAGCTCGCTGAAGCACTAAGTCTCCCAGAGATAGGATTGGTGATGCCGAGAGGCGGCCAATGTTCTTGTTGTTCCTTTCTTATTGGTGGTTCTGACTACGACAGCGCCCTTGGTCGATCTTCTCTTGCTTCCGACCGACGTTTGAGGAATCGATTTAGCCGGCCTCTCCTGATGAGCTCCTCGATTTCATCTTGGAGCTAAATGCATTCTTCAGTATCGTGATCGTGGTCATGATGGTAGAGACAGTACTTGCTTCAATCGCACTTGTTTAGGAGAGATCGTAATTCTTCTGGTCTTGGTAGCTGATTCTTAATTTTCATCAAAACTTGAGTTTTAGGAGCATTAAGGGGGGCATAGTCGCGGAACCTTTTGGGGGAGGACTTCTTCACATCCTTTTATCAGAGCTTCTTTGATGACGAGCTCGAGGAGTTTGGACATGCTTGCGCTGGGAGAAAGTCTGTGAGCGCGGTCGAACTTCATTCGGCCCTCCATCAGTCACAAGTTTACTAGACTCACCCATCTGTCGCTCTCCAATGGCTTCTTCATCCTTTAACTTGAAGACTTCTTTCACATGGGCATATCTCTCAATCCGAACTAGCAGATCGATAAAATCTTTAGGGTACTTCTTCTCTAGGAAGAACAGCAAATCGTTCTTCTGAAAGCCACCCTTGAGTGCGGCCATTGCAATAGACTGGTCCAGATTTCAAACCTCCAATGCAGCAGCATTAAATCGGATGACACAAGCTTGGATGGATTCCCCCTCCTTCTGCTTGACATTCATCAAAAAATTCGAACCTCGGTGTGGACGTCGACTGCTGATGAAGTGAGCCATAAACTGATGGTTCATCTGATCAAAGAAGAAAATTGTATCCGACTTCAATACGGAATACCAATTTCTTGCTGCTTCCTTTAAGGTAGATGGAAAAGCTCGGCATAATATAGCATCCGGTACGCCATGGAGCAACATCATGATCCGAAAGGCTTTCAGGTGATCGACTGGATCAGAGGTTCCATCGTATTTTTCAAATTGGAGAAGCTTGAAGTTTGGCGGAATGGGCTCTTGCATAATTTGAGGAGAGAAAAAAAAATCGATGCAAACATCGTCATGGAGAGCCGAGGCAACATGGCAGAGTTCTTCAATCCATCGGTTCATCTTCTGCAGTTTGTAATCGAGGATGTCATCTCGATTGCAGATCTTGGATGGCTTCTGACTGTAGATGAAAAAGATCTCTTTCGAAGAAAAATCATGATCCAAACATGGATCCTCTGCTTTCTATTTTTTTTCAAGGATGATGGATATGCTAGGCCAAATGCTCTTCCTTAGGATCGATTTCTGACATTCTGATGGTGAATTTCCTAATGAAATCATCATCGAAGGCTGCCGCATAGCCTGCACCATTTCGATGAGGCCCTGAATCTGCTGCATCAGCAAGTTAAACTGCTTCGAATCTACCATGACCGTCGGTGGAGGTGGTGGTTAAAGCACCGACGATGGAGCAGGAATAGATGGATCTGACTCAGACCTAATGGCAGAAGCGGTAGATCTCCGGATAGTCATCTTCTTTGAAGGCATTTCTTAGAATCGAAGAAGAGGATGGAGATAAATCTTAAAGAAGAAGGTCGACAGGATCGATTGAGCACTCTTTTAAGAATAAAGGTACCTCAGAAATAAAGGGCCCTTCCTCTAGCGTCAATCCTGTTGATGCAGAATCTGGTTGACGTCGGATCGAGCTGGAGTGAAGGAGGACAAGGTCACCGTCGGTGACTTGCAAAATAAAATTTCGTCCGAAGTCGATGGTGGCGGTTCCGACAGGACCCTCCGACGATCAAGTTAACTCTTCTGACCAATAGAAATGGAGTGCTTAGGAAAGAGTTTGGCAGAATTTTGAGAAGGAGAAGAGAGCTTAGAAAAAATGTATCTAAAGAATCCCTTTTTATAGACGAAGCTTGATTGATAGTGACAGCCATACCATCCGATAGTGGACCGCTCGGGACCGCGTGAAATTTGGTACGAAGAGAAAGATGTCGTCAGATTGATAGTGACAGCCATACCATCCGATAATAGGTCGCTCGGAGCCGTGTGGGGTTTGCTATAGAGAGAGGGGCATCGTCAGACTGATAGCGACCATTCGTCGAAATTTAATGGCTATAGTTCGAAGAAAGCAGACGTTGGTTGGTAAAGAACTTCGACATATATCAATTTCAGAGGAGTTCGAACTCCTGAAGTAAATACGTCTGGAGGAGATCATCTGGGAGCAATCCGCTGGAGAAATCCGATTGAAGGAGAACTCCGAAAGAAGTTCGGCTCCTAGAGGAGTTCGACCAAAGAAGGAGTTCGGCTTCCATAAAAACTTGGCTAAAGGAGGAATTCAAAAGAAATTCGACTCCTGTAGAAATTCGATCGAAGGAGTCCAAAAGAATTTTGGCTCCTGTAAAAATCTAACCGAAGAAAGAGTCCGAAAGAAGTTCGGCTCCTATAGAAATCCAATCAAAGAAGTTCGAAAGGAGTTCGGCTCATGTAGAAATACGACTGAAGGAGGGATCCAGAGAAAGTTTGGCTCCTATAGAAATCCTTGCTCTCCTATAGAAATCCGACTGAAGAAAGAGTTCGAAGAAAATTCGGCTCCCAGAGAAATTTAACCAAAGAAAGAATTCGAAAGAAGTTCGACTCCTGTAGAAATCTAACTGAAAAAAGAGTTCGACTCCTGAAGAAATTCGATTTCTGTTAAAATCCGATTGAGAAAGAAATTCTAATGAAGCTCGATCGCTGGAGAAGATCGACTGAAATTCGATCATTGAAGAAAAAATTTTGGATCAAAGCTCTTTCATGATTATCAATTGCATTAGACTAAATACCAAATTAAACTTTAATAAAAGCAAAATTTATCCTCAACACATGATTTGTATGATTTTCCATCAAACCAGCAAGATGAGGGAACGAGGTTTCTTCACGTTTGCGCACGAGGACTTCCTATGGATCTGTGCTAGTTAGATCATGGTTAGCTTTTAAAGGCCCCTGTCCCGTTCAAAGCGGTTGCTTTCCCTTTATTTTTCAGGCAGACAACAAGCACAGCCCAAAGTTCTGCTTTTTCTTTTATGCTAGGATGAAAAAATAAGGAGGTACTTTCAGATCACTTTTATGCCACTTCACATCATAATCCCTCTCAAGAATATAAAATTGAATAATTTAATGCTAGAGATATACGCACTGTAAGGACCAGCAATTATAGAGGCTATTGTTACGTTGGTCGTTTCCTTTTCATGCTTGAAAATTGAGAAGCATTATTGTCGGAATATGCACTTGGGTTTGAGCTTCTTCTATGGAATCTATAGGAAACAAAGGCAAAAGGATTTTCTCCGAAGACCTGATGCTGATTCCATCCGAAGAGTAGTCCCCAAAAGCTTCCCCGGCCAAAAGCAGAGTTCCAAAGAGCAAGGCAGTACAGACGAGAGAGACATAGTGGAAGCCAATCCACAAAGAAAAATAATGTCATCAAGGCATCTATCATATGGGAAAACGGACTTAAAATCGTAAAGAAGATCTCCTGAAAACAATGTTTGAACGGTGAGAAGGAAAGAGCCATAAGTAACTGGCTTCTTTTTTCACATCCTTGTTCCGCTGCTTAAACTGTAAGTTTGGCTTGTGAGCAATAAAATAAAAGTGGCTGGAAAATGAAAGCAGCAACCACTGTGGAGGGAAAGAGAACTAACCTCAGCATCTTCAAAGGGGATTGCGATGTGCAATCATGAAAGTGCATATTAAATACATCTTTTTTGCTCGTCTGAGGAAGTTTGAAGCATCATCAGTGCCATGGCTCCTCAATTTAACACACAGCAAACACATATAACCAAGTGGGAAAAGGACCATTCATTTCCAATCAAAGTGAAAGCAGCAAATGGCTTCCATGTCGAAAGCTTAGCGGTTTCTTCTCCACAACTCAAAACATAACCACTCTCTGGAGCCATTTCCAGGTGACCATGATCCAGAGACCTCTCCCTTTTGACGACAGGCAAAAGGGTAAAACAGCACAACACAGCAGCAGTAGCAATAACATCAACAGCAACACGAAGCAAATTCAACAAACTACTCCAAGTACAACAGAACCAAGACTAACCATGGCAAACAAAGAAAGGGCTAATAGAGCCCATTTAAAGAAAACCAAGAGAGAGAGAGGAGAGGAACCGACCAACCAGAGAATCAAATGAAATGACTCCATGCATATCAGCAGAAGTGTTGCTTCCTTCACATCACCTACCTCGACAAAAAACCAAGCAATCCTACGGAAAAAGGTGACAACTTTTTCAGGGTAAATGCTAATGACATGAGCAAAGGGGGGAACTTTAAGAGAATGATGTGAATTACCAGGGTAGGCGGATATTGGTTGTCGTCAGTTCTCATCTTCCGCTCCATCAATGGTGAGAAGCAGAGGAAGCAGAGGGCGGCTTGTTGGAGATGCCGCCATGCTCCTCTTCGCCCTGTATCCGTGCTGGAATGCGAAACCCCGAGAAGCCAGCACCGGATGCGAATCCAATAGACGAAAGCGAGGGATGGAGCGCAGGGTGCAGCTGCTGGTCGGTTGCCGAAGCAATGGGATCCGCCCAAGCACGAATGGCGGGCGAGTTACTGGACTGAAGGGGTCCCCTCTGAGTAAAAAACTGGCTTTGGCCGAGCACCGGGTGCAGCGGCACAGCCTGCGGCGGCGGCACGTGGAACACGTATCCCCCGCCGCCGCCGCTGCCTCCCGTCTCCGCGACATTCCACGGAAACATCCTGTGGCCCTGCTCGGACCAGCCGGCCGAGGCCGTGTCGAAGGCCAAATGGGCGGAGCCGGAGAAAAGAGCCTGCTGGGCGGAAGGAGAAGGGTTCTGGTGGTGATGTTGGCTTTGGGGATGGTGGCGCTGGTGGTGGTGGCTGGTGCTGGGGTTGGGAAAGATTGGGTCTTGGAAGGATTGGAGGGAGAGGCGAAGGTCCTGGCTGCTAGTGCGCGACAAGAGGTCCGGCGGGTAATTCTGAAAGCCCATCGGAGGGCTCGAAGGGGGTGCGGTGGCGGTTGCGGTGGCCGCGGCGGCGCCCATGGGGAAGAAGGATTTGATGGTGTCGGCGATAGCATCGGAATCAAGCGACGGTGGGAGAAAACTAGCACTGCCGCTGCCACCTCCAATGCCACCGCCGAAGCTGAAGGCGGCAGAAGCAACAGGTTCGGCAACTGGAATTGGTTTCTTGCTAGAATCTCCGACGGCCTGGTTGGCTGCGACGGCAGCCTGGGTCTCCTGAGGATCGGAGGCGGGAGGAGGGTTGGAGGCGGAGGCGGCGGAGGTGGAGCTCGGGTGCCAGGCGGGAAGCTCGGCCAGCTCGTCGATGGCGGCCTTGGCGTTCTTGATGAGCCAGTCGACGGCCTTGCTGGGGCGGTCGTAGCCGAGGCGGTCCTGGACGTCGTAGAACTGGATGGCGGTGTGGGCGGAGAGGCGGACGCGGCGGTCTCGGGGGCCCTTGGCAGTGCACACTTTGCTGTGGCGGTCCTTGCGCCCGGTGGAGCGCACAATGTGGCCCCCCTGGACCTCCACGATCTCACCAGCGCCACTCAGCCCTCCGCCGAACCTCGGCCGCTGATGCTGCTGCTGGTGGCCTTGGTGGACGGCAAGGTGGCTGTGGCCGTGGGCCTCGGCCATGCGGTCGGAGAGACGGGCATAGTCGGAGGAGGAAGCCGTGGCAGGCGACGAGGACGAGGAAGAAGGGGAAGGAAAATAGAAGCGACCTCTTTGTGGTAGGTGTGGGTGGTGCTGGAGGGGGTGAACTTGGAAGCCTTGGAGTTGCTGTTCTTCCTCTTGGGGTTGCTCTCTTTCCTCTTCTTCTCTTTCGCTTTCTCTTGGGTTGGGAATTGGATGGTATGGAGTCCTCCGAGGATCCAGATCCTTGGCCGCCCTCTTCTGTCTTCCGTCCAGCTTTGTCGTTGCCGCTAGTTGGATTCCTTTCTCTCTGCTCCCTCTTGCCCCTTCTCTTTCCTCTCCAGCTGCTGTTTTGGAAGTAGTATGTGGTGGTGTTCCTCTTGCCTCCGCTTCCAAAAGGCTTGGCCATCCAACTCCCAGAATTCCATCACCAGCGCCACTACCTCGGCTGGGTCTGACAACGAACACAGGCCAAAAAGTCTTTTAAAAAAAATAAATAATAAATCAGAAATTCATAGATAAGGAATGGAACGAGCTACAGGTAAAGGGCACAACATCTTCGTGCGAAGCACGGGGTCCTGCGCAAGTGTATGCTGGGAAAGAATCTACTCGCTTGCACGTACCACTACTTACCCCTCACCCCTCAGAGAACCGGACCAGCTTTTTGCTCTTGGGACCAAGAACCCCAAAACAAGGTTGCAATCTCCCCCATCACATTTTAGCAAGCAGAGAGGGGAGCACAGGCTTGGGAAGAGAAAGGAGGAGGACCAGGGCAAGGAGACATAATAAAAAGAGGAAAGGGTTTGGGTTTTAGTGGTGGGGAAAGGAGGAGAGAGAAAGGGGGGAAGGGGGGAGAGAGAGAGGAGACAGGTTTTATTTTGGGCCGGGCCTATAGAAAAGAGGAGCCGGTTGAGGGTACGGTGGTAGAGGATATGGTGCGGACAGACGTGCGTCAGAGATTAAAGATCCTGGTGATCTCAGCGGCCCGCTCCGTCTCCCGGAAATAAAACCTCAGCCCCAGCAGCAGCCCTCTCGTCCCGGTGTCCTGTAGGGAGCTAAGAAAAGCAAACAGGCAAGCAAAAAAATCCTTGTAAGTTACAAACAACTCTTACCTCCCTCGTCTCTTCTTCTCCTGCCCGTTCCTTAATCTGTTTCTCTCTCCTTCTTTAGAGTCTGGACAGCGACTCTCGCAGCTTTTGGCTCCTTTATTGCTTTGCTAAAAGAAACATCGCCTTTTCCACCTGCTGTGTTGCCAAATTACCTCCTCATCCTCGCCGTACACTGCATGCACTATATGATTATGTACGTCGTCAATCACAGCAGTTCGTTTCTGTGGCTCCTATTCATCCAATTCTCATCTCGATATATCACTATAGAAACAAATTATCCCCATAACTCCCCTGTAACTCAGCCTAAACGTTAACACTTGCATCCCGTCTTCTGCCTCATATGCCGCCAGACAGGGACGTTCCTGGAATAAAAGGCTAACTTGACCTCCCACATCACGCATTTACACTTCAATAATTACTTATTCTCCCGATACCATGTCATTCTATCATCATTAGTCCCACTAGTTGCCGTTACATCTGTCACAATGAAGTTAATCTTGCACTTTGGTAAAGAACATGAACGGAGGAGGCTGCTTCTGGGGTGGTAACTCCGGTGAGGCGCGGATCAGTTATTGCCACGACAGTGACTGGACGCCTTCAAACAGGTGGATGATGGCACCTACTAGAATTCCCAATATGCCCCCACTCCATTTCCCAACCCCAAATCTATCTACATTTTTGTTCCTGAAACCCAGCAATCATCTAAGATTCCCCCAACCTACCTGATTATGGAAGTGGCAAGTAGAGAATGGCCTTTTAATGGTTGTCATCCCAGGCGTCACTTTGATGTGATTGCGCTGGTTGCGATGGCCCGATGGTTACAAACTCCGCAAGCGCCACCTCAGCCATGAAAATTTAACCGCTTCCTCTGCAGCGGTCGATGCCACGGCGAGCAGAATCCAAACGTCATATCTATACTGCTTCCGTGAGATCCGAAATCCCTGCGCTCGTGACGGCATCCCTTCCTAGCGCATAATTAATGGAACTTCCCACCCCCATGCAACTTAGCCGCAAGCCCGGAAAAGAGCACCGGACCCGGGTTTCGTTGCATTTGTTTATTTTCTCTTGTATATAGGATGGAGATCGAGCGGGGGAATCGTTGAGTGGAGGAATCGGTGAGGGTTCTGACATAGGAAAAGGAGGGAGGATTCTTGTGCGTGAATGTGCTGCGTGGCGTCGCTTTCCATTCCTCGCCGCCCCAGAACCCCATCCATCTCCGTCTGTCATATTTTTCTCTCCTACTCCACTTTTCTCTCTCTATCACTCAAAATGTCAGCATGCAGCAGCGGTATCAGAAACCGCAGCAACATTTACGGCCAGCAGGAGCAGAAAACAGCTGCAGAAGCAGCCTCTCTCATTCTCTCTCTTCATTTTATACTCGGTCACCGGCCAATCTTTTATAGTTTGCTCACTCTTTACAGTTGGTCTAGTTTATAACATGCCTATGTTAATGCACCGAATCCAAGCTTATGTTAATCTCTCAATTTCTATGTCATTCCAAAGAAGCGGCATGATTAGAAGTCACATGGGCTCTGAGTACACGTGGCAATGAGTTGTAGGATGAGCTGTCCAACTACACTAGGAGGAGGAGAGAGAAAGAGGCGTGCATGTGCGGTTGTTTCGCGCGTGCATCCCAAGCACCGGCCTTTTGTATGATGTATGATGCGGGCACATTAGGCGGTGCGACACATACGACCAGCAACGCCAGCCAAAACGACAGAGAGAGAGAGGAGGGAGCCAAATCAGGATTTGTAACATAATAACCCGTGGAAGTTACGTAGAAAGGGAAGGCCAGTCGCTTTAAAAACTTTAAAGGCAACGGGAGGAAATCCTTGCCCGGCCTCTTTCGTTTCTACGGCGGATGCTAGGAAGTCTGCGTGCGGTCGGAACGGCTTGCGAGTTTGTGCGCGAGTCAAAATCGAAGCATCGAGGTGGTGACGACGGAAAATAATAGAGACATTTCTCGGTCGCCGCACCACCTTATGGAGTCGTCCCGCCACGGCACCAAGCGTCTAGGACCGGATAGATTTTGATGGGAGGGCTGCCTTCTACGCCCAAAGGGCCCTTCGCGGTCCCGTGACCCGGCGACACCACCACCAGGGTCCGTTAACTACGAGGGGATGGGACATTCTAACGAAAATAAAAAATATGAAACGAACATCCTGGTGGTTGTCCCCAATGAGGTTGCTGTATAGTCTTCTAACAGTTGACGGATAACCTGGAGCTTATAATTGACAGCCAAATCTATGTGATTATTGTAACCTAGACTATACTCCATACTGTTACAAGATAGAATCGTTGCTATAATCCAGAAAACCACCGTCATAATTTATAGTAATAATTTTGCAACCACTATTATTATTGACGTTGCCATAAATTTACGACAACGATTGTTACAGTGGTTATCATATACTAGGCATAGCAATGATTATTCAATTATTGCTATAATCTTCTCTTCAACCGCTGCTATAGACATGATATAGCAATGATTTAAGAATTGCTGCTATAACTATCTATAATAGTAGTTATCCAACCATTGTATATTGTATAGCAGCGGTCATCTGTAACAGTAGTTCTTTAATCATTGCTATATAACATGGCAGTAGTTGCACAATCGCTACTATATATTTATAACAGTGGTAGGCACAAATCTACGATAGCGGTTGGCACAGCTACGGCAATAGTTGTGCAAACTGCTGCATAGATTATTGAATAGCAAAAAATATCATAAATTTATTATGTTTATCCCTTTTTACTTGATAGACAAAATTCAATATATAATTATTCAAATTAAAATTTGAAAGAACTAAAAATTTTACATAAAACTTAATAATAATGCAAAAATATGTCTCAAATATTCAAATTGTATTACAATATTTTTTAAATAAAAATAAAATATATCAAAAAACTGCTAAAATAAATTCCTCCTCTCCAAGCATTTCGTCATCACCAAAAGGGGCTCAAACAAGACTGGGAGGGGCTATAGCAAGAGCTGGAGAGGTTGGAGTAAGAGCTGGGGGAGCTGGAGCTGAAATGCTAGCAAACATATCCTGAATGCTTGAAAAATCAGCTCCAAGATGATTGGAGAGCTGTATCACTATAGTGGACATGACGCTTTATAGCTGAGATGCGCACTCCTCAACCTGAGATGCACTTTTTTGAGCTTGAGCTACCTGCGCCAAGGCCTCGTCAAGCTACTCTCGGCTGACAATCCTGGAAGCATGGGAGAAGACGCTTGCTTCAGATCAATAGCTCATCAGCATATGTCCAAGTCTGCAATAAATCCTCCTAGAGTGTTCAGGTCCTAAGATATAAGATAGATGGTCATAAGGGCCAAAGAGATATCTAGGTCCTCGCCCGTAAGCACATCTAACTACTCATGTAATTACAAATTCAAATAAAATCTCACAAGAAATGTTAAAATACTAATTATACTAATTATATTTTAGTTATTATTTACAAAAATCCTCTCAATCGCGATGTTCATTGACCTATCCTTCTTATCCATATGACTCAATTGGAAGATGGCACTGCGGCTGAGCATCATGTAATGACCCAACCCCAAATTTATTCCCATGCGCATGATTTTTAGCGCATAGAAAAAACAAAAAAAATGGAAAGAATTGGACTCCCAGAAGGAGTCTAACTTCTTCTCAATTTCGATGGAAGGAGGGAATTGGGACTCTAATTTTCACCTGATTATCTCCTGATTTAGCCTATAAAAATTGGTATTCACCCCCATCTAACATCTCAAATTCAAATTCCATCGATTCCCATCCTTAGAGCCATTGACTTCGAGCCTTTTTTTTGTGAGGATTTTATGAAGATTTCATCATCGGATTCAACCACAAGACCTCGTCAGAGTAGAGGTAATAGCCTTAGCCCTTCCTCTCTTTTCCTTCTCTTTAGTTTTGGGCTATTGTTTTTTATTAGAGCCAGTGAATTGCCGTATTTGGATAGAATAGGGTCCTCCTTGCTTTGGGTTTTCTTTCTCCATTTTGCCTATCACCAGCAGCCGTAGCTACTGCTGGGGTCGTCTTCTAATTAGCATCGAGTAGTGCCACCAGCCATCAGCCTAAATCTCGAAGCTATTGTCGGATGAAGAGGAGAGGGAAGAAGGAGTTTTGGAAGCCCTGTTTCCATGAGGAAGAAGAAAGAAGAAAAGAAAAAAAAAAGGAAGAAAGAAGAAAAAAAGAAAAAAAAAAGAGAAAAGAAAAGAAACAAGAAAGAGAGAGTTTTCTCTCTTTCCTCTCTTCTATCTCTATCTTCTCTCTCCACTTTCTCTCTCTACAAGTTTCTCTCTTTACTTTTATTTTCTAGAATTTTCTTTCTCTTCATTGATCTCTTTTTCTAGATATCTTTTGGACTAGTGGATGGTCCACATACTTAGGTAATCCAAATTAATTGATTGATCCTAGGATAGAGCTGTCAATTTGGATTGGGCCCATCGAATTGATCCGTCTCATCATATAAATGGGACAGGTTGGATTCATATTTTAGCAGCCCATCTAAAAGCGAGTTAAATAACCCACCTCGTTTGGGTTGTAGGTTTAGAGCGGGTTGGGACGAGCTGGCTCATTTTTTATTTTGACCTCCTGCATTTTTTTTTGACCCTCATCCCTCCCCACCCCGGTCCACAACACCCTGCGCCTGCCCCCACCACCCCACTCCCGCACCAATAGCCCCCCTCCCTCCCCATTTGCCCCCCCCATCCCCAACTGCCCCTGCCTCTCAGTGCCCCCGCCCTTTCCCGCTCAACCCGCCACCCATCCCCATCACCGCCCCCCCGGCCTACCTATCATCATTTCCCCTAGGTCACCTCTCCATCTCGGTGCCCCGTCCGAAATGCCCCTCCCTGCTTAACCCCTAACCCCAGCCCCCCTTCCCAAGCCGCCTCTCCCTCTTGGTCCCCTGCCACACACATCCCATCCCCTGGCTGCCTCTCCCTCTTGGTGCCCCGCCCCTCCCTACTCAGTCCCCACTCTCTGTTGTTGTTGTTTTTTTTTTTTTAATTTTGATGGATTGGCCCGTTTAACCTGCGGCCCATGGGGGTCAGGTTGGATCAAGGATTTTTCAATCCACTAGTTAAACGGGTCAGCCCGCCCTACCCAATTTAGAGGCAGATCAGGGCGAGCTAGCCTGTCTTGATAGCTATATCCCAGGAAGGGTCCTGGACTATGATGTTTAAGTGTTAATCTATA
The DNA here is from genome assembly GCA_006176705.1 of Cocos nucifera. NCBI lineage: Eukaryota > Viridiplantae > Streptophyta > Magnoliopsida > Arecales > Arecaceae > Cocos > Cocos nucifera. The sequence continues at coordinate 519,257 of QRFJ01000028.1, read as the reverse complement.
ATTTTTCTACATATAATTTTTATGTTGATCCTGATCACGTAGTGGTGCTATTATTATACAAGATATCGAGCGAAATATCTTAGTTTATAAAACAAGGAGTTCATCTATTTCTGTGTTTGGGTCAATCATCGAAAGATGTAAGAATCTTGTACATAATCACCAATATCTATACATATTTTTACTATGGATTTGTATTATTGGATTTGCAGCATATTGGAAATAGTGTTCCAAAGTCAATCGTTAGTCTGTTAATGATTGAGCTAATTTATGTAATTATATATAAATTATTAATTAAATAAAAATTATTTTAATTTTTTCATCATAAATTTTTCATCTTCTAGTGAACTTCTATCTGATGTGATGAAGTCCTCAGAACTATTTAGAATCGACAAAAAAGAATTTATCATTTAGTCCTTAAAATAGTTCACGATCAATGATATATTGTTACCAAGGACGATAACATTTATCGAGTATAGATCATTGTATGCCATATAGGTTAGTTGTCCTCTTAACTAATGAATGTAAAGATACTGGTATAGCATGCAGATGAGATGTAGGGATACATCTGCACTGAACGTGATCGACTTCAGAGCTTTTCTACTGTCAAAAATTGCTCTGATGGAATATGGGCATAAATGTCCCTCCGATCTTAGATCACCATATTGATTTTCAAGCAACTTACTGTACTTTGGTGTTAGACTATCTGAATTTCTAATTTAGTGATGAAAAATTTTTGAGTATAGTCAAGTACTTGAGGAGTCGGTGCGTGAGTCAAGATGGAATTGACCACTCTTGAACTTAGGAGCTATGCTCAATAGTATTTTAATTTAGCAAAGCCTTGACTAGGATAGTCCTTTTGAGAAGTCACAGGACTAATTATTTTGAGATACAATTTGGATGTATCATCTAGGGATGACAGTTAAACCCTAAGTTATCCTATGCACCAAGATCAAAGGGATGAATTATGCGATAACCATATTCGCATAGGTTCTGAATGTTGTGACTGTACCATTCGACCTATCTGAATGTCGAGTACCATTGCTAGATGGTTACTTCGATTAGTATAGAAAATTGATTTCTATGCTATTGACTTAGGTTCGAACCTGTGGGGTCACACATACTAGAGATTCCTACTTGATCTAATGGCTGATCAATGAAAGATTAATTAATGATTTGATCACTAATTAACTTAATTTGATTGAGTAATTATTTTTAACTAAAATTAATTGAATTAGATTTATTTAGATTTGATTTGATTAGATTATGAGATGATCTAATCGTCAAGAAGGTTTGATTTCTGATCTAATCAGATGTTTGACTTGATTAATTTTTAATTTGATTAAAATTTAACTGAGCTTAATTAAGCCTAAATAAGTTAAATTTATTCTTATCTAATTGGGCCTAACCAATTTGGATTGGATTGATTCAATTAGATGTCAAATAAGAGACTAGTTTGACTAGTCTTTCCATACGCCAAATCACCTAGATTTGCACCATATTTTCTCCATGAGAAAGATTATTTCCATGAAGAAACCCACGCACATGAAGGCGTGCGTTCTCCCTTCTCGCACGCCCTTGATGGATAAAATCTGGTTAAAATTCAAACTCAAAAAGAGTTTGACATTGAATTGCAAACCATCTAGAACTCTCCCTCACACCTCTCTTATTTGTGTGCATCTATAGAATATCTGATTTTATGAGCGTGCAGATTAGAACTTAGAAAAGAGAGAGAACATGTGAGAAAAAGAAGAGAGAGTCTCTTCTCTACATGAGAAATTTTAGGCACAATGTTCTTGGGTGAGTACATATCCTAGAATCCATCTAAGGTTTGGGTTCTAGATTATGAGCAACGAGAATTGTGAGTTCATAGATCTGAAAAGAGAACCTCCTGTATTTTTTATCTATATCAGTAAATCAGAGCATCCGAAGAGCTGATAAAGAAGATCGAAGAAGTTCGATCTGATATCAGTCATCAAAAGTTCCTGCAGCGAGCTAGCACTCGAAAGAAACTGATCGAGATCAGGACCTCATGTGGATCATCCGTAGAGACCAGATGGGTGTGTGACTGCATCACGGTGATCAGATCTACACCGAGAAGATCAAATTATGAAGATCATCTATCCATAAAAAGATAACATGTTCTAAACACGTAGAAGCAGTAAAATAGTTTTATTGCACTTAATATTTTTTTTAGAAATGCATGCATATATCTGTACATTAGATCCTATATAGTATAGAATTTTTAGATTAGATCTATAGCTTTTATTATTAATATAATTAATAATCATTTTTATTATGCAATCTTTGAAAAAAAAATTTAAAATCAAAGCTGAAAATCCTACGCGTTCCCTTCACATCATGCATCTTATTTTGCATAAAAAAATAGTTATGTAAATTTTAATATGATTATTATTTATGCTAATTTTATGCGGAAGATATACCATGTGGCATGTAATTTAAAATTATTTTAAGATTTTGAAAAAAAATTATAAGTAAATTTGGAATCAGTTGACAAAGAGTAAATCATAAATAATTGAAAGAATATGAAATGGTTTGGACTAGCCTCATCATGAGACAGCCTGTCAGAAGCTTATACCTGGGATAGCCCCCATAAGTTTACGCATGAAATTTTTGATTAGACGAAAACTAGAATAACCCATCAGAAGCTTATGCCTGGGATAACTTCCATGGAATTACTGTGGAATTTTTTTGGTTAGACAAAGATTAAGATATGATCTTGGTTAGTCTAAAACTAAAAGGAAAAAACTAAGAAATATGAAAGTCTGATAAGAGAAAAAGTTGACAAGTTATGAATTAAATATTGAATAAAAAAGTTTCATGCATTGATATGTGGTGACATATCTTTTTTGATAAAACAGATTTTTGATACATGTTTATTTATATAGATGTTTGAGTTGATCTAGATATTTTATAAGATTTCATATTTTATTACTTAATATTATTTTTAAATTATATTATTATATTAGTATGGATCTGCAGAGATCTTGCTACTACTACTGGAAAGGACTATGATAGTGATTCGCAACTGCTGTCATAGATTAAAAAAATTACTGCTATAGACTACCACAGCAGTTATTCAACCGTTGCCACTAAAACCATCACCATAGGTCTATGACAGTAGTTGTTGCAGCGGTTATGATAACCGCTATGGTATAGCAGCAGTTAGTAAACCGCTACTATAAATGAAACTATCACATCAATATATAGTAGCGATTAATCAATCGCTGCTATAGGCTTAATAGTAGTGGTTCATCAACTGCTATAATAGCCTCAATAGCAGCAACTACATTACTGCTGCTTTATTAATGAACCACTGCTACAGATTTTGTAGCAGTAATGTATAAATATTGCTATAGATCATCTACGATAGTGGTTATACAACCACTGTCATAGATCTAATACAACGATTTTATAACCGCTATCATAGTTTATGGCAACGGTTGGCATGCGATCTACGACAGCGATTATGTAACCACTGCATGTATGGAGAATGACTCATTCATCAAAATATCAAAAATAAAAACATCTTAAATACTCTACAACTATTTCAGCTCAGCAATAAAAGACTGCAAATAGACATCAATATCATTACCTACCTCCATCAGTCTAGAGATGAGCACTGTCATGAAAGCAAAGCATTTTTCATACACATCTATGGTGGAAGATTGTAAACATGAATAAACACTGGCCATACATCGTGGACAGTATTCATATGCTTGAACGAATTGAAACCGTCGTATAATAAGCCCAACCTCACATTACGTATCTCTTATACGAAGTCGAGATGTATTTTATTAAACTTCCATTATGCCTTTAATCGATCGGATGCTTCAATGCATCATCTTTTGTTTGGTTCTCTTCATACCATCTCATATCCTTCGATATCCTTGCCGACATAAACAACTTTTATAGTCTTGAAATTAAAAAAAATGCCATATCAACTTTTAAGGTACACGGGTCGATGTATCATCTTTATTTTATTTTCATCTTGATACACAGCACCTCATGCACTCATTTTGGTTGTTATCCCTCTCCTAATAGAGTACGCAATCATTGCGACATGCATGTATCTTAGTATAAGTAAAGTCCGGCTATTCAATAATCTTTAATATCTCATAATTATTCTTTGGGATTAGTGTATTGTCCGAAAGAATGTCTTTCAAAAGCTTTAGTATGCAGTTCACTCCATTATTATTGAACCCATTGGAGTATTTCACATAATACAATTGGATTAAAAACTAAAGTTTTGCCATCTTTTTACATCCGGGATACAATGGAATATTAGCATCATCCATCAAATTATGGATTCTCTCCACATCCTCACTATTTATCATTCCATCTACCATAGGATCAGGCATGGATATAGATGCACCGTTATTATGGTCAATAAATAAAAAAATATTATGAACCATTTATTCCACTCTTCCATCATGTTGATCGCCTCCTTGCGGTCTACTCTTATTATGTTGATCCCAAAAAATTATTAGATATATGCCCTAGAAGTCAGATTGGCCGACACATATAATACTTTTTATGGGTATAATTTATAAATTTTGACTTATAAATAAAATCTAAATTATTTTTGCAATCATATTTATGTTTATTGCATCTGTGATTCATCCATTGGGTTAATAAGTATGATAATACATATTCTTAAGGATTGAGAATTTGAGACATGTGTTATAATAATTAACTCATAAACTACTCTCAATCGTAGGATCATCATGAGGATGATGATCGATCCAAAAGATTAGTGTACGATCATTTTTTTTGGATAGATGTATTTTAAATCTATGGTGTGGAAACATCGAAGCATGACCAACTTTGAAATCATGCTAGCACATGATTGAACTTAATTTTCTCCTGCATTAGATTTTTTATTGATTTAGACTGAGTCAAAATGAAGTTGGCTTGTCCAGACATCAGAAATTGGCCTTGTCCTAATTTGATTAAGACCTTATCCTAATCTCCTAAGAAGACAAGGATGACGGCGTGCTAAAAGTTAGTGCCCCCGTGAAGGAACCAGATCTAGGATTTTATAGGTAGATCTTGAAACCTTTTCAAGATCTTGCAGCAGAAGATTTAAATAAATTTAAAATTTATTTAAATAATCATATAAATATCTAGATCTCAGATCTATTATATGATTAAGATATGATATTAAATCAAAAATTAAAATTAAATAAGAAAAAAAAGATTCATCAAATCAACCTAGATCTACACTACATCAAATGCAGGTATGAAGTTTATAGATCAGATCTATTACCTGAGCAAGTTTAGACATTCTAACTTGTTGATCCAGGCTTTAGGATGAAGTCATAAGCCGCACATGCATCCGATTTCTAGGAGTCATCCATACGAGCCTACGATCTCTGATCTGAAGTTCGATGCAGAAAATCAGCACAGCATGTTAGTACTGTACTGATCCTTCTTCGATGATCGATCTGATGCTCTCTTCTTCGAAATTTGGACTCTCCAAAATATGAGAAGGAAGATGAGAGTTTGTTGATCTGAGACTCTCTTAAAAAAAATCAAAAGAAAGAAAGAAAGATTAAAAATAAAACAGCCCTAAAAGAAGATCCTCTTCTTCTTCTCTTTTCTCTCACCTAGACACCTAGTTTGGTGCCTATGGAACCTCCATGCCCAAGGACTCTCTTCCTCTGATTTTTGTACACTCCAAATCTCTCCCAAAGCTCTATATTCTATGAAAAAATTAGAATAAAATTCATCCAATAAATAGAAAAAAAGAAGAGTACAAGTTAGGTCAAATTCTTAGACTAGGAATATCCAAACATGGGAAGTTGTTGGGGTGCCCAATTCTTAGGCGCCTCCTCCATAATTTTTGGCATGAACCTGTAAGGGAGGGTGCACAAAAAAAAAGATTATTTTCATAAAATAAGAGAAGAATTAATTAAAAGAGGGGGCGGCACTTAAGGAAAGATGTTTTGGTCAATAAGGATTCTATCTCATAGAATCCTAAGCAAATCAATTCCTCCTTTGACTTGGTCTTCCACCTAACTTCTAAATATGACTTGGAGGAAGAGAGGGGGCATGAAAATTAGAAAGAAAGAGATTTTTCATAAAAAATACCTAAAAAATAGGTATGGAGGGCGTTGGGACCAAGGTGGCGCAAGGAGATAGGGAGTCCTAGTCACACTAGAACTTCTGTTTTGACTTAGTCAAACAAGATCTTTTAATCAAATAAAATCAAGATTAAACCAATCCAATTAAATAAGACCCTAACCCATTTAAAAATTTAATTAAATTAAATTAAATTTAGATTTATTTTCTAATCAAATTAGAAAATTGGGTTAATCCGAGTTCTAGTTAGACTAGGACTAGTTCTTTCCGACACTTGGCTTATCCAGTAAATCAATTAGATTTGATCCAATCAAGTTCAAACTAAATTTAATTAAATTATATTTAATTAGACTTAATCTCAATCTATTGGCTTAATTAAATTAAATCAATTAGCAATTCAATTGCTAATCGATCCTCCTATAACACTTGCACTAGGTTAAACACAAATCATATTGATTGTTTAATTCTGGAACGATTCTTAATCATTGATCAATCATCCGATCAGATCATAAGCTCTAATGTGTGTGACCTCATAGATCTGAACCTAAGTTGATAGCATAAAAATAAATTTTTGTATCAATTAAAGTGACCATCAAGCAATGATATCCGACGGTCGGATAGGTCGAAGATGTAGAACACCATCCTTAGAACCCATGTGGATATAGTTTTCATATAATTCATCCTCTTGACTATAATGCTCATAGGACACATTAGAGTTCAATTATCAACTATGATCAGATTGTCCATATTGTATTTTAAAATATCAAATCCATCTGATGGATTACCCTGGCCAAGATTTTGTTATATTGAAATACAGTAATACATTCTTCTCCAACTCTTGGAGTGGTTAATTTCATCTTGATCATACTCTGACTTTGCAAGAACTTGACTATGCTCAAAAGTCTTTCGTTGTTGAATTAGAAATTCAGTTAGTCTGATACCAAAGTATAGTGAGTTGCTTGCAAGTCACTAAGGTGATCTCAGATCTAAGGGATACTTATATCTATATTCCATCAAAGACATTTTCGACAGCAGAATGCTCTAGAGTTGGTCACATTCAATGATGATATACCCATATATTTCACTTGTATGTCATATCAGTGTCTCTATACTCCTTGATTAAGAGGACAACCAACCTATATGGTATATAGTGATTAATGCTCGATAGACGCTGTTGTCCTAATTAACAGTCTATCATTTAGTCATAAATTCATTTAAGGATAAATCGATAAATCCTCTCTTTATCAAAACTAAACAGTCCTAAAAACTTCATCACAACAATGGAGTTCATTAGAAGATGAAAACTTATGATGAAAAAGATGCTAAAATATTTTTATTAATTAATAAATTAATTATAATTATAAAATAGTTCAATCATTAATAGACTGATGATTGACTTTGGAACATAATTTCCAACAACCCCCCCATCTTTGACTTTCTTGCGCATGAGAAAAGGGGCGCACGCACCCTAGAATTTCTCTAGGGGCGTGTGTCATCTGATTTTTGGCAAGAGAGGGCACACGTCCCTTCCTAGCATGCGCCCCTTAAAGATAAAGATAAGAGAGATTTTGTTATAATTTAAAAGATTTTGAATGAGTCAAAATATTTGATTTAATTCAAACCCTAAGAGGAGGATTAGATAGCACCAACCACCTTTATCTGGATAAGGGTGGTGCACACCTAAAGGTTATTTTGTGTGACAAAATGCCATGAAAAATTAAGAGGAGGTGCCACATATTCCAGAGAGTCTTTCTGCTTTAAGGTCTTTGATCCGATCAAAGACTTAAAGCCATAAGACTTTAGGTCTTCTACTTCTATAAATAGGAGACTATGCTAAAGGATTTAACAATAAAAATTTTGAGTGCAAAGCCCTGCTTCTCTACCTCCACACCTCCTTCCTCTCCATATCCTATTTCTCTCCCTTTCTCATCCACGTCCATGGGTTGGGCTGATCTAAGTGCTTGAAGGTTGAAGTGTTATCCGTGCAAGAAGAAGAAGGAGATTCGATCGTGTGTCGATCAAAATACTGCCAATAATCTGATCAAAGGTAGATCTAAAAGATGCAGATCTAATTTGCCAAAGTCAGATCAAGCAAGAAAAAGACATTCAGATCTGAATATGAGTGGATACTGATAGAGGTCGAGCATGTGCACGACTTAAAGATGAACCTCGATCGAATTTTAAATCATCAGATCACAAAGATTGTCTACCCACACAAAGTGATATGATCACCAACTCTTTTGCATGCTTTTATTTCTAGTATTTATGATTAGATCTATGAATCCTAAGCTAGATCAGATCTAAAAAAAAATTTAAATTTTACTTCATCTAATCTGATCCGATCTGATCGATGCAAAAGTTTCTTCATAAATTTCATAACCAGATTTAAAGTCATGAATAGTGAGATGATCATTTACATCTTAACGAGATAGCCATAGCTCATCCATATACTTCTTACAAGGATATTGGATAAGTCCATGATCCCCAAATTTTTTTATAGCAAAATCAAAAAATATTTAAAGTTCAGCCTCATATTCTGGCAAGAGCCTACTAAACTTCATCCACCTCTTATCTATCATAAAAATGATGATACTTCAATTAAATCATATGTGAAACTTATATTATATACTAATACATTATAAATAAATATATATTATAAAAAAAATATATTATAAATGGAGATTAAAATAAATATCATATATAGAACTTGTATTAAATATCATTTTTAGATATGTAATAAATGCATCCTATCATCAATTAATAGATAAAGATAGATCCTATCCCATTCAAAAATTATATTAATTCTATAGGTTCATTACATTAATTAATAGATATGCAATAGGAACCAAAAAAATTTTGGCAATATTTTTTTAGTTCTTCCGTGTAAGTAGAATAAAAGAAAAATGCTATCCAAAATTTTTTTCAAAATCCTCAGCATATCATTTATTTACTATAATTATCTATAAAATTATTTTAATTTTTAAACTATCTAAATTGAATAATTAATTAATCATTATATACAATTCTTTCATTCATATAAAATTATATAAATTTATAGATGTCGAAGATTATATACACTAATCAATTGACAGATCTATCGTTATGCATTACAATAAATAAAAATAATAAAATATAAATAATAATTTAAAAAAAATTATCTAATAAATTCTACAACATGAATTACATCTATAAATAAATTCTAACATTTATATCAGAATATTACTGGAGTTAGAGATGTCTGAATGAGAACATTAATGAAGCTCCAACTCTACTTCTATAGCCCATGAACCATCACTCAAATACATCTCTATGGAAGTTCAACTCATGGCTAGAGGATGGAAGATGGAGCTTTGAGCTCCGACTCTTGGCAGTAATCGCCGCCTCCCCAACGACTGCCATCACCATACCTCAACATCCAGCTATCAAGCTATAGCTCAAAACTCGACGATCAAAAATCCATTGGCACGGTCCAAAACTCGCCGACGGGGGTTCTTTTATCAATCAGCACAATATGGCCTAAGGTCACCAGCACAGCTCAAAACCAGTTGGCATGGCCCAGAACATGTCGGCATAGTCGACCAGAACCTACCGATGGGTTTTTCAACTTACCGACTGGCATAGTTCACGACACGATCTAAAATTCATCGATGAAAGTTCTCTTACCCGCCGGCATGATATGGTCCAAGGCTGTCGGCACGGCACGACCCATGGCTACCAACGTGGTCCAAAACCCACCAGCATGATCCAAAACTAATCGATGGGGGTTCTCTTATCGGCTGGCATGATCCATGACTGCCGACATGGCCTAGAACTCACTGACTGGGGTTCTCTTATCAGCTAGCACTGCCCAGGACCATCGGTATGGCACAAGCCAAGGCGACCAGCATGGCACAATCTAGAACCTATCAACATGGCCCAAAATCAACTGATAAGAAGTTCTCTATTCCGCCAGCATAATTCAGAATCAACTGGCATGATCCAAAATCAACTGACGAAGATTTTTTTAAAATATTATTATAAATATTATAAATAATAATTAATAAATATTATTATGAAATAAAATAAAAAATCATATCTGCGACTATGAGGAGGGGGTCGCACAGAGCTCTGAGAGACACCGACAACGGTGGCACTAGAGGGAGGGGGCGGCACTAGAGGTTGCCTGGAAGAGAGATGACAAAAATAGTGAAATAGAGAGAGAAGAGAGAGAAAGAGGGAAGAGAGAGATAGAGAGATAAAAAGAGAGAGAGGAGGGAGGTCGAGGGAGCAGCAGCGGTGCAAGAGGAAGTGGGTAGCAGTGGTGGGTCAGGCCGAGGAAAGAAAGGAGAGAAAGAGGAGGCAGAGGTGACCAGGAAAGAGGAAGATAGGGCTAGAGGCAGGGCCGACGGCGAAGAGGAGGAAGAGAGAGAAAGAGGGAGAAAGAGCTTATCGACGGTAGAGAGGAGGGGGAGAGAGAGAGAGGGAGAAAGAGCTTATCGACGGTAGAGAGGAGGGAGAGAGAGAGAGAGAGAGGGAGGGAGGAGAAGCTTACCGATGATGGAGAGGAGGGAGAGAGAGAGAGAGAGAGAGCTTGAGAGAGAAAAATTAAAATGAGATGGGGCCAAGTATGCGAACATGAAAATGATCTAATCTATGATAGTAATTTTTGAACCACTGTCATAGACTTATGGCAGTAGTTACTGAAAATCGCTGTAATAGGTCTATTACAGCGGTTCCAAAATTGCTACCATAATTTAATATAATTTTTTTTTTCAAATATGATATAACTTTAGAATTTAAAGTCTATATTCATCATTCATTATCTAAATAATTATCATTAGAGTGTCATCTTAAAAAACCATCTCGATCCGATAGCTCTAGCTTAATCGATTAGTAAAATTCGATTTCGATGACCACGAATGATGGTATGATAATCTGATAGATGAAGATCATCGATGAATTTAAAAACTTATAATGATAATCAAGATCATCGTTATAAATTTTTGGATTCATCGATGATCTTCTTCTATCATATCAATATGCGGTTGTTTATGGCCGATGAAATCGAATTTTATTGGTCAACATAGCTAGGACGATCGGATCAATGAGATCTTCTTTAAAGATACTCTAATGATAATTATTTAGATAATGAACAATGAAGATGAATATTAAATTTTAAAATTATAACAAATTTAGAGATAAGTATGAAAAAATATATAGTAATGGTTATAAATAACCATTGCCATAGGTCCATCTATGGCAGCGGTTACTAATAACCATCACAATAATCGAGATCTATGATAGGGGTCACTCATAAATGCTATCATAGATCGAGATTATGAAAGTGGTTAAGTAATCGCTGTCATGTATCTATTCTATTACAGCGGTTATCAATAACTATTGCCATAGGTCAGACCTATAGCAGCGATTATGACCTATGACAGTGATTATATATAACCACTTCTATATATTGGATCTAAAATAGCGATTATCAGTAACCACTATCGTAGATTCTTTGGCATCGATTTTCGAATCACTATCATAGTAAATACTGTCGTAGCTCCTTATTATAATAGTGTACTAGGCTATGAAGCTCATAACCCCTCTTTCTTCTCTTTTCTTTTCAAAGTTATAGGATACATATATTGGTTTTGGTTGAAATGATAGTTGAAAGGATCGATTAAATAAAGCACCATCAGTGATAGTTGGATGATCGAGTTTTGTAAATTGTACAAGGATAAAATTTGTGTATATGGAATCATTTACTACGAATTGAGATTGATAGTATTCATGGGATATTGAGATTGTAAAAAATTTTATTGGCCTTGCATATTCTTTAAGACTTATCTTAAGAAGCACGCGGCCATCACGTATCCAACCCGGATATTAGATTCGAGGTATGACAGAATGGTATCAAAGCTTAGATTTAAGGTCACTAAGGACCACGACATAAATAATATCGAAGCTTATGGTTATGATTATTTAGAATTGTGACTTAAGTAATACTTAAACTTAAGGTTATGATCTCTAAGGACTGTGACTTAAGAGATATTAGAGTATAAGGTTATAGTTACTAAAGATATGATAGAATGATATTTGAACTTAAGATTATGATCAGTAGGGACATGATAGAAATAGCAAAAAAGATTCAAAAGTTAAATTCCAGATCAGTTGGCATTATGCTGAAATTTATACATAAGTGATATATGATAATAAAACCGATGAGTTATGTCTTGGATTTCAATAGATAAGGCTTGACCTATGTTTAAGAGGTGTTGATCTTTGAATATAGAATATTATACTGATAAGTTATGTTGCACTAGATGTACCTATTCAATTATTATTTAAATAATTATGAAATTCTAAACTTATTATGGTTGGAGATTATGATGACTTTTCTAATTTTGATGTTAATTGTTTGCTCATTATAATTTTAGGTTTACTAAAAGAAAGTTATCTAGAATGCATGATCTAAGAAAGAATTGCATTGTATAAGAGAAGAATATTTTTTTCTTTTTTTTCGAGCATTGTATCTGCAAGAGGATCATGTATGAAACTTGAATATAAATGAAAAAGATATATATTTAATTTTATTGATTGATTGGATTTTATTGTAAGAGTATGATATAAAGAATATTGAAACTTAGGATTATGATCAATAAAGATTGTGACAGAGGTGATTCATAGGGTTTGCATTGATAATTTGTATCTCGAATTATAATTTAAGGAATTGATAATCTACAATTTTATTGGTTCAAAATTTATTTAGCAAACCTAAGAAATTTGATGGATTTATATCAAAGTGTGCAGCAAAAATGTGGTGGTTTAAGTCATTTAGATTTGATCGAAAAGATTGATTTTAATTTAGAAGATGTTATGTTAGAGGACTAAAATTTCTTTTTGAGCAAAGAATGTTGTTTAGGAGTTTGGGGATAAGATAAGTTTTTCGTACCCTTAAAGTTTTGGCTTTGTAATACGTCAATTTTGAGGATAAAATTATTTTAAGGGAATGGAATGTAATGACCCGACCCCAAATTTTTTTCCCATGCACATGATTCTTAGCGCATAGAAAAAATAGAAAAACAAAAAGAATTGGACTCCCGAAAAGAGTTCGACTTCTTCTCGATTCTAATGCAAGGAGGCAATTAGGACTCTAATTTTCACCCGCTTAACCCCTGATTTAGCCTATAAAAATTGATCTTCACCCCCATCTAACATCTCAAATTCAAATTCCATTGATTCCCATCCTTAGAGCCATTGACTTCGAGCCTTTTTCTATGAGCATTTCATAGAGAGTTCACCATTGGATTCAACCATAAGACCTCGCCAGAGTAGAGGTAACAGCCTTAGCCCTATCTCTCTTTTACTTCCTTTTAGGTTTGGGCTATTATTTTTTATTAGAGCCGACGAACCACTGGATTTGGGTAGAACAGGGTTCTCCCTACTTTGACTTTTCTTTCTCCATTTTGCCTATCATCGGTGACCATAGCCGTTGCTGGAGTCATCTCCTAATCAGTGTTGAGTGGTGCCACCAGCCGCTAGCCTGAATCTCGAGGCCATTGTCAAATGAAGAGGGGAGGGAAGAAGGGGTTTTCGAAGCTAGCCTTGTTTCCACAAGGAAGAAGAAAGAAGATAAGAAAAAAAAAAAGAAGAAGAAGAAAAAAAGAAAAAGAAAAGAAAAGGAACAAGAAAGAGAGAGCTTTGTCTCTTTCCTCTCTCCACTCTCTATCTTCCCTCACTACTCTCTCTTTATGAGTTTCTCTCTACTTTCACTCTCTAGAATTTTCTCTCTCTAGAATTTTCTCTCCCTTATTGATCTCTCTTTCTAGATGTTTTTTGGACTAGTGGATGGTCCACATACCCATGTAATCCATGTTATTTGGTTGACCCAATGAGGGATCCTGGACTATGATGTTTAGGTGTTAATCTATAATTTTTCTACATATAATTTTTATATTGATTCTAATCATATAGTGGTGCTATTGTCTGCATAAGGTATTAAGCTGAATATCTTAGTTCATAGATCGAGGAGTTCATCTATTTCTATATTTGGATCAATCACTAATAGAGATAAGAATCTTGTACATGATCACCAATATATATATATATATATATATATACATATTTTTACTATTGGATTTGTATCTTTGGATTTACATCGTGAATCCTGGTTTGTATAAAAAAAATATAGTTATGTAAATTTTAATGTGATTATTATTTATGCTATTTCTATGCGAAAGATATACCATGTGGCATGCAATTTAAAATTATTTTGAGATTTTGAAAAGGAATTACAAATAAATTTAGAATCAATTGACAAAGAGTAAATCATAGATAATCAAAAGAATATAAAGTGATTTACACTAGCCTCATTATGAGATAGCCCATCAGGAGCTTATGCTTTGAACAACCTCTACTGGCTTACGTATGAGATTTTTGGTTAGATAAAGACTGAAACAATCCATCAGGAGCTTATGCCTGGGATAGTCCTACGGGCTTATGCATGAGAATTTTGGTTAGACAAAGATTGAGGCATGATCTTGGTTAGTCTAAAATCAGAAAGAAAAGACTAAGAAATATAAAATTCTGATAAGAAAAAAGATGACAAGTTATAAATTAAATATTGAATAAAAAATTTCACATGTTGATATCTGGTGACATATCTCTTTTAACAAGATAGATATTTGATATATATTTATCTAGATATTTGAGTTGATCGAGATATTTTATGAGATTTCATATTTTATTATCTATTATTATTTTTAAATTATATTATTATATTGATGTGGATGTAATGGCCCAGCCTATTAGGCTCTTGGACCCAGCTCGAACCTAGAGGGCCTAAAGAACCATGCACCCCATCCCTTCTTCGCACACAGAAAAAAAAAAGGAGAAAGAAGAGTCCTAACTGGAGTCTTCTTCCTTCCTAATTCCAATGAAAATCAGGCCACAACAG
This sequence comes from Cocos nucifera, assembly GCA_006176705.1. Lineage (NCBI taxonomy): Eukaryota > Viridiplantae > Streptophyta > Magnoliopsida > Arecales > Arecaceae > Cocos > Cocos nucifera. The sequence goes on along the minus strand of QRFJ01000028.1, from coordinate 504,220 downwards.
TCCCCTTTAACTTGAAAAATCTTGTCTATAAGAGTTACCTTCCTCTCCCTTAGATTTTACCTTGAGAAATTGAAAGATCATTGGGATCTTGGGAGTTTCTTCTGTGGGTTGCCGTCGAGAATAAGAGGTCGTCGGAGCAAGGTAAGCCCTCCCCTTTTATCTTCCTTTCTTCTTTTGAGTTGTCGGCGCGCCCGATTGAAGCCGGGAGTCATTTGGTTTCGAAAATAAAGTAATCCCTATTTCATGGTGTTTTCAGCACACCACCGGCAACAGTCGCCATAGAGGGGCAGTCACCGAAACCATAGCTCCGCCGCTGCCGGGGGCCACCATGGGTGGCCAGCCCAAGCGGTTGTGGCCACGAGTGGGGGAGATTGAAAGAAAGGGATTGACTCCCCTATTTTAAGAACATAGGAAGAGAAGAGAGAGGTCTCTCTCTCTTCTCTTGATTAATCAATTAATTAATTTATTAATTAATTAGTTAATTTTCTTAAATTATAAGGAATGTTATAAAAAAAGGAGAGAAAAAGAAAGAGGAAAAGATTCCTCTCTCTCTTCTAATTATAAGATTAAATTTAATTAATTAATTTATCACTTAATTATTTATTTTTTTTGTAGATAGATTATTAAAAAAAGAAAAAGATATTTATTTTGGAAGAGAAGAAGATAAGAAAAGAAGCATCTTTTCTCCCTCTTATTTGGTTTGTATTTAATAATTTAATGATTTAACTAGTTAATTTATTTAAATATTTCACTATAGATGGATTGTGAAAAATTTTAGAAGAAAAAAGTTTTGAGGATCGGGTGTGGATCTCGATGAACCTGATAAGAATTCTAAAAAATAATTTAATTTATTTTAATTATTTTATAATATTAATTTAAATATATTGGCGAGTAGTTTGCTGGACAGAATGATATCAAGCAGGATCTTAACATCCAGATCATAATTTAATGAGTCAAATTTATTACTAATTAAGGTAAGAATTCTTATACATAATCATCATTATGCATGTTATTGAAATTATATTTTTAATTTTACAATATTGGATTCATTTTGATGGACTTGTTATATTTAAGATATTATTATTTTCTTGTACAATCTTACAGCATAAGTATATTATATGTTGTCTATATATATGTAACAATAATTGATGGCATGATTATGTGAATATGATATACTTATCTTGATCATATTATAAACTGAAATTAATATGATGGAATCAATATGCACTATAGTAAAATATGAAATTAATGATTATTTTTTAATAATACTTTTTGAAAGCATCGTCAGGTTGCGCTGACCTGCCGATATTTTTAAAAAGTATCATAAATTTAATGATGCTTAAAAGCATCATAAAATAGCAGCCACTACTATAGAACAGGGCTATGGCAGCGATTACGAACCACTATCATAACCTAAAAAATTACTGTCATAGTCTATGATAACGCTTCTCTAATCGCTGTCACTACCACCATCATCGTAGACCTATGACAGTGGTTATTACAGTGGTTATAAGAACCGCTACCATACAGGATCTATATCAGCGATTTTCAAATCGCTGCTATAGGCTTGAGATATGACAGCAATTTTCAAACCACTGTCATAGACCTGAGATATTGCAGTGATTTTTGAACTACTGCCATAGACCTAGCTATGACAGTGATTTTCGAACCGCTGCCATACACCTGAGCTATTGCAGTGATTTTCAAACCGCTACTATAGGTGTAATACAGCGGTTGGCATGTTACTTGCGGCCTCGCTTGGCACGTCTACGGCAATGATTTTACAATCACTATCATAGCTTTTGAATAATAAAAAAATATAAATTTTTTATTTTTTTATATATTTTATCTGATAAATGCAAAGATATATATAATACAATAAAAAAATATAAGTGAATATTATAAATATAAGAATATTTTTGAAATACTCTAATTTTATTATCGAATAAAATTTATTATAATATTTTTTAAAAAAAATACACCAGAAATCTTTTAATTCTACATCATCATCGTCATCACCGGAAGATGGAGCATGAGTTGGAGGAGCTGAAGTTGGAGCTGGAGCTAGAGCTTGGAGGGGCTGGAACTGTAGGAGCTAAAGTTGGAATGTCGACCAACATGTCCTCAAAGCCCATGAAGTCTGCTCTAAAATGAGAGCTGAGCCTCATCAGCATGATGCTTAGGACGCCCTCCAAATGAGATGTGTGCTCCTCAGCATGAGCTGCCCGCACCATAGCCTGATCTACTCGCGCCAATGCCTGATCTACCCACGCTAACATCTCTCAAGCTGCTCCTGACTGACAATATCGAAAGCATGTGAAGAAATGCTCGCCTCAGACCAGTAGCTCGTCAGCATATATCCGCACCTGCATCGGATCCTTCTAGAGTGCTCAGGCCCCAAGATCTGAGACAAATAGTCATGGGAGCCAGAGATGTCCGAGCTCTCGCTCACGAGCGCATCTAATTGCTCCTATAATTATAAATTTAAATAAAATTTTATAAAAAATTCTATAATAATGATCATATATACTAATATATTTATTACTTATAAAAATTCTTTCGATCACGGCATTCATCGACCTGCCCTTCTTGTCCGTACGACTGGATTGAAAGATCTCGCTACAGCTGGACATCACCTTCTCTCTCGTCAGCTATAATAATGAATCAATTTATTAGAAATATATAAAAATATATTAATTTAATTTATAAATAAAAATTTAAAATTTATTATCTCTCTATGCATACGACTGGCCATAGACTCATGACCTAGCGTGTACGTATACTCTTGGGCTATTCGATTCTTTTGGTTCTGATGGATGATAGCCTAACAAGTATTCAAATAAATAATAAATATTTAAATATAATTTTAAGTATATTAAAAAATTTAAAAGTTAAAAATTTTATCTCAAACTTCTGGCTCCTCCAATGTCTAACCATCCCCTCCCACTGACTTTGAAGATAGTCCTATATCCAAGAAACAAGCTCCTCTAGAGTATCTCGTCGGTGCTTGAGCCATCCTCTATGGAGCTTGACCTTATAGCTCCAGTACAACTCTCTAATCTTCTTCAGTCAGACATCTCGAGCCCTCTCATGATCTGAAAAATCGTATCTTCTCTGCACAAAAATTATCAAAAATCAATTACCAAATTATTCTAATCAAACAAAGTGTAAACATATCAAATACATAAATATAATTAAGATATATTTATCTATATCTCCTTTCATATTGGATCCCTGACACCAGCATCCATCAATCGCCAGTCTATGGGCAATACCGGAATGATGTTGGACCATCTCACAAGTACTCCAAAAAAAGAATGCATCTCCCATGCGGCCTTCCCTACTGACATTTTCTCTGCATTATACTGCACCATCACCTGATGCTAGCGATTTCACACATGCGGCATGCTTATGGGATCGTGAAATATCCTATTGGATGGTGCACCTATAATGAAAATACGTTATGCAAATATATAAGTATACAAATACTATATAAAAAAATAAATAAATAACATAATAAAAATATACACTTAGATGCCAGTGTCGGAGCATGTATCGGAGATGTGGCTGACGGTGGAGGCTCAGATGTCGATGGAGTAGATGTCGACGGTAGAGTAGATATCGATGGTGGAGTAGATGTCGATGGTCCATGGACAGTCGATACAGAGGTGGATGGAGTACGTTTCGACTCTGACTCAAATGTGGTACTCCGCATAATCCATCGAAAGATGGGGGTTATAGCTAAATGACGTTTCGGTACCATCATGACTTGCAACGTTAATGAATATTAACTAATATAACATATTGAACAATAATATTAGTATAGCATCAATAAATAGACTCTAATATTTATACCAGAATGTTGAAATCATCGTCTAGTGGCATCTACAATATGAATATCACCATCGCTCCTAACAAATATATCTGAGATCTCAATAGTACCAGATAAGTTTTATTCTAAAGGAGCACTTTGCATGCATGGTCCAACATCGTCATCAACTTCGGTATCATCGAAAATATACCTAGGCACCATCCTCACAACAACATCCCATTGAGGCTCCAAGAGATCACTAACATAGAAGACTTGACTAGCTTGGGAGGCAAGTATATATGGTTTTTCAGTGCGAAGATGGCGTTGCATGTTAACAAGAGTAAAACCACACTCATCAGTCTTCATCCCTAACTGTGATAAGGTGTCAAGCCAATCACACTTCATCAATGCAATCCTTTTTTTAGAATAATAGTCCAAGATGACTATCTTCTCCACCACACCATAATAGTTCAAATCCTCCATACGAGACTTTAAATCCTTCGAGCTAGCATAACATCTAGTGGTGGTGTGGGCATGGGGGTTCTCTTAGTGGCTAGCACGGTCGAGGGTTCTCTTAACGATCGACAAAGCCTACGATCGTTAATTAAGGATGAGCAATAAATAATTTTACTTTCTCTTAGCGGTCGGCATGGCCTACGACCGTGGGCATGGCCCAAAATCCGATGGTGGAGGTGAGGGTTCTCTTAGTAGTCGGTACAGCTCACAACCACCAACACGATTTAGAATCCATCGACAATGATTTTCTTATCAACCAACATGACCTATGACAACGAGCATGGTCCGAAATCCACCAGTGGGGATAAGGGTTCTCTTAGCGGCCGGCACAGCTCACGACCGTCGATACGGCCTAGAACCCACTAGCAATGATTTTCTTATTGGTCAGCATAGCCTACGGCCAAAGGCATGGCCCAGAACTCGTCGATGGAGGTGAGAATTCTCTTAGTGGTCGATACAGCTCACGATCATTGATACGGCCCAGAACCTGTCAGCAATGATTTTTTTATCGACTAACATGACCCAAGAGCTGTCCACGACCACCAACATGGCACGGCTCAAGGCTACCGCCACAACACGGCCCAGAACCCACGACATGCAAATAATTATAATATTTATAATAAATATTTATAATATTTATTATATATATTCTAAAAATTATTATAAGTATTATAAGTAATTAATAAATAATACTATAAAATTAAAAAAATTATACCTATGGCTATGGAAAGGAGGTCACACCGAAAGCTCCGAGCGTCATCGACAACAGCGCTAAAGGAAGACAACGGTGCTAGAGGTAACCTACGAAATAAAAGCAAGATAGTGAGATAGAGAGAGAAAGAGAGGAAAGAGAGAAAAAGAGGGAGAGAGAGCGAGAGGTAGCTTAGGGGGCATCGTGATGGAGAGGCAGAGGAGGGGGGCGGCCCAGAGGTTGGAGTGGCGGGGGTTGGGAGGTTGAGTGGGGCGATGGGGGGCACCGAGAGATAGGGGCGGCTGGGGATGGGGGACCAGGGGGCGGGGTGCGCGGTGACGGAGAGGGACAGCCCAAGAGGTGGGGGTGGTGGGGCCACGGGAGAGGGGTGTGCGGTGACGGGGAGGGGCGGCTCAAGAAGCGGGGTGGCGAGGGTTGGGGGAATGACCAAAGAGGGATGGGGAGGGGCCGAGAGTAGAGGGTGGCCGAGGATGGGAGGGTGAGCGGGAAGGAGGGGGGCACCGAGAGGCAGGGGTGGTCGGGGGGGAAGGAGGGGCGGCGGCGGCTGAGGAAGGAGAGGGATGGGGTCTCACCGACAATTGAGAGCATGAAGGGAGGAGAGAGAAAGAGAGATAGAGCATACGAGAGAAAATCGATTTGGGATAAATTTTAACCTAACCTATGGCAGCGGTTTCTAAACCATTGCCATAGGTCTACGGTAGCGATTTTCGAATCACTGTCGTAGATCTATGGCAGCGATTTAAGTAACCACTGTCATAGATTAAAAATTAATTTTTATTTTAAATATTATATAATTTTAAAATTTAATATTCATCTTTATCATTCATTATCTAAATAATTATCATTAGAGTATCGTCATAAAAGATCGCCTCGATTCGATGGCCCTAGCTTCATCGATCAGAAAAATTTGATTTTGATGATCATGAATGATGATGCGATGATCTGATAGATGAAGATCTTCGATCGATTCAAAAATCTGTAATGATGATCTTGATGATATTTGTAGTATACTATCAAAATTTTATTTTAATCGGATATCATTATCATGGTTATTTTAGTATGAAATAATTTCGACCGTTAAATTAGAAACAAGCGATCAAAGGGCTAAACAACATTCGATTATGAGATAATTTTTTAGTTAAATGATCTTTGCTATAATTTTAATGATTTTATATGATGATGATTATAAAATTTTAATTATTTTTATATGAACTATTCACGTTAAGCAGATATTACAAAAGTACGAGCATAACTACCAATGGAGTTTAAGAATGATTATCAAATGACGTATAGTTTTGGATCATTCATAAATTCATAAGTTAAATTTTATAATCACTACCATAAAAATGATTAAAATAGTAGCCAAGATCATTTATGAAAAAAATTATCTCATAATTGAACATTGTTTGGCCTTTTGATCGCTTGTTTCTTATTTAATTGCTAAAATTATTTCGTACTAAATTGATCATGATAACAATATTCGATTGAAATAAAATTTTGATAGTATGCTACAAATATCATCAAAATCATCATTGTAGATTTTTGGATCGATCGGAGGTCTCCATCTATCAGATCATCGCGTCATCATTCGTGATCGTCGAAATCAAATTTTTCTGATCGATGAAGCTAGGGCCATCAGATCGAAACGATCTTTTATCACAATACTCTAATAATAATTATTTAGATAATAAATGATGAATATAAATTTTAAATTTTAAAATTATATAATATTTAGAGTAAAAATACTAAAAAAAGATATGACAGTGGTTTTAAAGAACTGCTGTCATAGGTCGAACCTATGACAGCGGTTAAAAAGAATCACTATCGTAGGTTGGACCTATGGCAGTGGTAATAATGAACCACTATCATAGATTAGATCTTTGATCATGATTCTTTGTAACCACTGCCATATATCGGACCTATGGCAGCAGTTCTTTAGAACCGCTACCATAGACTCCATTACATCGATTTTAAAAATCATTGCCATAATATGCACTGTCGTAGCTTTTTTTTTGTAGTAGTGAGCATAGTTAACGTCAATGCTTTTGAAAAAAGCATCGTTAAATTTTTCAAATTTTTGATGCTTTTTTGCATCATTATTTAATAGCGCTATAAAGCATCGTTAGGTTCGCTTAATCACCCCCCCAATCCTCCCATGCCCTAACCTATCCACCACCGCCCCCCGCCCTTTCCTCTCATCTCTCGTGCCCTAATCACCTTCCCACCCCCGCCCCCCATCTCCATCGATTCTCCGCTGTCGGCGCCGCATCCACCCCCCTCCGATGCACCAGCCATCCATGCCGCACCGCCATCCGCCCCTCCCCTCTGTTGTCGTATCCGTCCACACCACACCCATGCCATCCACGCTGCATGCCGTCCGCCCTCCTTGAGACCATCCTATCGGGCCTCCTCCCCTCCCTCCTCCCAGTGGTCCCTCCCAGCGGGCCGTACTCCTTCGGCCCCTTGCTCCCCGACCGCATCACCTCTCTTCCAACCACTAGTGCTCCTCCGCGCCCCTCACTCTTCGATTTTTGGTATATTATTTAAAAATTATTTTTTAAATATATTTTAGATAATTTAAAATAGATAAATTATATATTAATTATTGACTGTCACTTTTTTATTGAATGTAGGTATTTGACAAAAATAATATCTACTAGTCTTTTCTCGTATTATTGTCCACTATAAGTAATTTATTTCTCTAATAATATTTTTTTTAGATTGAAAGATTATTCTTGTGTATGGCATTATTTGAAAGTATACATAGTAGTTAGAGAATTTATATAATATTTTAATTATTTTTATTAATTATTTTTAGATTTGATTATGATGCCTTAGCTTTAGATAACTAGACTGACTTTAGGAAAGAGATTGTTTATTTTCTTATATATAAAAATTTTGAATGACTTAGAAAAATTAATTTTGTTGATCCTTTGAGCCCTTAGTGAGAGTTTATTTTAAAATGCTTTGGTTAGAATGCATGCTAATCCTAAAGATTTATTTTGTTGATTCTTTGTTATTTGGTTGCCATCAGATAATTATCTAACTGAGTTGTTAAAAGTTTATGATATAATGCACAATATTTAATTAACATGTACGAGACTTGAGTCTTGGCCTAGCGTGCTTGGATCTTTGGTCCTAGCTAGCATCGAAGGCATCCAGCTCTCACGCGCCCTATGTGCTCAGACCGATGAAAGATGCCGAGCAATATTAATTATGAATTTATTTTAATAAAATTTACATTGCATGAAACCATAAACCCATCTTTTGATTAATATATATATTCTATTGTATCTATATATTTATTTATTTTTGTATAGATAAGAGAATTATGTACATCGGTCAATTAATTATCTAGTATGGATAGTTTGAGAAATGCGAGTAATTCTATAGATCATTACAATAATCAAATAGTATATTGAGGGTTTCAAAAAAAATTTAGATGATATTTTTTTTTATTCTTCCTATATAGAAGAACTAAGAAAAAATGCTGCCAAAAATTTTTTTAATTCTTATTGCATATCATTTGATTACTGTAATTGACCTATAAAATTAATGCATTTTCTGAATGGGATAGGATCTTCTTTACCTATTAGTTAATGATAGCAAGTATTTACTATGTATTTTTTAGTCTTTAGTTTTTATAATAAACTACAATAGCTATTATTTTTTGGATTTTATGAAATAACTGATATTTTTTACTCATTGCATTAATATAGATTGTATAATTTTTCTTATTTTTAGATAAGTTATAAGTTCGACCATTTTTATCCTATAATAGATAAAAATTAGATAAATAAACCAAGAAATAGTAAAGAATATTTAGATGGACTTCATGACTTCATTAAATTTGGTATGGAGAAAAGTAGTTTGAATGGAAAGATTTTATATCCATGTCAGAAATGTGTAAATAATTCTTCTTTGGATCCATAAATTGTTGAAGAACATTTAATATGGAATGATTTTTTAAGAGGTTATATCGACTGAATTTTTTATGAAGAATCTATATTGCCATCATCATGTAACTAATCCTTGACTTATTTTGGATCCATTAGCCTACAAGACAATCCTGTGAGAGATGATGATATAAGAGGTTTAATCATAGATGCTTTTGGACTTGATGTTCAAAATTTAGGAGAATCCAGTAGTATACATGAAATAGTTGGGATATTTGATGGATGTACGCATATGGAACATTTGCACGTTGAGGAGCCTATACATACATCTAATGATGAGACAGCTTGTTATCACACTTTAATGAAAGATGTAGATGAAGAATTATATCCGAGTTGTACGAAATTTTCTAAGATTTTTTTTCTTATACATTTATTCCATTTAAAATATTTGAATGAATGGTCCGGAAAGAGTTTTACTATGTTGCTCGAGTTATTAAAACACGATCCTCCTATTCATCAGCCAGATGATGAAATATACGTTCAGGATATATAATATCTTTAATATCATTTTATTTTTATTTTATTTTATTTATATTTATAATATCGTTACTTTTACATATTTTTTGTAGACGAATTTGGGAGAGTATGCCCTAGTCGTGTATTGCCGTCCACAATATTTCAGGCATCACCTAGCTCTGATACCAAATTATAAATCCTTGATATCGCTCGAACGCCAATCATCCTTGATATCACAAGCACCGATACCATGTTGCGAAAGCCTCTGATTTTTAGCACGGACCTAAAAAAATCTGTGACGTTCTCTATAGACAGCAAACTATAGATCCAACACCTAGATCTATGCTGAGGCACCTCCCTCCTTGGGCTTGAGGGAGGCGCCCCTCTCTCTAGGGCTTCTTCAAGAACCCTAGGATGGCAACTCTAGAGAAAAGAGAAGAAGAGAGAATTGAGAGAGAAAAGGTCTGTATTGATTCCATCCTTTTAAAATCTTAATACAATCTATGTATTTATACATAGCCATTAGGTCCGATCAAAAATTTTTTTGGCTAACCCAATATATGAAAACACTCACCGAGCCCATATACATCCATGTCTCCCATGCTCTCATCCTCTGGATCTAGATCCGACCCATATATGAGTTAGCCCCCTTAAGACCTCTTGAACCAGGCCTTAAGATCCCTAGAATCGATCCAGACCCTAGTCCAAAATAGATCCTCGCGTAACTCTACCCGCGCATTGAGCCGGCTCAGTCTCAACACTGAGCTGGCTAAGTTCCACTAGATTGACTCAGTCTAAAACTAAGCCAGTCCAGTTCTATACCGTGTCTGCAGTTTTAAATGCTCAGCTCTCTATTTTGCCTATGCTCTGAGACTTAGCTGACCCAGTTTTAGACTGAATCAGCTAACTTGCAGAAAATTTTCTTCTGCAGTCTTGATTTTTCAGCTTTGGTTGCTTGCTTCATCTTGTATCTCAGATTTTCGAAGTACCAAGCAAGCTTCTGAAATCTCCGAAGCCATCACCATGACTCCTCTCATGGCCTTCCAAGATTTGGGAGCACTACAAATCCTCACAATCTTTACCTTAGTACCTCAAGCCTTGGTAAACCCCTCGATAATGTCCTCCTGCACGATCCCACTGTCCCTGCACACTCGACAGTACCTATGCAAACATCATCTCTGCCAATTCTCTTCAACTGTTGTGCATCTTTGAGACCTTTGGGATGACCGCCTCCACCGCTGAAGATCTATGCTTGCTTCTTGGCACCACCCTGAAATTGTAGGAATCCTTCTGCTTAGCAGCTGCATCACTTTCTTTGAACTTTTTTGAAGAACCTACAGCATTTTTGCACCAGCACATGCTGTACCATCTGATACGATCTCCTCAGAGCTATGCCTGTCCATCTGCACATGTCGCTCCACATAGAACTATGCATCACCGGTACTTTGAACTCATACCAATTTTTTTCTTCACTTATGAAACCGCCACTATGGAGCTCCACCTATATCCGAAGTCCATCTGATGCCATAAAAGTCAACTCTATGTCCGAGTCCCTCGAGGCCAACCACTCAATGCTGCACTGTAGAGCCTGCCACTGCATCTCGAACACCATCGCTGCCCCTTCGAATCCTCCGCACTCTGCGGCCCTCTTAGAAACTATCTCGGATACCTTTGCAACCCACGGACACCTCTAAAACCCAAGAGCTCATCCAACTCTTCTAAATCCAACGACTGAATCCTAGAGAATTCCACCCTAGTTCTTCTCTTCTGCCCCTACACTAGCCATCGCTTCAGTTGCGCCCGGAGAACCATCCTCCACCTGAACCATGACTCTCCCTGGTACTCCTACAGAAGAAACCTGATCCATGATACTTTCAACTATTAGAAATCTCTTGATGCTCCTTGAGATCCCCTGATTCTCCCTGAGACCTACTCTCGATCTTCTTGAGAAGCTTCTGACACACTCTGCTGAGATACACTCCTCGACTGCTGCACCATTGAGCCTCTCTCAGCCCCTATGCCTTCAAGGTAGTGCTCCTGCAGCATTCCAACGCTCCCTGACTCATCTCTGCACTGCTCTACAGCCTCTCAGTCATAATCTGCTGGACCTCCATGGATCATCCATCTCCATCATCCCTAAGGCTCCATAATCTATGCTTTGGTCGAATCGCTGAATACATCTTCGACTACTTTTCTGTCTTTCTGACACTGAAGGACGTATAGTCTCTTCTTTAGTCTTTCTTCAACCATATTTCTTAAAAAACCACTCTTCAACAGCCCCACACTGCTCATCTTCCTAGAGAATTTTGATGCTCTCTGCTGAGATACCTTCCTCAATTGCTGCATCGTCGAGCCTCTCTCAACCCTTCATCTTCAGAAAAATGCTACTGTAGTACTTCAGTGCTCCCTATCTGTCACATAACCGTTATACACTCCGACCTTTCCACCAAGATCAATCAGCAAATCATGCATCCAATCCTTCCACCCCAAGAAACTTCCTTTTCATTAATCCTCTCAACCTTCACCTTCAACTTGCTGCCTCCAATTAGCCAAACCACAGCAATAACAAAGATAGAGCTGAGACATACCATGGAATTCTTATGCAGATTTCTGATTTTATCTTGCACAACTTCTTCTTCGCTTTCACGCACCATCAGACTTTGAAATATGGCTCTGATACCATATTGCCGTTCACAACATCCCAGGCATCACCTAGCTCTGATACCAAATTATAGATCCATGATATCGCTCGAACACCAATCATCCTTGATATCACAAGCATCGATACCATATTGTGAAGTTTCTGATTTTTAGCACGGACCTGAAGAAACCTATGATGTTCTCTATGGGCAGCAAACCATAGATCCAACACCTAGATCTATACTGGGGCACCTCCCTCCTTGGGCTTGAGAGAGGTGCCCCCTCTCTCTAGGGCTTCTTCAAAAACTCTGGGGCGGCAACTCTAGAGAGAAGAGAAGAAGAGAGAATTAAGGAAGAAAAAGTCTATATTGATTCCACCCTTTGAAAATTCTAATACAACCTATGTATTTATACATAGTCATTAGGTCCGACCAAAAACTCTCCTAGCTAACCCAATACATGAAAATACTCACTGAGCCCATGTACACCCATATCTCCCATGCTCTCATCTTCTGGATCTAGATCCGATCAATACATGAGTTAGCCTCCTTAAAACCTCTTGAATTAGGTCTTAAGATTTCTATGATCGACCCAGATCTTAGTCCAAAATAGATCCTCTCGTAACTCTGTCTGTCCACTGAGCTGGCTCAATTTCAGCACTGAGCTGACTAAGTTCCATTGGGTTGACTCAGTTTAAAACTGAGCCGACCCAGTTCTATGCCATGCCTGCAGTCCCGAACGCTCAGCTCTTTATTTTGCCTATGCTCTGAGACTTAGCCGAACTAGTTTTGGATAAAATCTTTTTTCTACGATCTTGATTCTTCGACTTTAGTTTCTTGCTTTACCTTATATCCTAGGTTTTCGAAGCACCAACTAAGCCCTTGAAATCCTCGAAGCCATCACCGTGACTCCTTTCGTGGCCTCCTAAGGTTTGAAAGCACCATAAATCCTCACAACATAGACCTATAGTAGTATGAGATGTGTGGCAAATATGTGAGGGCAAAAGAATTATTATAGAGTGCAATCAGCTAGGTCAGCCAGTTAAGAAAGCTACCTGCTTATTGACTTCATTTTTGGGAACTATTGCTCGGAGGCCTCAGCTATGTCCGTTGGGCTATGTAAAATGGAATGACATGCTTACAATGTACAAAATTGAGCTTCTTCGAGTTATAGAGATAATGAATTGAATTTCATATTGTATATTAATTATTAAATACTTATATAATTTATTTGATTTAACTTTTTTTAGAGCAAGTTTTTTCTTCCTCCATCCACTCATGATTTTGTAATGAAGTCTCTCAACCGCAAATTGAAAGAATATAGAGCATAATTGAAGGAAAACTATATGAGACAGGATATGATAGAGGAAGAGGTTACTAGGAATTGTCCTCCTAATATACACCCTCATCAGTGGATGGAGCTGGTTCATTATTGATTCTCTGAGAGGGCACAGGTACATTATTGGTTCATAATCTTTCTTTTTAAATATTTATAAAAATATTGATTTATATTATATATTATATATTATACATATAATAAGTTATTTAATTTATTTTATAGACTTATTCTGCTATTGGTAGAACTGCACGAGTAGCTTAGTCTGTTCCTCATACATTGGAGTCGAAGAGTTATGCACGACTCAGGAGTTTGTATGTTTCTTAAACTTTGATAATTAACTTATAATTTTTATGTTAAAATATTTATATAACTAATATCATTATGTATCATGTACCATGCATGTATCATGATACTCCTATTTTTTTAAATTATTATAACTATTTGCTTAAAATTAAAATTATTTATGTAGGTGGATGAGCATGGAAGGAAATCTGATAAAGTAGAGTTTTATCAGATGACTGATACTCATTAGGATGGTATTTTTGTTCAGAATGAGTCAAGAGATTTTTATGTATGACATTATTTATATTCTATTTTGTGCAATAATTTTAGTTTGATTTTGTTAGCTATTAATGTATAACTCTTATTTTCAAAATAAATACAAGAAAAGGCTACATCTCACATTGCGGAGCATAAGGATGAGTCCGTAATATCTATGCAGTAGAGTCGTATCAAGGTTAAGGTATTCATAGAATTAATGGAACCAGAGCACTACGGTCGAATGAGGAATTATGGAGTAGAAGTCACCCCCACTCAATTATCTGAGATGAGTAGATATACGCAATATGCTACAGCAGATGCTCAAAATTCACACATCCATAGACTTGATAAGGCAGAGATATAGAAGATTAGACAAAGTCGTGCCATTAAGATGGAGGAGATGTGATAGAGCCATGCTGAGATGCAGGCTATGAGGGGACAGATTGATCGACTTACATCTTTGTTAGAGATGTATGGTCCATCTCAGATAAATACATATTATTAAATATATATTTTTATATTAATTTAATGATCTATATATTTTTATATATAGATTTGTGAATCAAGCTTTTCATATATTTTTTGTAGGCTCCTGACATATCGGGCACCCATCAAGATGGCGGCACGTCACATGGAGACAGCAACGACCATCTGCCTATAGATTGACATCATTTTATTTTTGTTATGTCTTATATTTTTTGTATGCTTTTAGTTTGTTGAACTCTTGATTATAATGGATCGTTAGTACTTTATTTTTATTTATATAAAATAATATTTTTTGGTTAAATTTGCTATTGATGTTTGCTTTTAGTGTGAATGATGGTAATTATACAGATTTATGTTTAATAATTGATATAATTTTGTAAAAAAATTATATTCATATTTTTTATTTTTTTGTTAAAAAAATTGATGATGCTTATAAGCATCGTTAATAGACTGATTAACGATGCTTATAAGCATTGCTAGTATCTTATTTAGCGATGCTTCTAAAAGCATCTCGAAAGAGTGAAGGAGTTGTTGTCATTAACAATACTAAAAAGTGCAGATAAATTTTAAATTTATGATGCTTGAAAGTGTCGTCGTAAAATATTATGATACTTTTAAAAAGCATCAGCACTTTTCATCTTCACTCTTACATAGGCGATGCTTTTGTGACACTTTTTGAAGCATTATGATTCTTTTTTTCGATGCTTATTAGCTGTAAGGATTGATGGTACTCTCAAGTCTTGAAAGGCCACGGAAGGAGCCAGTGTACTGACTCCAAGAATTTCAAGGGCTTGATTGGTGCTTCGAAAATCTGGAATTCAAGATGGAGCAAGAAATCAAAATCAAAAAATCAAGACTGCAGAAAGGATCATTTCTGCAGGTTAGCCGGCTCAGTCTGAAACTGTGTCGGCTAAGTCTTAGAGGATAGGCCAAATAGAGAGGAGCGCATTCGAAATTACAGCATGGCACGCAACTAAATCGGCTCAGTCTAAAACTGAGCCGATCCAGTCTCAGGTTAGCCGACTCAGTGCTAAGACTGAGTCGGCTCAGTCCATGGGCAGAGCTACCAAGGATCTATTTGGAACTAGAATAGGGACTTATCATAAGAGTCTTAAGGCCTGGTTTGAGAGATCTTAAGAGGGCTAACTCATGTATGGATCGATCTTAGATCCAAAGAATGAGAGCATGGGAGACATGGGTGTACATAGGCTCGATAAGTGCTTTCATATATTGGGTTAGCCAGAAGAGTTTTTGGTCGAGCCTAATGGCTATGTATAAATACATAGGTTGTATTAGAATTTTAAAAAAGGTGCAAATAATACATATCTTTTTTCCTTCAACCTCTCTTCTCTCTTCTCTCAGAGTAATTATCCTCGATTTTTGAAGAAGCCCTAGAGAGAGGGGGCGCCTCTCTCAAACCCAAGGAGGGAGGTGCCCTAGCATAGATCTAGGTGATGAATCTATGATACACTATCTTAGAGAATGTCAAAGATCTCCTGTAGTCCATACTAAAGATCAGGGGCTTCTGTAATATGGCATCAGATCTAGGTAATGCCAAGATGATGCACCAACAATTGATATCAGAGCCTGATGGTGCATGAAAGCGAAGGAGAAGTCATATAGGATGAAATCAAAAATCTACACGAGTATTCCATGGTATGTCTTAGATCTACCTTTGTTATTGCTGTGGTTTGACCAATCGCGAGCAGTGAATTGAAGGTGGAGGTTGAGAGGATTAACGAAAAAAATTTTTCTCGGAGTGAAAGATTTGGATGCATGATTTATTGATCGATCTTGATAAAAAAAAATCGAGATATATGATGGTAGACAAGGCAGAGAGTGCTGAAGTACCGTAGTAGTGCTTTTCTGGAGATGCAGGGTTGAGAGAGGCTCGACGATACAGCAATCGATGAAGATATCTCAGTAGAGAGCATCAGGATTCTCTAGAAAGATGGACAGTGTGGGGCTATTGAAGAGAGATTTTTTAAGAGATAATCATTGAAAAAATGCTGAAAAAGTGACTATACGTCCTTCGATTGCAGGAAGATGAGGAAGTAGTCAAAGATGTATTTAGCGGTTAGATCAGAGCATGAATTTGCAGAGCCTTGGGGATGATGGAGATGAATAATCCATGGAGGTCCGGTAGGTTAGGACTGGACGGCTGTAGAGCGACGTAGAGGCAAGTCAGAAAGCGCTGGAGTGCTGTAGGAGTGCTATCCTAAAGGCACAGAAGGCTGAGAGAGGCTCGGTGGTGCATCAGTCGAGGGAAGTATCTCAGTAGAGAGTGTCAGGGGTATCTCAGTGAGATCGAAAATATGTCTCAGAGAGAGTCAGGAGGTCTCAAGGAGCACCAGGAGGTCTCGGGCAGTCGGAAGTGTCCTGAATCATGTTTCTTCTGCAGGAGCACCAGGAAGAGTCGTAGTTTAGTAGAAGATGACTTGTGTACAGCAAGAGAGGATCCGGATACCTATGAGGAGATGGTGTCGAGATAAGTCAGGAAGCACTAGAGTGTTGTAGTAGTATATTCTTGGAGATACGGGGCTGAGAGAGGCTCGACGGTGCAGCAGTCGAGAAAGATATCTTAGTAGAGAATGTCAGGAGACATCTCAAGAAGATCGGGAGCAGGTCTTAGGAAGAGCCATGGAATCTTGGGAGCCTCAGGATGAGGTAAGTGAGTCTGAGCCCAGGATAGGATTTGAGCTGTAGTTCCTCTGAGCGCAACTAAAGCGATGGCTAGTGCAGGGACAGAAGAGGAGAAGGCTATGGTGGAATTTCCTAGGGTTCAGTAGCTAGATTCAGAAGAGTTGGATGAGCTCTTGGATTTCGGAGGTGCCTGCTAGTTACGAAGGTATCCGAGACGTTTTTGAAGATGACCGTAGAGTGCGGAGGATTTGAAGGAGCAGCGACGGTATTCGAGGTGCAGCGGTAGGCTCAGCAGTGCAGTATTGAGTGGTTTACCTCGAGGGACTCGGTGACAGCATTGCAGCATTGAGTGGTTGGCATCATATGTCTAATGACATGTATACTTGAGTACTCAAACATTTAGGAGAAGCTTAACATGGTTTTAAAGAAAATAATAATACTGCAAATTGGATAGCATCATATGTTGCTGCTCATATGGAATCTATATTATAGATATGCATGCCTAATTTTCATTTGTAATTATTAGATATCTTGTTTTTTTTATTATCATAGTTGTATTAATAATGGAGTGGTTTAATAAATTTTGGTGTACCAAAATATTTAGAAGTATTTGAGCTCATTTTCGGCCAAATATAGCAGAAAGCATCATGTAAAGATTCGACATGAAAGGTCACATCTTGAAATTTACCCGTGTAAAAAGGAATCATGGACTGCGACGAAGTTTTGCTTTGATGGCCTCGAACAAGGTAGATCCTACTGCAACTTCAAAGCTATCAGAATAAGTCAGGTGGTAGCTAGGATAGGATAAGGGTTCAACACCCGATTTCACGTGGGCTGCAGTTGATAATCTATAGCTAGATAATGAGATGGACATCAGCCAATCGCGCATGGTGAAGCCTTTGGCAATCCAACAAAGGCACTAACCATAAAAGGTGTTGGGTGGTTGCGTTGGTGAGACATGAGCTGTGCGCGATGGTGCGTTGTGAAGGCAAAAGCAACACCAAAATGGAAGTGTTCTGACGGTGTTGTCATACCGGTTGCGAAATGACATCTTGCTCGACTTTCGTTCGCAACGACGGCTTAGGTTTCTCGCCAAATCGCTTGCTAAGCATAAACACTGCCATCAGAAAAACAAAACATACAAAACCCACATACACCAAAGGAACGTAAACACTACATGCCGCGACACATGGTCTATCGGCACCCCCAAACCATCTGAAAAGGACTGGTCATCATGGATATATAGCGAATTAGAAAGTCGTGACATGGGAAGATGATACACATCACTGAGGTGAGACATTGCAGGAATTACTCGACCGATCGAAGACATTGTCACGCACTGGCACATGGACTTCCTCTGCGGGACTCTTGGAGGAGAGTTATCTTATTACACAGTGTTACATATGTATGGCCTTGACTAATCCTAGAAGCATGGGGGCATGCAAACTTTGCCGTAATTTAGGATTGTTGCACATTCTTTCTGGTTGGTTTGGTTGAGATCGTGGGCATTAGTTTGTGCAGACTAACTACCGTGTTTCTTCATTTGCACACATCAATTACTGAGCCTGTGGGCCCAGAAGTCCATGTCTAATCGGCAGATACATGTGAACTATGATGAACAACTGTGGAGCGTGACAGGCACGAGTGAGCTATTATATCATTCTTCTTGAAATATGAATCTCGAAGAAAGAAAGATAATATATTGAACCCCACATGGCACCTTGGACACCAAGCTTCCAAAGTTCTTGGATGCCTCAAAGACTGTAGTTGCAGAGCTTAAAAAAAATGGTAATCGTACATCCCTGATCTTTTTGCTTTCAAGGCGGACAAATTCCATCAACATTTTACCTTAATTGGAAATAGTTGATGATGATGTATATACTGAGTCACAAGGGAACGATGTTTCAACCATGAACAGAGCTGATAGCCAAGGAATTAGGCTTCAGATTAGACACCTCTCCTAATGCTGGAATCATACCACGATCCGCTTATCCGTGGACCTTGTGAATCAGGATTAAAGAAAGGTGGCATCCGACCGTCTTTTCAGAAGAATCCCACCAAATTGGCACTCCATCCAGCATCGATCTATTTTTATTAACACAACAACTCCAAACCGTCCAATTTGTTGGGCATCTCTCTCACGATTAGTCATAATCAAAAAAGAAATCTCTCAGGATTAGTCAACTACAACACCACCTTGGGCTTCGTTTTTTGCTTCTTTTCTAATGGATAAAAGCAAAATCTATGAATAAGATTCGCTAGCAGGTGCTTCCATGTGCAATGGCAAATGTATAAACGCTGGATGGCTTGTTTCAGCCTCCCATTGCATCAAAAAAGAAAAAAAAAATGTGCAATGGCAAATGTAGGAGATGCTTAATGGATAACAAATGTTACTGCTCCCCCTTTCATGAACGGTCGTTTAGTTAGAATATTTTACAATTCATAACTTTTTGGAATATTAATGAATTTATTACTCCGCGAAGACTATTCATAGATTGCTTATTTTTGAAAACTATGTTCGTCGCTCATTTTCAAAATCTGTTTGCTTGTTTGCTTCATGGATTTCACCATGGTTCGACGAATACTTGCCCGGTTAGAAGTTTTCGCTATTTAGAACTTTGTGAAGAATCCAATACGGTAGCACTACCAAGTCATTCACGGTCTAAAAGCTACTTTGGATTATCACCTCAATCCAGTCCCTCAAACTTTTAGAGCTGCGCTCACAACCACAATCATAGTCCTCAATCGAGAACTTCCCATGTTAATCAATGAGGAGACACGTAGTGGCCTGTAGATGTTTGCTTAAAAGATTTCCTTCCCCATTTGAGTGGGGGCACATAGAATGGTATTAAAGAACTACGGGAGGCTGCTGTGTCAGGTTATTTTTTGGCAAATAATCCAGATGTTCAGATTCAATAGTTATTAAAAGTAGAGAATAGTTTCATAGGTATCGATTTAAACGTTCAGGAATCATTATATATAATTGAAAAACGGATTAGGTTACAAGTCTTTGTGGCATTATACACACTCTCTCTCTAAGTGCACAACACGTGCGGAAATACCTTTCGAGTTTTGCACATGACTTTACCTGGACATTTGCTTGGCGGTACACCCTCTCGTTTTTAAGCAAGACATCAGGGGTTAAAGTCTTAAATGATGCCATCTCACAAGGCTGCAACCCTGCACAACCCAGGAATAGCGTACTCTGATCTTTCCGATCTATAAAAAAAATAAAAATAATAATAATAATAAAAAGGAAGAAAAAAGTTTCAGACGCGACCTCTGCCCAAATGTATTATTGCATTGACTGGTTTCAACCCGGTTCTCACACCCACAAAGCATATTCCTATTGCTCGGTGTGCCTCGTGCTCTCTCTCTCACTCTCTCTCTCTCTCTCTCTCTCTCTCTCTCTATATATATATATATATAAGCTTATAGAGAGATATAAGCTTATAGATCATCTTATTTGATTGCCATCTAGGACTATACGGCAGTACTTTATGGGACCCCCAACATGCCATAGGAAAAAAAAAAAAAATGCTTTTTTATATACTTTCATATTTTAATTTATAATACCAGCATACGATAAATGCATGAATCATGAAAGGTGATAATTAAGAGTGATCTAAGATGCTTCTTGAAAACATATGATATGTCATCTCCAATCCAACAGAGTCTAATCCAAAGATCCAAATCATGTGATTAACCCTATTCCACCCATTTCCAAGTTGGATTCAGGACAATATTGCCATGTTACCTGGTTGTTTTGAATAAGCATGATAGATGATCCTGCTGACAGGTCCAAATTAGAGCCGAGTCTGCCTTAATCCGCCTTGGGACCACATCACCAATCGGGCTCACATAAAACATACACATGCCAATGGGACTTCGATCCGTAGGTTTGAGAGAGATTCTTGCTTCGAAAAAAGTGGCAGTTCCACCTTCGTTCGGGAAAAAGAAAATTTAAAAAAAAAAAAAAAAGAATTATATGCATTCTCTACATATAATGATAGCAAGTAAAAGAGAAACCAATTGCATAAGTCAGGTTTAGTATAGAATCTTGATCAAAAGAATCAGGGTGCAAAAAAAGAAAATGCTGACCGGGCATTTTTTTTTAGTCTTTGATGACGTAGAACTTCACATTTTCAATGACTGATCTATATTATATGATCAAAATCTTCTTTCAAATTTTAGAGAAATTTAAGTAAAGATTAAAAATATTTCTGGAGATCTTCATGAAGATTAATATATTTTTTTTTCATATTTTGTTTAATATTGTTTCATATATCAATTGTATTACAACTTCTTCTTCTTTTTGAAATCTCTATCCTTTTTGTTGTAATTTTTGTCTAATCTTCAATAAAGACTATTCCTACCTCTGTTTCATTTTAAAAAAAAAATTAAAAAAAATTGGTGAGGCATTTTCTTTTATCATACCCACTGCAAAGCTAATAAAAAAATGTAATTCCTCACTCCCCAACGAGGACACTACGCCGGCCGGCCACGTAAATATAAGCCGGATCGAATTCAATTTTTACATGTTCTTATAATAAATATATTTAGCTTAATCCATATTTCCATGTCAATTTGATGGGAACAAATGGTAACTTTGCCATGCTTTCATAATCTACATTGGTTTTAATTCACCAGTGGACATGATAGGACTTCATTAGAGAAGACAGTTTAGTTTAATGCGCCCAACTGACACCTTGGACCTGCTCAATGACCTCCACGCACCCATGGCATGCATCAAAAAGTACCAACCAAACTCCATTGTTATCTCCAACATCCATCCCAGTGAGGCCTTAATGGATTCACCTGTTGATAACAGTAATCTACTGTTGAGATCTCGTGCCTTTGTCTCACCAGCCAAAATTATTATCTCATGATCCAAAAGATCTTTAGCTGTTTTGATAATAAGGAGGATCTCTGCTCAGATCCTCAACAATAACATGACCCGATTAGAGTGCAGAACGATTCATAAATCCACTTCTTTCCGGCAAATGACTGCGTTCGTCGATCGGTCCCCGCTCCCCACGGCGGCCTCCGTTACGTACAGGACAGGTGTCATTTTAGGGTATCAATGGACTGTGCCAAATGTACTAGCCAAGGCCCAGTGTGACAAAATGCAGCCCTAGACTTGCATAGCGTAATTCTTTGCCTACCGCATCCGATGAAGAAAAAATATAACGCTTCATCAAATTGGGTTACGAAATATAATTAATAAGAGAATAAATATTTAATATAACTTAATTTTTTTTTAAAAAAAATTGATTAAATTTTTTTTTTTCTATTGAATGCTATGACATTCTGGATGGCATCATATTGCTTTTTCATGAGATGCAATAGAAGATCATATCATTATTATAAAGTTTTTTTATTTTTTATAATATTTTGATAATTATTCATAGAATATAACAAAATATCATAAGATATAACAGAATGTCATATCATTATTATGACATTCTATTATTTTTTATTATATCCTGATAATTATTCATAGGATGCAACAGGATGTCATACTATTATCATAATATCTTATTATTATTTATGACATCTCGATAATTATATATAGAACGCAACAAAATGTCATAAAATGTAATAAGATACCATATCATTATCATGACATCATGCTATTTTTTATGACATCCCAATAATTATTCATAGGAAGAAACAGAATATCACATCATTATTTTAATATCCTATTATTTTTTATAATATTTCAATAATTATTTATACGATGCAACAAAATATCATAGAAAATAATATGATGCTATAATAATAACATCCTATAACATACTATGGCATCCTTTTGTATTCTACAGGATGTCATAAAAAATAATAGGACATCATAATAAGGGTATGATATCCTATAATATTTTTTTTGTATCCTATGAATAATTATTGAAAAATAATATTATTGATATAGGCTATTATACCTAGGATGTCCTGCAATGTCATAGGATTCATAAATTATAACTTTTTATATTTTAGAGAAAAAAATATTTTATTTAAAAAAAATTAAGAAAAAAAATTGAGCTGCATTAAATATCAATCTCTTTATTAATTATATTTATATTTTTTCTCCATCGGACGTGGTGGATAAAAAAAAAATTCGGCTTACAAATTACTCGTGCAGTCGTGCTGACGACTTTTAGGCCTTCCTCGAGGTTTGCTGAGGCCCGACAAAGAAGAAGAACAAACCCTTGGAACGGCTGTTGTCAGTTGGACAGGCTGACCCAAACCTTAGTCCATCCCTGCCCGTTGTCAGGACTAGGCGCCCAAAGTTTGCAATTGGTGAAAATACCTAATCAACGTTTGTGGGGAAACCAACCAGGTCACATGTTGAAGAGATTGACTGAGGGAGGGTCCGATTCTAGGTGGAGATGAACATTTATTCAAGCAATTGGTTTGGAAATAAACAAAACTGGAGATTTCGCTAATTTGAGATGACATGCGGATCCTAGTTCTCGCTGTTTTTCCCTAGGTTTTCAACGGACAGGGTCAGGTTTAGTCAAGGTTTTGCTTGAGCCGGCAAGAACTTACCGACGGAAACTAACCTGGGCTTACTGACAAGGCCATACATTTTGGGCTGGTAACCCATGGCACACTTGACCCAGGCAACATTCTTTATGGGCTGGATTGCGTTACGATTGGGATGGGTTGCGTTGATAAGATATGTTGTATTTAAATATAATGCTTTCTTTCTTAATTGACCAAGTGCAATTAATAAAAGATCAATCAGAAGGAGAACTGGTCAAACAATGTGTGGACAGCGTGTTCTGAGTTGAAAACACGTTCTACACTGAATATTCTATAGAGGCAAGTCTCACCTCAAGCAAACCTCATGGGCTGGATTGAATTTAGGGTCAGTTATGTGGCATAAAGTGCAGGCTGGACCAGAGTTCAGATCCTGTACGGTGCGACAATGCATGCTGGGATGGGTGACATGTAATCCATCTAAGAGATGGACGGCTTCGTCGACCGCTCAACCGTGTCAACAGCGGTGTACTGCAATACAAGGCGGGAGTTCCTAAACAAGATGGGAATTGAGAGTATGGTGATAGCCAAGCATGCACCGACCAGTGTGGCGTAAAACAGGAACTGCAGAGGATCTCAACTCGGCGAGACCAAGCTTATGTCTAAGACCCAACCACGCAAAAGATAACCTACGCACGCCAAGCTATTTGTCAGGTACAGCCATGCCAAAGAATCGCTTGGAATTCCTTGAAATTTCAAGGACAAAACTTACCGAAACTCGTCCCAGCCTCCAAGTCCTCAAGCTTGGGACTTTCGGGTTGGGCATATTGCTGGCTAGAAATGCCAAGATCTTTGAGAACAGCATCCAGTTATGGAAACTTATCGTGGAAGGGCACTTTCACGAGCAACCAAGGATGCTCACCCATTTGTAGTTGGAGAATCGGTAACAACTAAGAACAGTTGGGACTCAAACATCAACTGCATCCTAGATGATCTTCTTCACGTGGAAGTCCCCACCTTCTTGCTTCCTCAGGGTAAACTTGATGGCAGTGTGGCTGCTAGAAGTGGTAGGGAAGGTGCAATATTTATAATTGGAGGCCCCGATTTTGAGTTTTTTACTAAACAAATTTATAACTTCTTGGTCCCTGGAACAAAATTTAGAGCAGCATGAGAGGGTATAAATTATATCAGATCCGTCCTGAGAGCTGATCATATACATATCAAGGACAACTCGACGATCATCATGGTTTAGATTTTAAGATAGGCCCAGCTGATGGATGGGCCCTCTTTACTAGTGGGAATAGCTAGCTTTGAGTTGACTACGTTCCGATCCATTCATATCGGTCAAGAGATGAATAGATGGCTTCTTATGTGGCCAAACCATTGAACACTCTATATTTTTTTTTTTTTCATAATATTTTATTTTTAATTTTGTGGGATATATTCATATTAGAATGGTATGGGTTTTGGATTCCATCAAGAAAATTAAAAAATAAAAAAATAAAAAAGGGGTGTGATTTGTTTTAACTAGTAATGAACCACATATACGTAGACTCATATGCAGTGCCCTTGTGGCTAATAACAGCTACAGCCGGCAACCAAAAAGATATGCTAGGCATTTAATGATGGGCAATATAATAGATGAAAAATTCTTTCTACATCATAGGCAATGTAGCTCCGTGGACACCGTTCATGGTGATTGACTTTCATATGAGGCCGAAGCACAGCACTCAAAAAAAAAAAAAAAAAAAAATTTGCTCCAGCCCCGCACAAAAGCTAATTACCGTGGCCCCGCACAAAAGCTAATTACCGTGGAAAATATTCATGAAGCTACATTGCGGTGTAGAGAGCATCTCCCAGCTCTTCTATGGCCCATGCAATGCCGACAACAACCAACGTGCTGTCCATCGAATGGGGCAGCAAAGGAGGATTAAGGAGGCCCAAAGGCCCATCACATCCCTTGATCCACCTTAGCTCAATGGAAATCATGGCTAAAGAGTAATTCTTTATATGCAAAAAATACATTGTCCCATGTAATTGAGCCATATAGCTACCATTTTTTAATGCATATTTAATATCTATAATTTTGTTTTTTGATTTGAAATTTTGAATAATAAAAATGCTCTTTCTTTTCTTAAAAAATTATGATATCGTGTGGCCATATTATAACTTTCTGTAAATAGGAAGTTTCATAGGATGTTATAAAGAAGAAGAGGGTATTTTCATCATTGAAAATTTATAAAAATTTTCAATAATAAAAATATTTCTATCTCTTTATGACTTTCAAAAAAAAAAGTTAAAATATTGAATGTATAGAAAATCATAATATGGCTATATAATCTAATAATTTTTTTAGAAGAGATGGGGCATTTTCGTCATTCAAAATTTTAATTCAAAAAATAGAACTGCTTGCATTAAATATGTTTGAAAAAATGGTGGCTACGTGACCCAATCACAATATGGGACAGTGCTTTTTCTACACCGCATGCAATGCATAAAGTATTTTTCCATGGCTAAATCATTGATTTAAGGCTAAAAATGAGCTGGGCTAGGTTGGGCCATTCTATCCAAACCTAATTTGTATTACTTTTTGGGGCTTCGAGACAGCCTGAAACTTTTGTGGATTAAGACCAAGCTTGGGCCAACCCCCAATTAGGCCACCCAGAATCATCAGTTTGGACTAAAAAATAGGCTGGCTTGAAGATGATTGAAGTTTAATTTTCCAATATTTCATACCATAGTTTCATGTTTTTTTTTTATGAAATACCATAACTTCATATTAGCAACCATCTGATGACCAAAAACATGTTTATCAAGAGAAAACAAATTGATAACACAATTGAAAAGGACATTCCTATTTTCTCAATGGTTCATAAACAAGTACAGGCTCCATTTGGGACTAGAGTTCAATCTGGGTTTGGGTCTAAGTTTGAGCTCAATTTTAAACCTTATTCGAGCTCAGACTCAGGCCAGACTCAAACCTTATCGATATGATGATAGCATCATCATAAGTAGTTTGAACTCTTCAGATATCATCATTAGAAAAAAAAACAAGCTCCCTGATTCACTGCCTTTTCAAGCCCTCAGCTCAATCTTCTGACCCCTATTACTGTCAGAGTCCAAGATCATGTTGATAACATCAGCTTTTGGTCCGTTGTTGTTGTTCTTCTCGTCGGGCTAGTGCTAAGGTGACCCATGATCATGTGCTCCTCACATTCATGAACATATTTTCCAAGGTAATCTCTCCAAATCAGGACTTCAATCCATCTTTTAATTGGGGTAGTCTTCAATATCGTGGTTATGATTTCAATGGAAGCAATAGTATTTTCTTTTGTTTCTTTTTATGGGTGGAGTCTTCACTAGTGAAGGTCGACAGAGAGATAACCTTCAATCTCCATCAAGATTTAGATTCGAGGAATAGTCAAAAGAGCATAATTATTAAATCATTGAGATGGACTCCTCAGCCTAAGACTGTTGGTCGGAAGGATTCTCCATCAGCATTGGTTATGCAAGAATCACCCCATCCTTATTTTTTGCTTGAAGTCCTTCCTCCTTCAGCTTGCTTGCACGTGGTTCGGGCCTCTTCCACTTATGCTTATTTCCAAGTCAGTGCTAGGAGGTCGACATAGTCACTCAAAAATATTTTATTGAGGAAGAAAATGAGATGCTCATTATGAAATTCTCGAAAACATTTCATCAAAGTTGCATAACTTCAGCATGGCTGTGTTAAAACGCACTACAAATTCACGTAGAGATTCATCCTCTTCTTACTGAATCGAGAAGAGACTATCAGTATTCTTTGATTATACTCAGTTATTACCAAAGTGATAAATAATTTTCCAAGCTGGTTAGAATGAATAAATAGACTCCGATTGAAGTCCAGAGTACCATACTCATGCTGCCTTCATAAGAGTAACTAGGAAGGCAAGGTAGAGGAAGGCATCCAAGGTGCTGTAAAGTATCATGAGGGCTTCATTACCCTCCAAATGATCAAAGGGATCCGAAGAGCCATCATACGGCTCTATCTTTGGTATCTTGAACTGACTTAGAACCAGTTCCTGTAATATGGTATGGAAAAAGGGGGATCGGGAGTTGAAGCTGAGGTTGTGATTGTTCCTTTGACTTTGCCCCCTGGTTTGTACTTTGCCCAAACGATGCTCGATTTTTCGGACTTTCTGTTCAAAATCCTCCCCTTAACAAGATTTTCTAGAGCATGGAGAGTAGCCTAGGATTGAATCACTATTGGAAGAGGCTAGGGAGAGGCAATAGCGCTCCTCCTTTCTCAAGCCTCGGTAGAATGGTGACCGCTGTGCAACGGGAGCAGAATGATGTGCACCAGTGGGCTGCTTTCGGGCCTTAGGGTTAGATCTAATTGTTGTGCAGAGAGGGTGCTACCTGATGAGCAAGTTCTTATGGTTGTCACTGTTCAGTGGCCTATTGAAGTTGCTGTATGGCATTGGTCAAAGCCTGGACCTATCGGACTAGGGTATCAAATTGCTATGGGTCTGCCATCATGGGTAGTTATACAGGTCCCTCAAGGGCGGATACTCATGCAGCACCACTTAGGCTACACCGAGATGACTGTCAGCAAGAAGTAGCAAGGTTGTTGTGTACTTTAGTCCTCACTATAGTTCTCTTCCCTTTGTTGTTGGGTCACGTAATCCTTCCTCTAGTGCCAAACTATTAGGCTCTGATATGAGAAGAGTATGGCTTTGATTGGCATTTGTCTAATCCGAGGTTGGGTGATTGGCGAAAATTCGAGGATGGGTGATCGCTTCCAGATCCTAAAAAAAAAAGTTTAGTCACCAAAGATTCTCTAATGGAGGATTCTCGATCCTTAAGTTAGTCAAGCTTTGAAAATAGTGAGAGAGAGAACTGGCAAGTGAGTGTTTCTGATTTTTTAAGAGTCTCGGAAAACTTACCAGAGAATCCTTTATGCCCCCCGTTATAGAGGATGGGAGAGTAGTACGTTATCTCATTAATCGATAACCATCATAGAAAATTAGGACCCATGATTATATTGATCGTGGGTAGTAGATAATAAATGTTATTAACTTACATGCCATATTTCACTATAACCATCCAAAATTTGCGCCCGTCCATGTTCTCCCCTATAACAATCCAATGCCTTAGAGTTCCCCATGAGTCGACGGCTCCAACCTGACCATTGGGTCCGTATGAGCCAATCCAAGTCATCAAATTACAGCCGCATATAATTCCCTTCTAGTCGTCTGATCTTCAGTTCAGAGGAATCAAAGTGAGTACTCGACGGTGGTCCGAAGATAAAGATTGAGGTCAAGCGATACCCTCACACAACATTAATGAAGCAACTCAAAAGTCAAGAATGTTTTCATTAAATAGAATCGTTAGTCCCATAATTATATATATGTGTGTGTAGAAATGGACTGAACTTTATTCGATCGGATTCTAGTCCATATTCGATCAAATTTTCGATCATTAGATCAGCGTAAATTTATACGCATGTGCTTGAAAAAAAAGGCATGCCTGCGCCTGAAAAAAAAAAATTAAGGTGCCTTCAAGCCTAAAAAAATTTAGAAAAAAAAATCCTGCATCTAAGAAAAAGGGAAAAAAAGGAAAAAAGCACATGAAGGAGCCTACAGGCATCTTTTTTTTGTTTCTATAGCTTTTTTTAGGATTTTTTTGACTTTTTTTTCAATTTTTTTGGTCCAAAAATGCCTAAAAATTTGAAAAGAAATCAAGCGCAAATGCGTGCCTTTTTTTTTTAAACATGCTTTTTTAAGCACGTGCGTGCAGATGTGCACTGATCCAATGGTCGAGGATCCAATTAGATATAGACTGAGATCCGATCGAGCAGAGCCCAGTCTACCTATATATATATGATATTTTCTTTCTTTCTCATTTTTAGTATATATATTTTTTTTATCGATACATACTCTATGACTATATGATATATACTAAACAAATTAATCATCAAGTAGTTGATATATACCTCCAAATAAATTAATATGTAGTTTTTAAAAATGGAGTTCATCAATATACAGTATATAGCAATATGATACATACTTAGTAAATTAATTATCCAATAATCCAATATATACCTCTAAGCAAATTGATATACAATTTTTAAAATATTATATTCATTAATACACACTACATGGCCGAGGATATATAATCATAGAATTCTTGAGATGTACTATAAGTTTTTTTGATACATACTTGTTGGTACAGAATCTGGTCGACGTCGGATCAAGCTAGAGTCGAGAAAGACGAGATCACCGTCGGAGACCTACAAAATAAAGTTTCATCCGGAGTCGATGGTGGTGGCTTCGACAGGATCCTCCGACGATCAAGTCAGCTCTTCTGACCAACAGAAATGGAGTGCTTAGAAAAGAGCTTGATAGAGTTTCGGAAAGGAAAAGAGAGCTTAGAGAAAATGTATCTAGAGGGTTTTTTTTATAAATAAAGCTAGGAGTAGACTGATAGTGATAGTCGTAGTCATCTGATAGCTAGCCGCTCAGGACTACGTAAGGAGATGCCACCTACAGCAGACTGATGCAACAACCATAGCCATCCAGTAGCTGGCCACTCAGGGCCATGTGAGTAGGGCACCGTCTGTAGTAGATTGATAGTGACAGTCATAGCCGTCCAATACTGAGCCGCTTAGGGCCACGTGGAGCGGTGAAGAACTTTGATATATGTCAATTTCAGAGGAGTTCGGACTTCTAAAGAAAATATGGCTAGAGATGATCATCCGGGAGGAATGCTACTTAAAATCTGAAAGTAATCTACTGAAGAAATTCGAATGAAGTTCGACTGATAGAAAAGTCTAGAAGGAGTCCAACTGCTGGAGAAGTTCGACTGGTGGAGAAGTTTGATTGAAGAAATTTGACTGATGGAGAAATTTGGCTGAAGGAGAAGTTTGACTTCTGAAGGAATTCAGCTGAAGAAAAAGTCCAGAAGAAGTTCAACTCCTAGAAAAATTTAATTGAAGGAGAAGTTTGAAAGAAGTTTGGCTCCTAGAGGAATCTGATTGAAGAAAAAGTCCGAAAGAAGTTGAGCTCCTGAAGGAATTCGACTGAAGGAGAAGTCTGAAAGAAGTTCGACTCTTGGAGAAATTCGATTGAAGAAGAAGTTCGGAGGGAGTTCGGCTAAGGCTCGACCGCTGAAGGAGTTCGGCTTGGGTTCGATCGCTGGAGGAGTTCGGTTAGCTGAAGGAGTTCAGCTATTTGGCCGTTGGAAGAGTTCGACTGGGGTTCGACCGTTGGAGAAAAAGTTTCGATCGAAGCTCTTTCATGATTACCAGTTGCATTAGGCTAAGCATCATGCTGGAGTTCGATGGAAGTAAGGTTTATCCTCAATAATAGTCTCCCTAATCTCGAATTTAAAATTCGAAGAAAGAGAGTACAAAAAAGATGACTGCCAAAGTCCTCTTTCGGACTCTGCACCAGTTCAGATTGAAGCTCGGGAGAGATCTTATCTTCAGCCAAGGTTGAAGTTGAAGCTCAAGAAGATCTTATCTCCTATTGAAGGGTTGACGTTGAAGTTAAATTTCAGAAGAGATCTTGTCTTCAGTCGAGGTTGAAGGAGATCTTATTTTTTGTTGAAGGATTGGAGCTCGGAGGAGATCTTGTCTTCAATCGAGGTTGACATTGAAATTGAAGCTCGAGAAAATTCTTGTCTCCTATGAAAGGGTTGACGTTGAAGTTGAATTTCGGAGGAGATTTTATCTCCAGCCGAGGTTGAAGAAGATCTTATCTTCTATTGAAGGATTGGAGCTCGGAGGAGATCTTGTCTCCAACCGAGGTTGATGTTGAAGTTGAAGCTCGGGGAAGATCTCATCTCCTGTTGACGTAGAAACTCGAGAGAGATCTTATCTCTAGTCAAGATTGAAGAAGATCTTATCTTCCATTGATGTAGATGTAGAAGCTCGGAGGAGATCTTATCTTCAACCAAGGTTGAAGGAGATCTTATCTCCTGTTGACGTAGAAGCTCGGAAGAGATCTTATCTTCAACCGAGGTTGAAGAAGATCTTATCTCCTATTGACATAGATGTTGAAGCTCGAAAGAGATCTTATCTCTAGCCGAGGTTGAAGGAGATCTTATCTTCTGTTGACGTAGACATTGAAGCTCGGAGGAGATCTTATCTTCAATCGAGATTGAAGGAGATCTTATCTCCTGTTGACATAGAAGCTCGGAGAAGATCTTATCTTCAGCCGAGGTTGAAGGAGATCTCATCTTCTGTTGACACAGAAGCTCGGAGGAGATCTTATCTCCAACCGAAGTTGAAGAAGATCTCATCTTCTATTGACATAGAAGTTAAAAGAGATCTTATCTCCTATTGACGTAAACGTTGAAGCTTGAGGGAGGTCTTATCTTCAGTCGAGGTTGAAGGAGATCTTATCTCCTGTTGACATAGACATTGAAGCTCGGAAAAATCTTAGATCTTCAATCGAGATCTTATCTTCTGTCAATGTAGAAGTCCGAAGGAGATCTTATCTCCAGCTGAAGGAGATCTTATTTCTATCGACGTAGACGTTGAAGCTCAGAAGAGATCTTATCTCCAATTGAGATTGAAGGAGATCTTATCTTCTGTTGATGTAAAAGATCGAAGGAGATCTTATTTTCTTATTTTCTTTTTGACGTAGTTCGAAAGAGATCTTTCAAGTCAGATTATCTTCTTTTGACGTAGAAAGCCTGAATCTTATCTTGCCAAGGTTAAAGGAGATCTTATCTCCTATTGACGTAGACGTTGAAGAAGATCTTATCTGGGAAGGAGATCTTATCTCCTGAAGGATTGAACTTGAGAGATCTTATTTCAGAAGAGAGAGATCTTATCTCCAATCGGAGGAGATCTTATCTCCAATCGAGGTTGAAGGAGATCTTATCTCCTATTGATGTAGACATTGAATCTTGGGAGAGATCTTATCTTCAATCGAGTTTCTATTGACGTAGAAGCTCAGAAAAGATCTTATCTTCAGTCGAGGTTGAAGAAGATCTTATCTCCTGTTGACGTAGACATTGAAGTTCAGGAGAGATCTTATCTCCAGCCGAGATTGAAGGGTTGAAGCTCGGAGGAGATCTTATCTCCAGTCGAGTTGAAGGACTTCGACTTGCTCATGTTAGGATGAGGTTCTCCTCCTATTCCTAACATGACCACTATTGATTGCTTCTTCTCTATCATCATATAGTTTTTGCACCAAAAAATAATAATATTAAAATGGAGGAGCTTTATTGAAGAAAAATTACTTGTAGTACATCCTCAGATTTTCTGAATTCTAAGATCATGGGAGCATTCTTCCTCCGAGCTTCTTCAGATGATAAATTTTGGATCGGATGACCTCCTCTATTTTATATCAGTCTTTCCAATTCAAAGCAAGCTTCTCCTGGCTCTGAGACTGAGAGATGGCGGCTCGCCAAAGTACTAAGCCCCCTAGAGATAATGTTGATGATGCTGAGAGGCGGTCGATCTTCTTGTTGTTCCTCTCTCATTGGTGGTTCTGGCTACGACAGCGTTCTTGGTCGATCTACTCTTATTTCAGACTGGCGTCTGAGGAATCGACCTAGCCGGCCTCTCCTAATGAGCTCCTCAATTTCGTCTTGGAGCCGAATGCATTCTTCAGTATCGTGGCCATGGTCACGATGGTAGAGGCTGTATTAACTTTGATTGCGCTTGTTTGGAGAAGATCGTAATTCTTCTAATCTCGATAGCTGATTCTTATTTTCCATCAGAACTTGAGCTTTAGGAGCATTAAAGGAGACGTAATTATGGAACCTTTCGAAAGAAGAACTTCTTCGCGTCCTTCTATCGGAGCTTCTTTGATTATGAGCTCGAGGGAGAGTTCGATCTCGCTCGCGCTTGGGGGGATTCGTAAGCATGGCCGAACTTCATTCAGCCCTCCATCAATGGTGGGTCTATGCCGCTCTCCTATGGCTTCCTCATCCTTCAACTTGAAGGCTTCTTCCGCTTGGGCATATCCCTCGGCTCGAGCTAGCAAATCGGCAAAGTCCCTAGGATACTTCTTCTCCAGGGAGAACAATAAATTGTTCTTCTTAAGACCATCCTTGAGTGCGGCTATTATAATAGACTGGTCCAGGTTTCAGACCTCCAACGCAGCAGCATTAAATCGGATGACATAAGTCTGAATAGATTCCTCCTCCTTCTGTTTGATATTCATCAAAAAATCCGAACCTCGATGGGGATGCCGACTGCTAACAAAATGAGCCATAAACTGATGGCTCATCTGGTCAAAAAAAAAATCATACCCGATTTCAACGTCGAGTATCATTTTTTTACTGCTCCCTTTAAGATAGATGGAAAAGCTTGGCATAATATGGCGTCTGATGCACCATGGAGCAGCATCATGGTCTGGAAGGCTTTCAAATGATTGATCAGATCAGAGGTTCCATCGTAGCTTTCAAATTAGGGAAGCTTGAAGTTTGGCGGAATGAGCTCTTGCATAATTTAGAAAGAGAAAGGAGGATCGGTGTAGACATCGTCATGGTGAATCGAGATGACATGGTAGAGTTTCTCAATCCGTTGGTCCATCTTCCATAGTTTTTGATTGAGGACGTCATCTTGATCGCAGATCTTGAAAGGCTTCCAACTGTGGATGGGGAAGATTGCTTCTAGAGAAAAATCATGATCCGAGCAAGGATCCTCTGTGCTCTATTTCTCCTTCCTAGGGGCGACGGATATGCTAGTCCAAGTGCTCCTTCTTGGGATCGATTTCTGATATTCCGACGATGAATTTCTAGGCAGAACCACCACCGAAGGCTATCGCATAGCCTGCACCATTTCGATGAGGCCCTGAATCTACTGTATCAGCAGATTAAACTGCTCTGCATCTACCACGACCGTCGGTGGAGGAGAAGGTTGAAGCACCGACGATGGAGCAAGAACAGACGAATTTGACCCAGATCTGACGACAGAAGCAGTAAATCTCCAAATAGTCATCCTCTTTGAAAGCATTTCTCAGGATTGAGGGAGAGGATGGAAATAAACCTTGAAGAAGAAGGTCCACAAGATCGATTGAGTACTCCTTTAAGAATAAGGGTACCTCAAAAATAGAGGACCCTTCCTCTAGCGCCAATTCTGTTGGTATAGAATCTGGTCGACATCGAATCGAGCTAGAGTCGAGGAAGATGAGGTCACTGTCGGTGACCTGCAAAATAAAATTTCGTTCGAGATTGGTGGTGGTGGCTCCGGCAGGATCCTTCCACGATCAAATCAGCTCTTCTGACCAATAAAAATAGAGTGCTCAGAAAAGAGTTTGACAGAATTTCAAGAAGGAGAAGAGAGCTTAGAAAAAACGTATCTGAAAGATCCCTTTTATAGATGAAGCTCAGAGTAGACTGATAGTGACAGTCGTAACTGTCCGGTAGCTGACCGCTCAAGATCGCTTGAGGGGGGCGCCATCTACAGCAGACTGATAGTGACAGCTGTAGCCGTCCGGTAGCTGGCCGCTCAGAGCCACATGAGTGGGACGCCGCCTGTAGTAGACTGATGTGACAGCCATAGCCATCCGGTACTGAGCCACTCGAAACCACGTGGAGGGGGTGAAGAGCTTTGATGTATGTCAATTTCAGAGGAGTTCAAACTCCTAAAAAAAATACGGCTAGAGGTGATCATCCGAGAGGAATGCTACTTGAAATCTGAAAGTAATCTGCTGGAGAAATCTGGATGGAGTTTGACTGATGGAGAAGTCTAGAAGGAGTCCGACTGATGGAGAAGTTTGGCTGAAGAAGTTTGACTGATGGAGAAGTTCGACTGAAGAAGAAGTCCGAAAGAAGTTCGGCTCTTTGAGCAATTCGACTGAAGGAGAAGTTCGGAAGGAGTTCGACTCCTGGAGGAATTCGATTGAAGGAGAAGTCCGAAAGGAGTCGGGCTCCTAGAGGAATCCGACTGAAGAAAAAATCTGAAAGGAGTTTGGCTCATGGAGGAATCTAACTGAAGAAAAAATTTGGAGAAAGTTCGACCACTGAAGGAGTTTGACTAGGGCTCGATCGCTGAAGGAGTTTGGCTGGGGTTCGACCGCTGGAATAGTTCGATCGATTGAAGAAGTTCGGCTAAGGTTTGGTCGCTGAAAGAGTTCGACTGAAGTCTGACCGCTGGAGCAGAATTTTCGATCGAAGCTCTTTCGTGATTACCAGTTGCATTAGGCTAAGCATTAAGCTGGAGTTCGGCGGGAGCGAGGTTTATCTCCAACAATACTTAATAGCAAACCAATATATATTTTGAAGTAAAATACATGTTTTGCAAACTATATATCAATTTATCTAAAAGTATCTATTGAGTTATCGCTAAATGTATATCCAAGAAGCTTATGATATGTATCAAAAAATCGATAAATATATATCACAATATGATATAATGTACATTAGTGAACATAATGTTTCAAAACTATATATTAATTTGCTTAGAGGTGTACACTGAATTGTTAGATGACTTATGTGCTAAGTATATATCACTTGGCCGTATACTATGTATTAATGAACTTCATATTCTGAAAATCATATATTGATTTATCCTAAGATGTATATTAGATCACTATTATATATATATATATATATATAAAGAAATTTGCAGTATGTATAAGGAAGCTAATGAATGTATTTCATCATACCATATAGTGCGTACTTATGAAAATAATATTTTAAAAATTATATATAATTTATTTGAAGGCATACATTAGATTGCTAGATAACTAATTTGCTAAATATGTATTATGTAGCCATATACTATATACTGATGAACTTCATATTCTAGAAATTATGTATTATTTTATCAGAAAGTATGTATTGACTTGCTTGATGATTAATTTACTTGGTATGTATTACTTGGTCATATAGTATGTATCGATAAAAAATATAAGATGAAAATAAAAAAATATTATATTTTTTATTTTTAACTAGTCGGAGACCTGCATGTTGCACGGGACAGATAATTATGATTTATAATTATTAAATTTTTAATAATAAATATTTTTATTTTTTAATATTTTATTTTATTTATTATATTATATATATATATTATTATTTTATAAATAATATTTTTTTTCTTTTTTCTTTCTATTTTTATTCCTTTTATGCATCCATCAGTGCTGTCGCACCCTCCTATCGCCCCACCATGTCTCTTTTTCTTTCTCGATAAACATCAAATCCGATCGCACCCTAACCTCTTCTCTTCTTCTCATATCTTCTCTGTGCCTGCCAGTGCCACCCCATCCTCCTGTCGCCCCACCATCGCTTCTTTTTTCTCTTAGCAAATATCGATCCCCATCATACCCCTTGGCATCCTTGTCTGTATTATCGCCACTGGTGCCACCACTAAAAGAAAAAAAAAAAATTCTTTTTTTCTTCTTCTTTTTTTTAAATAATATTTTATTATTATTATTTTCTTCTTCCAACCTATTCTCATATTTTCTTCGTGCTTGCTAATGCTGCCCCATCCTCCTATCATGGCTCTCCTTTTCTCTCGACAAATGCTGATCCCGATCGCAACTCTGCTCCTTTCCTTCTTTCCATATTTTTTCTAAACTTTCGAAAGCTATTAAATACAAAAATTTAACTTTTAAATCAATAGAGTACCATGCTCTATTTGTAGATAATTTATTGGATTTAATCTACTATAATCCAATTGATCAATTCAGTTCTCGAAATACATTATTTTTTAAAAAAATAATAAAAATATTATTTTAAAAAAAATAAATTATTATGTTATTATTTTTAAAATTAAAAAATAATATATTATCTTTGAAATAATAGTAAATTAGTATTTTTAAAAATATTATTAATATTTTTATAATATATATTTTAAAAAAATAATATTTTTTAAAAAATATTTTTCATCTCTTATTTCTCTTCTTTTATTATTTTTAAAATATTATTTTTTTAATTTTTTAAAATATTATTTTTTTTATTATTTAAAAATAATATTTTGATTTCATATGATATAACTAAAATTATCTGGATGCTGAGGTGATAATGCCATAATACTTCTAATATATATATATATATATATATAATGAATGATGGATTATCGGACTAATTGTTTCATTGATAGAAATTTTTTTTAATTTTTTAATTTTTATTTTAAAATTGATACCAAGAGAAATACGGTAAACTATTAAGTATCAAGCGATCCTACAAATTTTCTCAAGAGCCCGCCCTATATGATTTTTGTTCAAAAGAAGGCGGAGACCAGCAACCTTGAGATGAAAACCATTGTGAGAAGTGTATCAGCCATGGGCTCTCCTCCCAGCCCCAAGAATAACAACATGATGGTCCCCAATCTGATCGGTTCCGGCAGCCAGAGTCTCAATAACCTGGTCCAGCAGCTCCGTCTCTACAAGCCCCCTCCCTCCCCGGCCGACACCGACGACGACGACACCGCCGTGGACGCGCGGGGCAAGGTCTTCTCCGGCATGGGCCTGGCCGAGTCCGCCGTGCCGTCCGCCCTCCATCGGCCCGAGCGGTTCCGGCCCAATAGGGCCTCCGTCCTCGTTTGCCTCTTCGAGGGCAACCTCGGCGATCTCCGCGTCATCCTCACCAAGCGCTCCTCCAACCTCTCCACCCACTCCGGTTTGTTTCGTCTCCAACTAATGTCTCCCTTCCTTATTCTGATCTAAAGGATTGCCGAGATCCGGGCTTTTGCTTTAATTCATTGCTGGGTATAATTAATTAGGTGAAGTGTCGCTGCCGGGGGGGAAGGCGGAGGAGGGCGACGCGGACGATAGCGAGACGGCCATGAGGGAGGCCAAAGAAGAAATAGGGCTGGATCCGTCCCTCGTTACGGTCGTCACCGTTCTTGAACCCTTCTTGTCCAAGGTATCACCGCTCCGGTTCGGATGTCTCTATTATTTGTGGATGAAATACAATCAATAAATTTTGCCTACATCGATCAACTCGTACTTTCTAATGGAATTGGGATTTTTATTTTTTGAAAAGTAATGGAGTAGTATTTCCTTCTTTTTTTTTTCTTCTTATTTATTTATTTTTTTAAAAAAATTCTATTCATTCTGCAGCATCTTCTCAGAGTTGTTCCTGTTATCGGCATACTTCGTGATAAGCAAGCATTCAAACCCGTTGCAAACACAGATGAGGTGGAAGTAATATTTGATGCACCACTGGAGATGTTCTTGAAGGTATCCCGACCAAAATTAGAAGAATTTCCATCACATCATTCTTAGTCTTTTTCTAAATTTTCAGTTTGTGATACACACAGGATGAGAATCGGCGGTCCGAGGAACGAGAATGGTTGGGGGTTAAGTATTTGGTCCATTACTTTGATTTTCTCACGGAGAATAAGAAATTTGTGATATGGGGTTTAACTGCGAGCATCTTAATTCGGGCTGCATCAGTTGTATTTCAGCGACCACCTTCCTTCTCCGAGCAATATCCTAGATTTAAGATCTAACCTTTTTTGGGGGTAAAGCTCAAAATAATTTTGTGTCTTGAAATATATAAGTGCTCATTGATTGATACAAGAATGTACAAGATAATTTGGATATTCAGTTTGTTTTATTTCAGTCTGCAAGCTGGAAGAAGTAGCTGGGAAACGTAATGACTCCAAAATGAAAGCCTTCTCCCAAGTCTGATAGCTTTGTCTAGATTCCTATGTCATGCTGTTAGCTTTGCATGCCCAGCAACTTTAATGTGGTAATGTTCCCAGGAAATGCCTAGAGGAGAAAGCTTATGCATTTCAGAGAAGTTTTCTTGAAAATGGTTCTTAAATAATGCTAATTACAGTTGGTTTTTCATAACTGTCAAGCTGATAGATCAATTTAGCAAGTATATCATGATATTGCCCACAGTTCTAGGGAGACTCTGCTGAGAATAATCTTACATTGTTTTCTAGTTCCATAAGTTAGACTAGATCAATAGAGAAAAAGCTCGTGACGTTCCATGATTTATTTAACAAAAAAGGCCGTCATATATTTTACTTTTGTCATATGGAAACTAAAATAGAGATTATATGTTTTTAATTCTTAATGGAGAAACTAGAATATCACCTTTTTTTTTTTTTTTTTTTTGCAAGCAACTTGATAAAAATTGCGTCATCAAAGTGGTTGACAGCTCCCTTTCAAAAACAAAACAAAAATTGGAAATTAAAAATAACAATTAAAAAAAAAGAAGGAAAGAAAGGATCTGCTTGCCTCATGTGAGGTGGCTTGCCACCATTTTGCTTCTTTGACAAAAAAAATTGTAACAACTCACCACGAAATGCATGTTTGGGAGCATGTTTACATTCATCAAAGATGGTTCTAAATTCAAAATTAAGATTTTGAATGTTTGATCATAACTCAAGAAGTAATTTTGACATGTGTTAAAGACCTCCATATTATGATTTTCATAAAAGTGATCCCTTTATTCTTCCCATAGATATGATCTTGCAACTTGAAAGCTGGATGTCACTCTTGTGAAATTTATTTTTTAGAAAATTACACCGCCTCTCCGTGCTATAACCAATAATGATCGATTAGAATTAGCAATTAATGAAAAATTAATTGATGTGCAAATTTTTCATTAACTTTATCTATGATAGAATAAATTTATCTAATAATTTCTCGTTCGTGTGCTCGCTCTCCTTCCTACTCCCAAACATATTTGGGCTCTTCCATTCTCATTAAAATATTATCAATCTCGGAAGACCAGAGGCAAGGAATGACCAACTCTCCTCAACCACTCCCCTCCCCCGCCTCTGCCCTCCCCACTTATGCGGGCAAATCCTCTTCTACACATCTCCTCCCCCAACCACTCGATTTCTGATATCAATGAAGATTCATCTTATTTCCCACTAGAGGTCTGGGATGAAGAAGAAAAAGATCAGCTTACTTCTTTCATTGTAGATTGTTTCTAGCTTTCCTAGTGTCAAACGAGTTCGAGTTCAGGCATGAATTTTTTTCTCTAAATTCATGTATGTATTTTTCTTGCTATTTCATTGATTAGAAGTAATTAGAGATCCTAGGACACTGCTTTTGAAACCAAAACCTCACAATTGGTTTTAGAGCTGCCTACGACCTGAGACTAAGATGTTATTTCCCTTCAATTTTGAAGGGAAAAGCTTCACATGAAGCCGTAGTTTCAAATTTTCAAATGAGAAAATTTGTATTTTACCTAATTTTATGTTTTCAAGGACTTTTCGGCGGTCTTCCATGTTCCTAGTTTGTCTATGGGATCCCTGTTCAGTTTTTCAGGGTCTGAAATGTTAATTTTAGCAATTCTAAACAATCTCCAGTCATAATGTCTAATTGCCTTCACAATGATCAGACTACTAATTTTATAGCATGTTATGTTGTACCATCATCAGCTTGATCTGAATGCAGACATTAAAGCCAATATCCATTGTCCAAGACAAAGTAGATAATATATGCGATTATTTAAACCTAGCAAAGTTGGTCGTCACAGATGGCTTTTGCAATGTTGGCCTCACCTCAATAAGATACACCGAACTAATAAATGATATCAAAGTTTATAAAAAGTATACAAGGTTTTAATGAAAGAAGACTCTTTGTGGTAAATACTGCAATTGTGAATAAATAATCCCAAAATGAGTGATAGACTCGTTGAAAAGCAAAATCACGACAACCCCAGCAAGCAGAGAACTGGCAATCCAAGGCAGACTTACACAAAGGAGCTTGGACAATGCTAAAAACTCATTTGCACAATATAATTGCATTTTAAGACAAACTGCAGGCTGAGGAATTGGCCACCTGAGGTTGCTATACCGGTAACATGGTGGTTTGCATCAAAAAAAGAGAGAAAGGGGCTGCTCGTGGATTGCCTTGTTTTAAGTTTCCATACCGTGGGACGTCACTGATGATCTCTCAACTTGTATCGACGACTAAACTCCATTAATCTGCAAGATTATGTGATGATATTAACAGCATTGCAAACGTTAGCTTGGCAACAGTGACAGCTCACGGTGACAACCTTCACAGAGCAGTTCCCCATCAGCGCCAAACTGGTCTTCCCCTTCGGAATCTGTTGTATGTAAGCAGGAGGATCTGAGAAGCTACAAAGGCTAGAGAAAGGAGGAAAAATGTGTAATTCTGGGAATATGCTTTGAAGATTGGAAACTGGAGCACCTCACTGATTTGGGGTTCTCTATTCTCATTCTTTTCAGCATACCATTCTCTCAAATGAAACACCTGACATTGTTTCTGTGTCATTTGAGTCCAGAAGGTACTGGCAGCTTATGCTTGGAGAGACCTGTTAAGTGACAGGATTGGGAGAAGTGCGAGAGCTAAAATTTTTGGCTCTGTGATCTGTGAATAATATAACTTGTAAGTTGAATAGGTAGTGGCATACCTTGAAAAAAATCTCAAAAGAAACTGACGTGGTATAATGGTGGGACTCATAAACTGGGTTTTGCCCCAAGCAGTCATAACCCTCTGGATGACAACTAAAGATTCTGTCATTCATAAAACAACTAAAGATTCTGGGTTCGAAACTTGAATAGTACATCTTCAAATATTGGGATTTAGGAAATTACTAGCGCATGTGAGTCTATCTCCTTTTCTAAATAATAATAATAACCACAACCATGAAGAAGCACAAACAATGAGTCATCATAGTGACAAAAATGAAAAGGAAAGAACACAGTATAGTTCATGGCAAATCATTTCCTAACTAGTTTAATTTTTGGGAATTAAAGGTAAAATTCCACAAAACTTGATATTGATAAGAAAAATTGCTGAACAATGGACATATTAGCCATCCTCTTTCATAGAGGCAAGGCTGATCATATCATGATCATCCAGCCATATCCCAACAAGGCTGTTGAACTGAGCTTTTTTTTAAAAAAAATAAAAATAAAAAAGAGTAAAATTTTCACCAAACTTCAAAGGAGGGGCCACTGTAACATGCCAATCTTGCATAGCTTTAAGATAATAGAGCTTTTTTGTGATAAGCAAATCTTAGTCAATTGGTCTAAATGGATACATCAGGAAATATTTTGTGAACAAACAGTCAAAACTCTTCAGGCTTTACTATGATTATACCTTGTTGACATACAGATACTGGTACTTGATCATTATTTCATTTGAAACTAAGACCACTTATCGCATCTCAACTATAATAGATGATTATGCTTAGCTTTATATTTAACTTGCTATGTTAAACGAGCAAAACATCCACAACCGAGATAGCTGAATGAATTGAGTAGATTATTAAGTGGTAAACACGTTAACCTTCATACAAATTTAATATTTATACAAAACATGTCCCTCCCTTGCACAAGAAACTTTAGATTAACTAGAATCATGCTATCAGCAAGGAGTAATTTATCATGCAACAGTTATCAACTAGCAGTGGTGTTTGGATTCACAAAGGTGACAACCGATTTCTTTGAGAAAAGGAGGGGAAAGCTACATACTTCAAGAATCATCTCGATCCATGCCGATCTGAATTTTACATTCGTTTGAAAATTACAGAAAATTAACTGCGAAGAACAAAGAACAATTGCCGGCAAAGGCAAAAACTCCACCAAATTTTTACTAAAGGGTCACGTGGTTACCTTGCTTAGGTAGTTTAGCTAAAAACCTCATAGAATTTCTCTATGACCAGCAAACCTGAGTCAATAGACTCCAGCGGATCCTTCCGAAGCCGATGCCTCAAGCAGTTTGGAATCACAGTCGCAATATCATCCGCCGTCACCTTGTCTCTCCCCTTCAAAGCAGCCAAAGCCTTTGCAGCCCTGTTGGTTACAATATCCCCTCTCAACCCATCAACATTCAGCTCAGCACACACTATTGATATTTTCACACGGAGGTCATGATCAATGTGAACAGAAGCAAGATTGCTCCGAGCCGATGCAATTTGCTGCCGGAGCTTCTCCTGATCGGCCTTATACGACTCCCTGAACCCCTTGGGATCCCTATCAAACCTTGCCCTTTCCTCCACAATCTTAACTCTCAGCTCTGCATCTCTCACTGTCCCGACCTGAGCATGCATTCCAAACCTATCAAGAAGCTGTGGCCTGAGCTCACCTTCTTCCGGGTTCCCTGATCCAATGAGGATGAACCGAGCAGGGTGGGAAATTGAGATGCCCTCTCTCTCCACAGTGTTCCAGCCGGATGCGGCAGAGTCCAAGAGCACATCCACCAAGTGATCATCCAAGAGGTTAACTTCGTCGACATAGAGGATTCCTCTGTTAGCTTTAGCTAGCAGACCGGGCTCGAAAGCCTTGACACCCTCGGTGAGAGCCTTCTCGATGTCGATGGTCCCGCAGACCCGGTCTTCGGTGGCGCCGAGGGGGAGGTCCACCATGGTGATCTTGGTGGTCGTGACGGGAAGCTCCTCCCCCTTCATGACGTGCTCCCTGACCTCCATGCCCATGGACTCAGGGTCCTCGGGGTCGGAGTTGAAGGGATCCCCGACAACCACCCTGATCTCGGGAAGCAAGTCCACCAGGGAACGGACGGTGGTGGACTTGCCGGTCCCCCGGTCGCCCATGATCATGACGCCGCCGATCTTGGGGTCGATCACATTAAGAAGAAGGCATAATTTCATCTCGTCCTGGCCGACGATGGCCGAGAAGGGGTACACCGGTCGCTGGCCTTCCTTGTCCGCCAGCTTCTTGGCCTAGGAGTAGCAAGATTTGCCGGATAGAGATTAACTCTATTTCTATTCAAGAAA
Source organism: Cocos nucifera (assembly GCA_006176705.1). NCBI lineage: Eukaryota > Viridiplantae > Streptophyta > Magnoliopsida > Arecales > Arecaceae > Cocos > Cocos nucifera. The sequence goes on along the minus strand of QRFJ01000028.1, from coordinate 460,023 downwards.
CCAATTCTTATACATAAGAACAGAGTTTCTACGATTTAACTGTTTGATGGAATGCGGTAGTCCCGGATGTGAACAAGAAAAATAAGATGCCGAGAAAAGGGGGGGATGAGAAAGGGCATTACTGCTTCAGTGGGGCTGATATCGGGGGCTGCTACATTGGAGATGATGGAGCGGCGTGCTCTCCTTCTGAAGCCGGTTCCGATTCCTCCATGGAAGTTCCTTTTATGGTGAATGTGGGCTGTGCAAGAGAGCAAGAAAGCAAATGATGATGGTGGAAAAGAGCTAGGGCTTGTGGAAGGGTTTCTTGGTTGGTTTTTTATCAATAAGTTTGTTCGTTCTTTCTTTTCGTTTGAGAGATTTGAGTTAACTTACCTGGAAGTGAAGCAGGGGAGAGATGGTTGGGGGGCGGAAGCAGCGTTCGCGCTCGGGAAGCAAGAATGGTGGCGGATGAGGAGAAGTTGGAGGAGAGTGCGATCAGCGCCGCCATGGAGAAGGAACTCGAGCTGTGGCGTGGTATGGATGGGTGATCCACGGCGTTCCCTAGAGTTCTTGCCTTGGGGACGGAGGTGGTAGAGAGGGGAGCGCGTTGGAATGTTGGATGGAGGAGAGCGGGGGATAAAAGGATAGGAGCGCTGGGTTCTTGAAGGACTTTGCCGCTTTGGTCAAGCTCGTCGGTAGGCTTGGCGGAGTTGGTTCTGCTGGTTTGGACCGAGGCACGCATACAGATTCGGGTTCAGCCGCAATCGCACGCTTGGATGCGTTATAATTGTTGAATTAATATTTTTCAGCGAAGTTGGATCAGCGGATCGCGCCTCCTTTCTTTCTAGGTTCTCAAACTGGAATGGCAGCATTCCGAGCATAAGATTTATTAAAAAATGGCTAGATTTTCGTTCTTTCTCTGGCAAGGAGGGAAACCATCCGTTTACTCTCCCGTCCTTCCCCTATTGGAAGTCAACATATGACCTTTAGCAACATGATATACATATACAGGACACAAACATGCCTCGTATATACCCCATATATCTGCATGTAAAACTTTCTAGTTTATCAAAGACTAACAGAAACGCACGTGCAATGCAAATGAGTGATTAGTTCGAATATGTATTTTTATTTATTTTATAATTTTATATTTTTTCTATATTAAACTTGTTCTTAAAATGTTACCACTATTTATGACTTTAGAGGAAGAAATGTGAACCCGATAATGATTGCAGTGGTAAAAAAACAGCTTACGGTTACGAGGGTGGCTTAAAAAAACAACCGGCAAGCTGCCATCCCCTACTTTTATTAAGATCAATTTTGAATCTTTGACAGGAGTGTATATGAGCGAAATTCTTTTGATGGAGCAAGTTTTATAATAAAGGGTACTAATAGAACCCTTTTAACTGCTAGATGTGTCAGGTTTTTTATATTATCCTACCATGGTGGAGTTACTAGTTATATGGAAATGAATGATTTATGCTATGCAAGGATCGAATGCTCTAACATTAATTCGGAGGGAGATTTCTTGAGAGTTGTCAAATAATTTTCAAATCCACCTCCTAGTTAATGATGTCAGAATCCAACATCCATCCATTATTATATGATTGGTAGTAGATAAAACATATCATGCCTTGTATTGAGGTTTCATACATTTACGGAGAAGCTGATCATGCTACAGAGTAGATGGTGAGCTAGCTAATCATACTAGAGTTATAACATGAGATTCTTCTACACATCTTCCATCGGTTTTTGAATATTTTATTTTTTAATTCTTGCATAGATATATATTCTCGTTTTAAGTAATAAATTCATCTGCTCTATCAAAAAAAAGGCAAAGGATTTAATGTTGATTTATCATTTCATTCATTTTCTAACAATGGCCATAAAAATATTTTTGTAGTCACTAATATAACTTTGGAATATGAATCGTAAAATAATTAGAAACATATTTATGAAATGATTTTGATGTGGCATCAAATAAGCAAGGTGACATGGTACGCATTCGTCCAGCTCATAACCGACATGACAAGGTCACACCTCCTCCATATGCTTATACCGAGTTAACTCTTGCAACTAGCAAGCAAATTAGAAACAACCAATCTACAAAGTCGAGTTTTCCAACTCGATCAAACAACCACTTAGCTCAGCATCATGTCAAGTAGGGCCCTCTCACCTCGGACAACAGCCAAAAATGCGAGCTATGGCTAGTGCCCATTCATCCGGATGGCTACAGCACATTCTGCTATACATATGACACAATTCTAGGCCATTACAACATGATCACGAGTGGTTACAATTAAATCTCATGCAGTTATAGTAGAATCTTTGATGATTATAGCACAACAATAGGTTGTTGGAATGTGATCTCTAAGGATTCCTACCCTTTGGCTATAAATAAACCCAAAGATCCTCCATAAAAGGTAATCAATCCCCAATCCACCAAACCTCAATTAGAACGATACTTTGTTTTTATAATTCCTTATTCTTTCCTAGATAAATACTTTCCTCAACCTAAACATCGGAGAGCGCCCATCCGGAGTAAAGCTTCAGCAAGTTCTATGATCTCTTTGTTGTCATGCAAATCAACTGAACCAGGCCACATCAATGAATACCGAATATCCAAAGATCGGATAAGGATGGACTAGCATGGGTTACAATCAAGACAGTTGAGGAGGGAGACAAGAGTATGAGGCATGGGACATAGAATCGAAGGGTACAGAAGGCCGGCCTTGAGTGGAATAATCAGAATCTCATCCAAAAAGATTAATCAAAAAATATTATTTAAATTATTTAGTCTTATGTAAGTATCTAAGAGCTTTTAATTGAATAACCATTATGAGATTAACATATCCTTATATACATTTTTTAAGCCACAACATCCATTAGGCTTGGGGTCTAAATGTACGTAAATCCATTCATAAACATTGTGATCAGTCAGTAATCAACCCCAATAAATTGAAACTGTGGTGTCTCCTAATCCACATCAGCTATGGATTGGATCAATTTCGATATCATTTGTAACAACCTAGGATCTCATCCAAATAAGTATTATTTGGACTCTTTAGTCTTGTATAAGTATGCAGGATCTTTCCAATGAATAATTGATGTGGAACTAGATGCATATCCATATAAAGCTTTAAATGGAAGATGTGAATATTGTTAAGATGAGAGAGGGAGACCAAATTGCATCTATTGGAGCAAAAAGGGGAGGAGGAAAGGTAGACGAGAGAGGTCTCTGGGATCTTCATTTTTGTTTCTTCTATTTGGGACCAGGAAGGTTGAGATTTGGATTGAGAACAACTGCTTAAGCTTCTTGTGATTTGGCAGCAGACAACAGCCTGCCTATAGTGATGCTAGAGGATGCCGGTGCCAGTGTTGGTAAACCACGTGGTGGTGGAGCTACTAAGATGGTGAAGGACGATGCGAAAATGGTTGCACCTTATTTGGATACTCCATATGGATTTGTTGTTCCAACTTTAGTGATCTCAACGCTCTACTGCATGTAGGTCCAACCACATACTACAGTTGAATCATGGAGTTCATCATACTAGCATTAATACGTTTTATATTTTAGACCGATGAATTCCTCAACATTTCTCTTATAATCCAAGATTGTCTGTGTGGCTTGCACCATGGAGTGCCGTGCAATGCATGATAGATGGCTGTCATTAAAAGATGGATGGCGACTGTTGATGCAAAAATTGGTCATCGTCGGAGTCCGCCGGAGTTGATGCCGATGAGGTCGCCGACGGGGACCTGCAAAACAAAGTCTGGCTCGGAGCCGATGGGGGGTGGCTCCGGCAAGACCCTCCGACGCTCAAATTAGTTTCCGTCAACAGGAATGGAATGCTCGGTAGAGTATGGAGGAAGAGAAAAGGGTTTTCAGAACCTGGCGTAGGTGTATTCGGAGGATCCTTTTATTGAGGGAGCTTGTTGTAACCGCCTTGGTTAATGAGCGTCATAACTGTCCTGATTAATATCGGTCGTTATTGTCGATCGTTATTGTCGATCATTATTGCTGATAAAAGCCGATCGTTATTGTTGTATAACCGTAGCGAGATTGCCTGCAGGAATCCATCATAAGGGAGTTCGGCCATTGAGAAGCTCGTCCATTGAAGAAGTCTGTAAGAAGTCCGGCTTTCGTAGAAGCTCGGCCCGAAAGGAGGCTTTGGGGGAGTTCGGCTCCCGCAGGCACCTGGCTGTACCGATGCGGAGTCAGTTCGGCTTTTGCAGGAGTCTGATTGAAGCTCGGCGAATGAGCAATCAAAAGTAGTTCGGCCCACAGCCGACTGCAGAGGAGTTCGGGCGTTGGTTGTCCGAAGGAGCTCGGCCGACTGAGAGAATGGTCGCTTGAGGAGTCCGGCCGCTAGGCGTATGAAGGAGCTCGGCTACTGGGGAGTTCGGCTAGATGTAGGAGTTCGGCTAAGACGCATCGCCGAAGCTCTTCCGTTGCTATCGGTCGCATCAGGCTGGACACCGAACCTGACTTTGGCAGGAGCGGGATTTGTCCCCAACACTAGCCCCCCCACTCCCGAGTTCGAAACTCGAAGGAAGGGAGTGCAGAAAAGGCGACTGTCGAAGTCTTCTTCTGGGCTCCGGGCTCCGTGCTGGTCCGGATCGAAGCTTGATCGAGGTTGGCAGGGTCGCTCAGGGGAGATCTTATCTCCTTTGGCCGAAGTCGCTTCTCGGGAGAGATGGCCGGACTTGCTTTTCGGGAGAGATCTTATCTCTGGCCGAACTTGCTCTCGGGAGAGATCTTATCTCTGGCTCGGAGAGATCTTATCTCTGGCCGAACTTGCTCTCGGGAGAGATCTTATCTCTGGCCGAGGTTTTTTGGGAGAGATCTTATCTCTAGCCGAACTCTCGGGAGAGATCTTATCTCTGGCCGACTTATTTTTCGGGAGAGATCTTATCTCTGGCCGAACTTCTCAAGAGGTTGATGGTCTTTACCCTGCTCGTGTTAGGACGAGGTCTTCCTCCTGTTCCTAACACGGCGACTGTTGACTGCTTTTTTTCCTGTCATTACATAGTTTTGGCGCCTAAAAACAACACATCGTTGAAAGGGAAGAACTTTATTAAAAGGAAGCCACTGGTAATGTATTCTCGAATTCTTTGTGACTCAGGGTCGTGGCAGCGTTGTTCCTTCGCCCTTCTTCATGCGGACGATCTTTCCTTTCTCATGCTGGCCTCCTTACTTTGGAGTATGCTTCTCCTGGCTTCGGCGCTGGAACCTGGGGTAACGACGTCGTGAGGCGGTTGATCTTATCGTTTCTCATTATGACAGCGCCCTTTATCGATCTTCAGGGTGACGTCGAACGAATTCACCCAGCCGTCCCTTTCTGACAAGCTCCTCGATTTCGTCTCGAAGCTGGATGCACTCCTCAGTATCATGGCCGTGGTCGCGATGGTAGAGGCAATACTTGTTTCGGTCACGCTTGTTTGGGGGAGATCGTAACCCTTCTGGTCTTGGCAGTTGGTTTTTAACTTCGGTGAGAATCTGAGTTCGAGGAGCGTTGAGGGGGGCGTAGTCGCGGAATCTTTTGGGAGGAGGGCTTCTTTGTGCTTCTTTGTAAGCTCGGGGAGTTCGGGTCCGCCTGCTATCGGATGGAGTCCGTGAGCGCGGCCGAACTTCATTCGGCTCCCCATTGCTTGCCAGCCGCTTCCTTAAGGCTTCTTCGTCCTTCAACTTGAAGGCTTCTTCCGCACGGGCATATCTCTCGGCCCGAGCCAGTAGATCGGCGAAGTCCCAAGGATACCTTTTCTCCAGGGAGAACAGCAAGTTATTTTTTTGAAGGCCGCCCTTGAATGCGGCCATCGCGACAGACTGGTCCAAATCCCGAATTTCCAATGCAGCAGCATTAAACCGGATAACATAAGCTCGGATGGATTCCCCTTCTTTCTGCCTGATGGCCATTAGGGAGTCCGAGCTTCGGCGTGGACGCCGACTACTGACGAAGTGGGCCGCGAATTGTTGACTCATTTGGTCGAATGATAGGATGGTACTCGGCTTGAGTGCCGAGTACCAGTTTCTGGCGGCTCCTTTAAGAGTAGAGGGAAAAGCCCGGCACAGGATGGCGTCTGGCGCGCCATGAAGCAAGCATCATCGTCCGGAAGGCTTTCAGGTGGTCGACCAGGTCAGTGGTCCCATCATAGCTCTCAAACTGTGGGAGTTTGAAGTTCGGCGGGACTGGTTCCTGCATAATTTTCTGTGAGAATGGAGGGTCGGTTCGGATCTCATTACCATATGAGGGAGGAGCGTGGCGGAGTTCTTCGATCCGTCGGACTCATTTCCAAGAGCCTTCGATCCAGGAAGATCTTCATGGTCTCTCATTTCTAAAGTCTTCTTGCTGATCGGATGAAAAGCTTCTCCCTGGGACGAGCTGCGGTCCGAACAAGGGCTCTCCTTCCTGTTGCCTTCCTTTTCCGGGAATTGGAGGTCGGGTAGCCCATGTCGATTGCCTCTGGACTGGACAACGCGGCTCCTGGAGGATCCGGCACCGGTTGGACTGGTACGGTGGCTTGCTGGTGCATGGCTTGCACCGCTTGAACTGCCTCAGTGAGGCCACGAACCTGCTGGACGAGCAGGTTGAACTGTTCAGCGTCTACCGCGGCCTGGATTGTCGGGACTGGAGCGGTAGCGGACGGACCCGGACGGGATCGGGCCGCGGAGGCCGTCGATCGTCGGGCTGCAGAATGAGCCTGAGTCACCGGGGCTGGAGCTGGAGCGGATGGACTCGAACGAGATCGGGCCGCGGAGGCCGCCGATCTCCGAGTGGAGGCTCTCCTGGGGGGCATCTTTTCTCTTTGGAAGGGGGTCTGAATTAAAAAGAAGAAAGATCTCTCGAGCACTCCTTTAAGAACAAAGAAACACCGGCTTCCTTTAAGAAGGGAATCTTTGTCGGTAAGGCCCTCCTTCTAGCGCCAATCTGTTGACGCAGAAATTGATCGTCGCCGGAGTCCGCCAGAGTTGATGCCGATGAGGTCGCCGACGGGGACCTGCAAAACAAAGTCTGGCTCGGAGCTGGTGGGGGGTGGCTCCGGCAAGACCCTCCGACGCTCAAATCAGTTTCCGTCAACAGGAATGGAATGCTCGGTAGAGTATGGAGGAAGAGAAAAGGATTTTCAGAACCTGGCGTAGGTGTATTCGGAGGGTCCTTTTATTGAGGGAGCTTGTTGTAACCGCCTTGGTTAATAGGCGTCATAACTGTCCTGATTAATGTCGGTCGTTATTGTCGATCGTTATTGCCGATCGTTATTGCTGATAAAAGCCGATCGTTATTGTTGTATAACCGTAGCGAGATTGCCTGCAGGAATCCATCATAGGGAGTTCGGCCATTGAGAAGCTCGTCCATTGAAGAAGTCTGTAAGAAGTCCGGCTTTCGTAGAAGCTCGGCCCGAAAGGAGGCTTTGGGGGAGTTCGGCTCCCGCAGGCACCTGGCTGTACCGATGCGGAGTCAGTTCGGCTTTTGCAGGAGTCTGATTGAAGCTCGGCGAATGAGCAATCAAAAGTAGTTCGGCCCACAGCCGACTGCAGAGGAGTTCGGGTGTTGGTTGTCCGAAGGAGCTCGGCCGACTGAGAGAATGGTCGCTTGAGGAGTCCGGCCGCTAGGCGTATGAAGGAGCTCGGCCGACTGAGAGAATGGTCGCTTGAGGAGTCCGGCCGCTAGGCGTATGAAGGAGCTCAGCTACTGGAGAGTTCGGCTAGATGTAGGAGTTCGGCTAAGACGCGTCGCCGAAGCTCTTCCGTTGCTATCGGTCGTATCAGGCTGGACACCGAACCTGACTTTGGCAGGAGCGGGATTTGTCCCCAACAGCGACAATGATACATCATGATTAGATGATGATACATAAAGCATCTTGTTAGATAGCTTTTTCATTTTCTGGTAGTGGCTTTCAAGTGTTGCACAATACTTTGGCACAAATTACATGCCATGGAAGATTTATGCTCTTCCCTTATAAGTCGATAGAAGTCTTTTAATCAGGCATGTTACTTTGATATATGACTGATTTGGTTTTTAAGGTTTGGATTTTGGCTAAACAAGTGTATAACAATCATGCTTGGACAGTTCTATTGTTTTCTGTAAACCTGGCCTCTATTAAATAGATCAAAAGTAGCTCAAACATATGCTTTAAGACAAATTGGACGTGCTATTTGCATCACGTGTGTTTAAAACATGTGACATGGGACATGAGAAACCTTTTTCTTTTTTTTTGGTAAAGAATTCACCCATTTTTCAGTCATCCGTCTTTGTCCATATTGAAGACAACAGGCTAATATAAGCAGCATGCGCTCGGAGGATGCATTGTTAAGTAAGATATACATTCTCGATCCATTTTCTGTCAATTTGGACTTTCTAGAAATAAATGATTATTTAAGGTGGTGTTAGAATTTAGTTTTATTGGATGCAATTAGTTCAAACCTCTCCTATATATCATCTATTAACCGAATCCACACCACCGTTTTTTCAACTGGTTTCGATTCATCCACCATAGTCACCATCCGCAAAAGATGTCTTTGGTTAGGCTAGGAGTGAATCAATGAATAACTCATGCTCGAAACATGTTAGGTAACTTATACTCGATGGTTAGCAACCTAAAACTTGAAACCAATTCTTAAGGCTTGCCTCAATCTCGGCTACATGGAAGTTTGATTCAGTTAAGCTACTAGCGAGTCAATTACACATTTGATTCTTTTATGAAACCAGACTTGTAATGGCCTAATTCCCGCCTCAACACAGCTCACCTACAACCTTGCCGCTAGGGTCCCAGCAAAAGCAATTGGCATCAAATTGAATAATGCACTTCTTTGATCCAAGTGTTTATCCTCTAGATATTTTTAGTTACACTTATACTTGATGTTGCAACAGAGATTTGCATTGCAGAACCACAACATAAAGGTTCACATGCCAAGATGACATTTGCATTGATCATCATGATTGAACCATGAATTTTTTGTGGAACCGAAGAGTCCACGACACTAAATTAATTTGCTGATGGTCCTTTTCTTTCTGTCCATAAGAAGTAGGACGGCAGGAAGCTCGTCAAGAATCAAAAGGTGAGGGAGGTACTAAACCTCTTGCAACTTTTGATGCAATGACATGATGACATTTATCTTATTTGGCATGCCTTTGCCTGGTTCTGTCATGTTTTTAGGAAGCATAGAGATAGGATGGATAGTGTTGCTCTTGGATCTCCTGGCTTGAGGTCAGCCAATTAGGATGGAAGAGCTCAGCCATCGAGGAATATGAGGCTAAGGATGAATTTTCGTTGGAGCTTCGCCCATTTTCCTACAATAAAGTCCTTACCGAAGTGTTCTCCGATGAAGACCCTTCGACGCTTAAGTTAGGAGATCGAAGAATAATGAGGAGAGAAAGCGTCGAATTGAATGACGTATCTTTTGGATCTCGGAGCTCCTTTATTTATAGGAGAGGAGTTGAAGTCGTATCCATTTCGGACTCTAACGGCTTTTCGAGTTAGTCGCCCTAGATTGACTCGAAAGATTTCTTTTTTTCTTAGGAGACGGGATTGCGAAAGATTCCTCTTTATCCAAATTTTTCGATTCGGAGAGGATGCAGTTTCAGTAGGGATGGTTGTAGGTCGATCATTGACGAGCTATGAGCCTATTCATGTAGCTCGGCGGCCGACCTAAATCCGACAAGAATGAGGTATGAAGGCATATCTTATTTTGCCAGGAGGCGATCTTCAGTAGGTCAGCCGAAATTGTAGGTCGGCTTAAGCCGACCTACAGCTAACCACGGGCGAAGTGTTGCATTGTTTCGCTCAAACGATCCATTGGGGTAGGTCGGCGGCCGATCCTAAACAGACCGAGGCCACATCAGCCCCATTTCACAACAGTTTGTTCCCTACTTATGAGGTCGATCTACCTTTGAGCGATCGATGTAAGTACCATGTCGAAGCTGAGGCTGATCTTCAAATCATGCTCGTATTGCAGTGTTGGAGATCGGTAGCATGATAAGATTGGGAGAAGTCTATCAGCCACGAAATCTAACCGTCCATTGCTTTGCTCCGAGTCTATCCGTTTCGATTAATGGGTATCTCGTAGATGAAACAGGAGTAGATTGGAGCCGTCCATGCCTCTTATAAATAGGGTCTGTATTACTCTTTTTGACTGCCACTGTTGCTTAAAGGATGAACTCTGGTACTTTGCAGGAGGAATAGGTCGGATTCAGTCGAGCTATTATCGATTCCATCCTAACTCCCCTTGTTGCTCGACCTCCTCGCCCTTTAGGTCAGTCTCCTCTATACTTATGAGTCAATCTAGTCTATCCCGATCTTCTTGGAGCTTGGATAACTCTTCTGGCGAGGATCACGATTTTAGGATAGTTGGTTCTCCGGGCCAATTCGAAGAACGTGAAGTTCCAAACTATGGCTCTTTCAGAATAGATTTCGTCCTCACTTTGGAGGCTCTGAAAGTCATTAGGATGAAGTACCATGTCCCCGATAATTTTAAGTTAGAGGTCGCCGGTCTCGGGGAGCATATAGCTCTTCCTCAGCCTGAACGGATCGATGTTTATGAGGAATCGCTAAAGGCAGGCCATTTTTTAATTGTCGAACTTCTGAACCTATATAGAATTAGCTTTTGTTGTTTGATGCCGAACTCCTGGCGATCGATTTTAGGCTTCTTCACTCCCTGCCTCCTCCTCAGAATCGAGCCTACCTCTCATTTTCTCCGAGCTTACTTCACTTTAAAGGAGCATCCGACGGAGGTCGGGTGGTGGTATGCTTCTCCTCGGAGAGGATGCCGTCTTTTCTGAGGCGCTCCTTCCTCGGTGCATAACTGGAAGGAGTGTTTCTTTTTTATATCGGCCGAGCAATCATGGGGTTTCAGCACATCATCGGAGCGACCTCATAGGTCGGCTGTCAGACCTCTAACACTGTCCGACATCGAGGAGGAGGTCTTGAGTCAAATCTTTAGTCTTGCTCCTCTCCCACTGTCCAGGTTTCTTACCGTGGAGAGCTTATTTAAGGTTGGACTGATTCCAACTGACCCAAGGAGTAAGTATTCTCATGCAATTTTGTTTGGATCATCTTTTCTTTCCTTGTCATTATCATTGATCAAGTCTTGTATTTTCTATCCAGCGATGAATCCATCCGACCTTGAAACTCTTCGTTGGATGGCGAAGAAGAGGAAAACAAGCATGGCCATGGCCCCCAAACGCGCTCGGACCGAGGCTGTCCTGGTGCAGCCCATGGTAGGAGGTTCCTCGAGGACGGCCAACACCCCGAGGAAGGAGAAGTCGACGAAGGCTATGATGCCGATTCGATCTGCTGCTCCAGGAGAGTCCGTCCCCCGATCTTCTACATCCTCTTTCAAAAAGAAGCTCGGATGGACTGAAGATCTCCATCCGGATGTCTAGCCGTAGATCCGATGTTTCAGGGTGTGTCTCTCTAGTGAAAGTCCCCTCGGATACCGAGGATAAAAGGAAGGGCGTTGGCGATTACCGTGTTGCCCATTCCTTGCTGAAGTCAGTCATTTTACCGACCGACGTCCAGACCTTCGAGGAGGCCGGGGGTGCCTTTCGTATCCAGGACTCCTATGATTCTCTCCTTCGGGTACGTGTTGGCTTTTTACCGACCTTCGCTTTAGCTCTTACGTTCATTCCTCGACTTAGCTTCTTTATCTTTATTTTTTTTAACTCGTCCATCATGTGGACCATTTTGCCAAAGTAATTAGAGAGGTTTAGCGTCTCTCTAAGGAAGCTGAGGAGAAAGCCACCCAAGCCAACCGAAGGACGAACGATGCTCAGTTATCTTGGCTGAAGGTTGAGGATGAGACTAGGTCCTTCAGGGAGAGGGTGATGCAGCTGGAATCCGAGCTGACTAAGGCTAAAGCTCGAGTGCTGAGAGAGAGGAAGGCTGGGAAGGCACGAGCGAAGGCCGCCAGGGTAAAGGCGGTGAGGCCTTCCGTGCTTCGAAAGAATTCCATAACATCAAGGTGGATTTTGCATTGCTCTCCTACCTATAAGGGGGCATAGATCTGAAAGAGAAGGTCCAGAGGATCTTTCCCGACCTGAACTGGGACCTCTTAGAGTTGGATGATGAGGAGGCCGAGAAAGCTGTGGGTCGAGAGATTCAAATGGAAGATGTCTTCGATCCTGCGTGCGACGACCTAACTTACGAGGATGTAGCATCGGTACCACTCCTAGTCATTATCACCCTGTCCGACCAAGCGGAGGTCGATGAATCTAGAGCTCTAGACGGAGCTTAATGTACCACTTTGATCGGGCATGTCCGATCTCTCTCCCCCCCCCCTTTTTTTAGGTCGGTCTTTTTTGTTTGCCTCTGATCTTTGCCGAGGTATTTTTGCATGGACTGACCATCACTTATAAATACTTAACTTTAATACAAAATCTTCTCTTGCTAAGTTATTGAGTTCATATGTTCTTTGTCAGATTTTCCTTTTTCAAGATGTAGGTTAGCATAAATCTTAGATGGTGTAACTAAGAAGTGATGAACGATTCATGCCGGCGTGTTACGTTCCTTGGCTATAGCCGAGGAGCATGTTTTCATGAATTTCATGGGTCACGTCCTGATTTTCGCCCATGGCCAAAGAGCGCCCGTTGGTGAGATCTAATGGAGATGCGCTTTGCTCCTCGACCGTGGTCGAGGAGTGCATGTTGGCAAGATTCGATGGTGACGCATTCCGCTTCTGGACCGTGGTCGAGAAGCGCGCACTGGCGACATCCGATGGAGACGTGTTCCGCTCCTCAATCGTGGCCGAAGAGCCCGTTGGCGAAATTCGATGGAGATGCATTTTGCTTCTCGACCGTGGCTGAGGAGCGCGCGTTGGTGACATCCGATGGAGACGTATTCCGCTCTTCGATCGTGGCCGAGGAGTGTGCATTTGTGACATCCAATGGAGACGCATTCCGCTTCTCGACCGTGGTTGAGGAGCTTGCATTGACGACATCCAATGGAGATGCATTCCGCTGCTCAACCGTGATCGAGGAGCACATATTGGTGACATCCGATGGAGACATGTTCCGCTCTTCAACCATGGTCGAGGAGTGTGCGTTGGCAAAATCCGATGGAGATGCATTTCGTTCCTCGACCGTGGTCGAGGAGCGTACGTTGGCAAGATAAAACCTGCAAGAAGTTATTATTCATTATCGAATAAAAATTCAAGATGAAAATTATATTCTAAGGATAATATCTTCGAAGATTGTCGGTATTCTAGGTTCTTGGGATCGAAGTTCCATCTAGTTGATAGAGACGGTAAGTTTCAGGTCGGACTACTTCAGTCACGCAATAAGGATCTTTTCAGTTCGGCAATAATTTCGATCATTCGGATGGGCGAGAAATCTTAGCTCGACGAAAAACTAATTATCCTACCAGAAAAGATTTGCTCTTTACTCGAGAATTATAGTATCCAACAACCTTCTGTTGATAGTTGGCCATTCAAACTCAAGCTCATTCTCAAATTTCTTCCAGCAAATCTAGATTTACTCTTATCCCGAAGGAATTGCTATCTTCATCAATTTTTTTTACTCGGAGCATGGGTAACTCCATCTCTGCGAGTATCACAGCTTCCGTACCAAAGGCCAACATGAAAGGTGTCTCTCCAATTGGAACACGTTGCATCGTACAATACGTCCAAAGGATGTTGTACAATTTTTCGGCCCACGATCCTTTTGCCTGGCTTATGTGAGCTTTCAACCCCTATAATAATATCCTGTTCATCACCTCAACCTCACCATTAGTCTGTGGATGACTTACCAATGTCAGTCTGTAAGAAATTCCATAGTTATTACAGAACCTATAAACCTCGAGTTATTAAATTATCGTCCATTATCGATTATGATAGCACGGGATAAACCATATCGACATATAATAGACTTCCAAACAAAATTCCAAACTCTAACTTCGATAATCATAGCTACTGTCTCTGCTTCCATTCATTTAGTAAAATAGTCAATCACGATAATCAAAAACTTCTTCTATGCCACAGTGATGGAAAATGGTCCGAGGATATCCATTCCCCATTGAGCAAAGGGCCAAGGGATCGTGATCGGGGCCAATGGTGTCGATGGTCGGTGCTGAATGTTTGAGGTCCTTTGGCATTGATCACATTTGCTCACTAGTTCTGCCGCATCTCTTTACATGGTTGGCCAAAAATATTCCTGCCGTAATATTTTATGGGACAGAGCCTTGCATCCGAGGTGATTACCATAGATTTCTTCATAAACTTTCTACAGGGCATAGTCGGCTTTCGAAGGATGGAGGCATTTGAGTAGAGGTTGGGTGAAGGATCTCTTATGCAACTTTTCTTTGTAAATGATGTATTATGGAGCGAGGTATCTCAATCTTTTCACCTCATCTCGATCCGTAGGCAAAATCCCATCTCGCAAATAATGGAGAATAGGATCTATCCGGCTCAGTTCTGGATCAGCTTGCATTACCGGGACCTCCTCAATACTCGGCTTCTTCAAAACTTCCATGTATGAGCTTCTTTTTAGATCAGCCGCCCCATGGATTGCTGACTTAGAAAGAAGGTCAGCTCGCACATTCTCCATCCTTAGTATCTGCTGAACATCCATCGCTAAAAAGCTAGAAGCCAGGTCTCTGACCTTCTGCAGATATTTAACCATATTCGGCTCCCGGACTTCATATTCTTCCTGAACCTGATCAATCACCAACTGCGAATCACTATATACTCTAAGATGTCGAACTCCCATTTTTTTTGCTATTCTAAGTCTCGCTATCAATGCCTCATACTCAGCTTCATTGTTGGAAGCCGAAAAGTCGAAGCATAGAGCATATTCCGCTACTACTCCTTCCGGACTGGTTAAGATCAACCTGACTCTGGAGCCCATGGCATTCGAAGATCTATCAACATGTAGGGTCCAACATTCATCGGTTGAAGGAGTTTCAGCACGACTAGATTTCTCATATGGAATTGTACATTTCAGGATGAAGTCCACCAATGCCTGAGCTTTAATGGACGGTCTCGACAAATATTTGATATCGAATTCATCTAGCTTGATAGCCCATTTAGTCAGCCATCTTGAAGTATCTGGTTGGTATAATACTAATCTAATGGGTTGGTCCATAAGGACTGCGATGGTGTGCGCTTGAAAATATGGACGTAATTTTTTCGCAGATATTAAGAGAGCATAGACGATTTTTTTCAATCTCATATACCTAGTCTCAGCATCGTGAAGCACTCGACTCACGTAATAAATCGGCTTCTACATCTTGGCCTCCTGTCGGACTAGAATAGAACTAATTGCCGAAGAAGAAACAGCTAGATACAAGTACAATACGTCCTTAGGCTCTGGCTTGCTTAATAGAGGAGGAGAGCCAAGGTATTTCTTTAGCTCATCGAAGGCTATCTAACATTTATCCATCTATTGAAAGTCCTTCGGTTGCTTAAGGGCTTTAAAGAATGGAAGGCTCTTTTCCGTCGATCTTGATAGGAATTTATTTAAGGCTGCAATCTTTCCTATGAGTCACTGCACTTTTTTCATCGTCTTTGGAGGCTTCATCTCCTAAAGGGCTTGAATCTTCTCTAGATTGGCCTCAATCCCACGTTGTGACACCATGAACCCAAAAAAATTTTTAGAAGTGACACGGAAGGCGCATTTATCCGAGTTGAGCTTCATTCAAAAATACCGTAGTATAGAAAAGGCTTCTTTTAGGTTGATAATATGGTATTCGACTGTCCTACTTTTGACGAGCATGTCGTCCACATATATTTTCATATTTTTTCCAATCTGCTCTTTGAAAAACTTGTTCACAAGTCTTTGATAGGTCGCCCCAACATTCTTCAAGCTAAACAGCATGACCCTGTAGCAAAAAAGGCCTTGGTCAGTTATGAAATAAGTTTTTTCTTCATCCTCGGATGCCATTCAAATCTGGTTATATCCCAAGAAAGCATCTATGAATGATAGGAGTTGATGTCCCAAGGTCGCATCCACCAGTTGGTCTATGCACGACAGAGGATAGCTATCCTTTGGGCATGCTCCATTGAGATCCACATAATCAATACACATGCGCCATTTTTCACTAACCTTTTTGATAAGAACGATGTTAGCCAACCACTCCAGATAATAAACTTCTCGGATGAAGTCGACCTTCAAGAGCTTATCAACTTCTTCTTGTATCTCTCTCTGGCGTTCAGGAGCGAAACTCCGCTTTTTCTGTCTGATCGAATGACGATTCAGGTCTACATTGAGTCAGTATACTATGACTTATGGATCGATACCGAATATATCCGAAGCTGACCAAGCAAATACGTCGGCATTATCTCATAGAAATGTGATGAGGTGCTATCGATCTTCTTTACATAAGCTTGAGCCGATCTTCACAATCTTGTTCGGATCATTCTTGATCGGTACAGAGATTAGTTCTTTTGCCGAGGAGCCTTTTTGTTCAGTTTGTTCATCCTGGACGTCCAACTCATTTATGGGTTGCTCTTCAGCCACCGCTTCATGCAAAGTAGCCATGTAACACTCCCTTGCGACCGACTGATTTTTTCTAAGCTCGCCGATTCTATGTGGAGTCATGAATTTGACCTTCAGGTGATAGATCAATACTATGGCCTGGGGGGTATTTAGGCCTGGCCAACCTAAGATGACATTATAGGCGGAGGGACTATTCATAATGAAATAAGTTATGTCGACAACCACCTACTTCGGAGCTCGTCCAGCTTTTGTCATTAATAAGATGGTCCCTTCCACTAAAATTGTAGTATCAGAAAATCCGACTAAAGGTACATTCCTCTTCGTCAGTAGTTCAGGGCTTAAGTTCATTCGAACAAAGGCATCATAAAATAGAACATCTATCGAGCTTTCATTATCAACAAGAATCCGATGTACATCATAATTAGTAATATTCAAAGAAACAACTATAGGATTGTCATAGGACTGGCTTATCTCTTCCAGATCTTCATCGATGAAAGTAATTTCACCATCTGCCTTCCTCTTCCTTGATCCCTCTCCTGGTCGATTTCGATCTGAAGTGTTTCCACTGAGGTTTCCTCTAGTAATTACTTTGATTTCTCCCACAGTCGGTGGCTCTTCGTGCGGTTCATCCTGTCGAGGTTGGTCACGATCCGAATTCATCGGAATTCGTCGTTCATCCACATAGTGCTGAAGTCGCTCTTGCCTGATTAGTGCCTCTATTTTCTCTTTGAGCTGCCAGCACTCGTCGGTATCATGCCCGTGGTCACGATGATATCAGCAATACTTTCTTGGGTTTTTTACTCTAGCAGAGGTTATCATCTTCCTGGGTTGAGGTATATCTTCTCGTCGCTCGATCTCCATCAGAATCTGAATTCGGAGTATGTTCAGAGGGGTGTGGTAATTGAACCTCCGAGGTGGAGTTCTAGATTGGCCTAGCGGCTTTGGAGATGTTGGTCGACTACTCCGAGGTGGGGTGCACGATTGATGAAACCGTGGGTCCTCCCGACGATGTTGCACCAATCTATAGTCTTTTTTCTTCTCCTGCTTTTGGGACGGATTCGACCTACCATCTTGGCTACTTTCTTGCTGGTCCCAAGCCTCTTCGGCCTGGACATACTTCTCCGCTCGTTCTAGCATCTCAGCGAAATTCTTCGAATAATCCAAGTTGAGGGAGAACAAGAGATCATTTTGGAGGGGGGCGGCCTTAAATGCCATCATGACCACCGATGGGTCTAAATTTCGGACCTCCAAGGTGGCTGCATTGAAGCGATTGATATACTCTCGAAGGGGCTCATTCTTTCGTTGCTTGATGCTCACGAGAAAGTCAGAGTTGTGATGTTGCCGATGACTGCTTATGAAGTGGACAACGAACAGACGACTCAATTGGTAGAAAAAATCTATGGAGCCGAGTTTCAGTTTCGAATACGAATGTCGAGCCGCTTTTCTCAGAGTTGAAGAAAAAGCTGAAGGGAAATCCTGATTTCCCGGTCCAGGTTCGTCCAGATCTGATTAGATCAAGAGATATATTTCAAAAATTTTTCTCTTGATCATAATCAGATCTTGATATGTTTCAGATCTGATTCTTATTATTTTAATAAATAAATAAAATAAGATAAATTAAATCTAATTTAATTTACCTGATTTGGGTAATCCTATTACCCTGTAGATGATCCTGATTGCAGCGGAAGGTTCTGGATCTTAGCCACGCAAGCGCCTGACCTCTACCGGTATCCACTCGGGTTGGATCTGGAGAACCTCTTCTTCTCTATCACACCTCCAAAAATCAAGATCTGGATCTGATCTGGAGGATCTTCAAAACTCTTTTGAAGATCTGCAGTCGTCCTTTTGCAGCAGCGCAGCCTTCTTGCTTTTGATCGCCTTTCCTTGATCTGAATCGCACCAAACTAAGTCCAAAACCCTTTTGGACGTGGAGAGCAAGGGGAGAAGAGAGTATGGCATGGAGAAGGAGGGGAGAGGCAGCCTTGGACGTGGGAAATCTCTTTCAATAAGACTTTTACTTCACTTAGGATTAGGGTTGGGCGCAGGGTCTTATTTATAGACCTCTTGTGATCCAACTCCTCTTCCTCTCAACCAATCACAACCCTTTGTGAAATCAGATCTAAATCTGATTGGTTGGAATAGAGACCCCTGGATTCCTCCTTAGAGGGCGCCTAAGACCAGTCAAAGTTGGATTCTTAGTAGAACTCTAATTGGAATCCAAAAAGGGAGGTGGAGTCCTTGTCCAACAAGGACTCCTAGGCGCCTCCTACTTGGGCACACGCCACCCTTGGCGTGCGCCCTTCTCCTTGCCAGGTTCTGGCAGGGGGACAAGCCCCCACCAGCTCTCCAATAGGTGCATGACATGTGGTCAAAAGTCAAAGTGTCAATGGTCAACGTTTGACCAGTCAAAGGTAGACTTTTGACCAAAGTCAAAGAACAAGAAATGGCAGGTGACCAAAAATGGCAGGTAATGTCTTACAAAATAAGACAACCTTATTCTGACTTGGACAACCTCCAGTCAGACCATATGAAGGCCTCTGATTGAGCACAAACTCCTTTGGCTCAGTCAGGACAACTTATTTATGATAGTAAAAGAAGAACGTTAGGTTCAATCGAGTGCTAGCACGATTTCCTTGAACCTAATTGAATCTCATTCAGATCAATTGAACTAGATCAGTTCAATTGATGATCACCAGATTCAAACCCTTGTTTGTGTGACCCAGTTAGGTTCAGTTCTGTATGGTAATGGGATATGTCATGATCTCTATCATCGACATCATCGAAACTCCTTTCGATGGATCAGAACTCTTCTGATTCGAACAGCTAGAATGATCGATCATCTAAATCATTCTAATTGCTCCCAAAATCCACCAGTGACACCTAGCAGTATATGGTGGCAACCCATCAGAGCTGAATGCGAACCTCTTGGTGCAGCTACCTGTGTGATTAAGTTCTTCTATCTTGAGCCCCGATCAGATTAGGGTTAAGGTGAACTCGTCAAACCCTAGTCTCTGTCATATGATGTAATCATTCGATTCGAGTCCAATGTGAAAATCTAAATAGAAACTCTTTCTATTATTTCACTCTGCCATGGCCATGGGCTTCTGGACTTGATTCTCATGATCATCATAGGGCTGCTCCTCTACCACCGAGGTAGATAGATTCCATCTTGATGCAATCCAGTTCCTACAATGAACATGTCATAGCCAACATACACCTCAGGGTTCCATATGGCTAGGAGACCGAGTAATGGTGTAGTCAAACTATAACACCCTCAAGGTGAACTGCCGATGCATCTCAGGTCAAAGAACCAGACACACTACTGCAGCATCGAGTCAGTCATTGACGAGAAGGTAGACTCCCTAATGACTACTCGAGGTGGTCACGCTCAGTGCCCTCGTTCTCTAACGAGTACCTGTACTCTCGCTCCGGTGTCTCCACACCGTAGACTCAAGACTCATCTACTAAAGAGAAGCGATTGTACACCAACCTTCCGGATCAATCACCATCCTCGTGATGATCCTATGGTCGGGAGCATTTTATGAGTTAATAATGATTATTCAT
The DNA here is from genome assembly GCA_006176705.1 of Cocos nucifera. Lineage (NCBI taxonomy): Eukaryota > Viridiplantae > Streptophyta > Magnoliopsida > Arecales > Arecaceae > Cocos > Cocos nucifera. The sequence goes on along the minus strand of QRFJ01000028.1, from coordinate 440,053 downwards.
GTCTTAAATTTTCAACTCTTGAAAATATGAATTATCATTACCATTAACTCAAAGGATGTATCACAGACACTAAATACACATATGTGATAGAAAATAACCCATTTTATTGATTATAGTCAAAATTATAATTTTGCCCCTAGAAGTGTATTACAAGTGTCAGCCAATTCTGGCTTCTAGGGCACATATATCTAACAATCTCCCACTTGTCCTAAAGCCAATTGGCTACAAGTCTAAGTCCCATCTTCTCAAGGTGGGCTTCGATCTTCTGCTGGCCCAATGGCTTTGTAAGTGGGTCTGCCACATTATCTGTGGAGTTGACTCTCTTGACCTCAACGTAACCTTTCTCAAGGTAATCGCGGATGAGATGATATCGCCGCTCAATGTGCTTGGACTTCTGGTGAGACCTCGGCTCCTTAGCAAGGGCTATGGCGCCATTGTTGTCGCAGTAAAGAGGAATGGCATCTGATGGCATTACTCCAATTTCTGCAGCAAACTTCTTGTACCAGAATGCTTCCTTTGCAGCCTCTGATGCAGCTATATATTCTGCTTCCATGGTGGAATCTGCTATCACAGTTTGCTTGGAACTCTTCCAGCTGACAGCTCCACCAGATGTCGACTTTCGATCATCTTTATCAGACATGAAGTCCGAGTCTGTGTATCCTTGAACTTGGAGTTCTCCGTTACCAAAGACCAACATCATATCCTTAGTTCTTCTCAAGTACTTAAGGATACATTTCACAGAAGTCCAGTGTTCTTCACCTGGATTTGACTGATATCTGCTTGTGACACTCACAGCATGGGCTATATCAGGTCGTGTACATAGCATGGCATACATGAGGCTCCCTATTGCAGAAGCATAAGGGATCTTGCTCATGCGTTCTATTTCCTCAGGTGTGCTGGGGCACATCTTCTTGGAAAGATGAATACCATGTCTGAAGGGTATTAATCCCCTCTTAGAGTTTTCCATACTAAACCTCTTTAGTACTTCCTCTATGTACATCTTCTGTGAAAGTCCTAGCATCCTATTCGGTCTATCCCTATAGACCTTAATTCCTAGAATAAAGGATGCTTCACCTAGGTCTTTCATGGAGAATTCCTTAGACAACCACACCTTGACTGATGTCAACATGGGAATATCATTCCCAATAAGGAGGATGTCATCCACGTACAATACGAGGAAGACAACAGCGCTCCCACTGACCCTTTTGAAAAACACATGGTTCCTCTTCATTTTTGATGAAACCAAACTTTTTGATCACATCATTGAAACGAGTGTTCCAGCTCCGAGATGCTTGCTTAAGTCCATATATGGACCTTTGCAGCTTGCAAACCTTGTGATCAGTATCACTGGATGTGAAACCTAGCGGCTGTTCCATATAGATATCTTCCTCAAGATATCCATTTAGGAATGCCGTTTTCACGTCCATTTGCCATATTTCATAATCGAAATAGGCTGCAACAGCAAGCAATGTGCGGATGGATTTTAGCATAGCTACCGGGGAAAAGGTATCCTGATAGTCAATGCCTTCATGTTGACTATAACCTTTTGCCACCAGTCTAGCCTTGAATGTCTCCACATTTCCATCTGCACCAATCTTTCTCTTGAAGATCCATTTACACCCAATAGGTACTATACCTTCTGGTGGATCTACCAAGGTCCAGACTTGGTTTGAGTGCATCGAGTCGATCTCTGACTTCATTGCCTCAAGCCATTTCTCGGAGTCGATATCTGATATCGCCTCGTTGTAGGTTTTGGGATCATCACCATGAGCACCATTACCTATGAGGAACATTTCCTCTACGTCCTCTGAAATAATACCTAAGTATCTTTCAGGGGGACGGGAAACTCTTTCCGATCTACGAGGTGGAGGAGGTAGTGTTCTTATTGGCTCAACCTGATTTGGTTCCAACTTGGTCCTTAGCTCGTTCTGCTTGTGAGACTTTCTCATCAAGCTTAATCTGCTTTCCAATGCCGCTATCTTGAATAAACTATTTTTCAAGAAATATGGCATGTCGACTCACAATCACATTGTGGTCTTCTGGAATGTAGAAATAGTATCCTAATGACTCTTTAGGATATCCTATGAATCGAGCTCTAAAGGACCTAAACTCTAACTTGTCCGCTTGTTGTCTTTTGACATGAGCCGGACAACCCCAAATTCTGAGATGACTCAGACTTGGTTTCTTACCGTGCCATATCTCATACGGTGTGGTAGGAACGGTTTTAGAGGGAACCCTATTCAGTAAATAGATTGAAGTTAATAATGAATGTCCCCAAAGAAAATCAGGGAGGTCTGTGAAGCTCATCATGGATCGAACCATATCCAATAGAGTCCGATTTCTTCGTTCTGAAACCCCGTTGAGTTGAGGTGTTCCTGGTGGAGTCCATTGAGAGACTATGCCATTTTCCTTAAGATAGTCTAGGAATTCCCGGCTAAGGTATTCACCTCCTCGATCTGATCGAAGAACCTTAATGGGTTTTCCAGTTTGTTTTTCTACTTCATGTCTGAATTCTTTGAACTTTTCAAAAGCTTCAGACTTGTGTCTCATAAGATACACATACCCATACCTAGACAGATCATCGGTAAAGGATAATGAAGTAGACAAAATTGCCTCTAGCCGGCACATCAAATGGGCCGCACACATCAGTATGTACTAGGGCAAGGAGATCTGTGGCCCTCTCCCCATGTCCAACAAAAGGGAGTTTAGTCATTTTGCCTTGAAGACAAGATTCACAAGTTGGATATGACTCAAAAGTCAATGGACTCAATAGCCCATTTTTCTCCAATTTGTTAATCCTATCTTCTGCTATATGACCTAATCTCAGGTGCCATAGATATCTATCGTTTGGACTATCCCTAGGTCGTTTGGCATTCAAATTTTGCTCGATAGTTAAAACAGGTACATCAATATGTAACTGATAAAGACCATTAATAAGAAAACCATTTGCAATTTTATTTCTTTCATAAAGAATGTTACAATGGTCCTTAAAGAAGGTGATCACATAACCTTCTTGTGCTAAGCATGAAACAGAAATCAAATTCCTGCTAGCTGCAGGCACATAATAACAGTCTTTTAAAACTAAGTCTAAACCAGATGGTAATCGCAGAGGGTATGTTCCCACGGCTACTGCAGCAACTCTTGCTCCATTACCGACGCGTAGGATCATGTCTCCATCCCTCAGCCTCCTGCTATCCTCAAGACCCCTGCATAGAAGTGCACAGATGAGCACTAGAACCAGAGTCAAGCACCCAACTGGATGCAGAAGAAACCGTAAGGTTAGACTCAATAACGAGCATACCTCCAGAAGGACCTTCCTTCTTGTTCTTTAGGGTGGCCAGGTAAGTAGGGCAGTTCCGCTTCCAATGGCCGTCGCTGTTGCAATGGAAATACTTTCCTTTGCCATCGGACCTTTTTCTTCGATTCTGCCTTCTTCTTCTTTGATCCTTCCACCTTTTGCTTTTTCACAGACTTCTTTTTCTTTCCATAAGACTTTCTTTTGGAAGAAGTCCATTCCATAGCAAGAACTGAGCCTTTAGAACCTTTCATAGAAAGCTCAGCGGTAACCAGCATATTCATTAACTCGGCCAAGAAATTTTGAAGTTTATGCATGTGGTAATTCATGATGAATTGCCCATATGCATCAGTCAAGGATTGCAGAATAATATCGTTCTGCAGATCCAAGTCCAACTTCACACCGAGCTTCTCAAGCTCTTCCATGTCCTTGATCATTGTCAGACAGTGATCTTGGACTGACTGCCCATCACGCATCTTAGCCTTAAAAAGTCGTTTCGTGACTTGATATTTGGCTGCGCGACTCTGTTCACCAAACATCTCCTGCAGGTGAGCCAACATTTGGCGAGCAGTCCCGATATCTTCATGTTGGCGCTGGAGCTCATCAGACATCGAGCCCAACATGTAGTATCTGGCCTTATTGTCTTCGTCAATCCATTTTTCCAGAGACGCTCTCTGTTCAGTGGATGGACGAGCTGGTAAGGTGGGAGGGTCCTGGTCCAAAACATGTGTTAACTTCTCTGAACCCAAAACAATTTTGTAGTTTCTGAGCCAATCTTTATAATTGGGTCCTAGTCAGTCTATGTGTGTCTAGGATACGTGCCAAGTGGGTTGGACGCAGACATTTTTCTGTAGAGAGTCAAAGATTCTAGTTAGATACTGTAATTTTGACTTGACCAATTTATTTAGGGATTTTATTTTTAAACAAATTAGCTCCCACTATTTTCTCGGATCCCTACACTCCCTCTGTAGAGATGCGAAAATCTCCGCGATTAATGATTTCTAGTGGGTGGTGCGGTCTCACCAACTGACTCATCACCTCACCTAACAGTTATTGGTGATGGGTTAGCCAATGAGTGAACAACTCTTGTTCAATGATTCTCTAATCATGGTGCACCCAAACTTGGTCTCTAATTCATGAATCTCACCGTATCCGGAATATTGATCCACTCCTTAGTTAAGTCAGACCCACCATTTGCATAGACTGGGGTTCCTAATTGGGTCTCTCACCGTATCCGGAATATTGAGCCCAACTCATCCTCCAGCCCATAGCATCCAATGCCTAATAGACATGGTTGCGTCTTCCCGGTGCAACTGAGCCACTGTATCCAGCCGAGAACAATCAACCCCGGGAAGGGCCCGCACATCTACAATGGTGGAAGACCTCAGACTTAATCTTTTCTTAGGGAGAATTGATTCAGGTCTCATTAAACTAGACTTGGCTTAGTCATAACAATTATGACTAACCTAGTGGCATGGGTTACAATTAAAAACCAGCTCGGATTATTGACCACCTCAGATCAGAACTGTGTCAACAGATATGGCCAGGTAAGTGAGACCGGTGGAAGGAATATGCCATTAACTCACACAAGAACGCATTCAGGTCGAGTAGCTTCCAATTAAAAACCAGTCGGTCGTCTGTGCCAAACTTACCTTAGACACCAAATTGTTGAGTCAGAACCAATTGGGTTAGCCTACAATCCAGACTCTAACCTCTGAGCCTAATTAGGTCTTGCTTGATCGTGACTCGATCTTGACCCAGACTTAATCCTATTAGGCTGGTCAATTTAAGCATTGTTGATCCCATCTAACCAACTCTTGATTCGGTTTGATCAACCGCTTAGACCTAATTGAGCTACCCAAGCCCGAACCCAGTATTATGAATATGTCTTAGATCTGAAATTCTTAATTTTAGACCTAATTAATATTCCATAAACTTAATTCTTAATTAAGTTGGGTTCATAAACAAAATATGCACAATAAATCCTAGGGTTTCAGGATCTAGGGTTTTGCAGAAAGTAAGTTTTGGGTTTCTGATTAAGGACGAACACGCAGCACCCCTACACGTCATAAGAACACCCCATCGAATGGAAAGAGAGGGCCTTTAAACCCTTCTTCATTCTTATGACCGGACGGCCAAGAGGAACGCCTTAATCAGGAACATTCAATACTACAAAACAATATAGATCTATATCATATATCTCATATATACAAATTAGATCTAATCAAGGCATATTTTGCATACATCTCATGTATCATAATCATGCATGTTTTCAGATCTAAATTATCTCATAATAATCTAAAAAATTAGATTTAAATTGATCTAATCAAAATAAATTCTAATCTAGACAATTATGTAGAACTATTCTACAACTAGTCTAGACATGCATCTATCATATCTCATATGATATTTAAAATTAAATAATTTTTATTCACTTTTTATCAGATGTTATTATAATACTTATAATATCAAGAAAATAGTAAATAAGATAGATCTAAAATATGATTTAATCAGATTAAATCAAAGACATGCAAAACTATTCTATAGAACTATTCTATTCTAGAACTAGTCATGCATATCTTCATAATCTTAGATCCAAATCATTTAATTTTAATTTTTTCTGATTTCAGATCTGATCACATCTCATGTGACATCTGAAATCACATTATTTTTAATTAAAATAAAATTAAAATCAGATCTAAACAATTTTAGAACCATGGCTCTGATACCAGTTGAAGGGAAATCCTGATTTTTCGGTCCAGGTTCGTTCCAGATCTGATTAGATCAAGAGATATATTTCAAAAATTTTTCTCTTGATCTAATCAGATCTTGATATGTTTCAGATCTGATTCTTATTATTTTAATAAATAAAATAAAATAAGATAAATTAAATCAAATTTAATTTACCTGATTTGGGTAATCCTATTACCCTGTTAGATGATCCTGATTGCAGCGGAAGGTTCTGGATCTTAGCCACGCAAGCGCCTGGCCTCTACCGGTATCCACTCGGGTTGGATCTGGAGATCCTCTTCTTCTCTATCACACCTCCAAAAATTCAGATCTGGATCTGATCTGGAGGATCTTCAAAACTCTTTTGAAGATCTGCAGTCGTCCTTTTGCAGCAGCGCAGCCTTCTTGCTTTTGATCGCCTTTCCTTTGATCTGAATCGCACCAAACTAAGTCCAAAACCTTTTGGACGTGGAGAGCAAGGGGAGAAGAGAGTTATGGCATGGAGAAGGAGGGGAGAGGCAGCCTTGGGGCGTGGGAAATCTCTTTCAATAAGACTTTTACTTCATTAGGATTAGGGTTGGGCGCAGGGTCTTATTTATAGACCTCTTGTGATCCAACTCCTCTTCCTCTCAACCAATCACAACCCTTTGTGAAATCAGATCTAAATCTGATTGGTTGGAATAGAGACCCCTGGATTCCTCCTTAGAGGGCGCCTAAGACCAGTCAAACTGGATTCTTAGTAGAACTCTGATTGGAATCCAAAAGGGAGGTGGAGTCCTTGTCCAACAAGGACTCCTAGGCGCCTCCTACTTGGGCTCACGCCACCCTTGGCGTGCGCCCTTCTCCTTGCCAGGTTCTGGCAGGGGGACAAGCCCCCACCAGCTCTCCAATAGGTGCATGACATGTGGTCAAAAGTCAAAGGGTCAATGGTCAACGTTTGACCAGTCAAAGGTAGACTTTTGACCAAAGTCAAAGAACAAGAAATGGCAGGTGACCAAAAATGGCAGGTAATGTCTTACAAATAAGACAACCTATTCTGACTTGGACAACCTCCAGTCAGACCATATGAAGGCCTCTGATTGAGCACAAACTCCTTTGGCTCAGTCAGGACAACTTATTTATGATAGTAAAAGAAGAACGTTAGGTTCAATCGAGTGCTAGCACGATTTCCTTGAACCTAATTGAATCTCATTCAGATCAATTGAACTAGATCAGTTCAATTGATGATCACCAGATTCAAACCCTTGTTTGTGTGACCCAGTTAGGTTCAGTTCTGTATGGTAATGGGATATGTCATGATCTCTATCATCGACATCATCGAAACTCCTTTCGATGGATCAGAACTCTTCTGATTCGAACAGCTAGAATGATCGATCATCTAAATCATTCTAATTGCTCCCAAAATCCACCAGTGACACCTAGCAGTATATGGTGGCAACCCATCAGAGCTGAATGCGAACCTCTTGGTGCAGCTACCTGTGTGATTAAGTTCTTCTATCTTGAGCCCCGATCAGATTAGGGTTAAGGTGAACTCGTCAAACCCTAGTCTCTGTCATATGATGTAATCATTCGATTCGAGTCCAATGTGAAAATCTAAATAGAAACTCTTTCTATTATTTCACTCTGCCATGGCCATGGGCTTCTGGACTTGATTCTCATGATCATCATAGGGCTGCTCCTCTACCACCGAGGTAGATAGATTCCATCTTGATGCAATCCAGTTCCTACAATGAACATGTCATAGCCAACATACACCTCAGGGTTCCATATGGCTAGGAGACCGAGTAATGGTGTAGTCAAACTATAACACCCTCAAGGTGAACTGCCGATGCATCTCAGGTCAAAGAACCAGACACACTACTGCAGCATCGAGTCAGTCATTGACGAGAAGGTAGACTCCCTAATGACTACTCGAGGTGGTCACGCTCAGTGCCCTCGTTCTCTAACGAGTACCTGTACTCTCGCTCCGGTGTCTCCACACCGTAGACTCAAGACTCATCTACTAAAGAGAAGCGATCGTACACCAACCTTCCGGATCAATCACCATCCTCGTGATGATCCTATGGTCGGGAGCTGTTTATGAGTTAATAATGATTATTCATGTCTTAAATTTTCAACTCTTGAAAATATGAATTATCATTACCATTAACTCAAAGGATGTATCACAGACACTAAATACACATGTGTGATAGAAAATAATCCATTTTATTAATTATAGTCAAAATTACAATTTTGCCCCTAGAAGTGTATTACAAGTGTCAGCCAATTCTGGCTTCTAGGGCACATATATCTAACAAAAGCTCGACATAGTATCGCATCGATAGCCCCTTGCAAATGCATAAGAGTTCGGAAACTATCTAGATGATCTATGGGATCAGCCGTTCCATCGTAAAGCTCCATCTGAGGGATCTTGAACCGACGTAGCAAGGGTTCGTCTATAATCTTCTGAATGAATGGAGGATCGATATTAAACCTCAAATCCTCCCCTTATTGCCTCGGTTCCCGCAACGCATTCAGCTGCCGTTGCATCTCTTTGAGCTTTTTCTCCATGTCATCCTCACTAGTGGCTCGGTGCTTAGGAGTCTCATGGTCTGGAGTGGAGCCTCTTCTTAAAATTGATGTTGGTGAGCATTTAGGTATTCGATGGGAAGGATCAATAGGTCGGCTGTGATGACTGACCTCCGCCCTAGGGCTTCGGGGGCGTCGTTCCTTCGGTCTTATCCAAACCAGACTTGAATCTTCTTCGGTTGGACGACGCACATTGGCCTGCTGTATTTCTCTTACGGCGGCTGATAGTGCCTGCACCTGATGAAGCAGGGTGTCATACTGTTCCTGTGAGACTACCGACGTCATTGGTGGATTTTTCTGGATTGGTGGTGGAGATGTATTAACCTGTTGAGCATTGTAGGTTCTCCGAGCACTAGAATGCTGGGATGCATTTGATGTTCCCCTTTGGGTTCTCATGATATCCAGTGTCGTGCTTTCTTTCCTCAAAATTAAACCTCAAAAACAATCGAGGCCCTTCCTCTAGCGCTAACTGTTGCTCCTGAATCTCTTGGCTTGAGATCGGCCGACTAGAATGGAGGAGCTTAGCCACCGAGAAATATGAGGTCGAGGATGAACTTTCGCTGGAGCTTCGTCCATTCTCCTGCAATAAAGTCCTTACTGGAGTGTTCTCTGGTGAAAATCCTCCGACGCTCATGTTAGGAGATTGGAGAACAATGAAGAGAGAAAGTGTCGAATTGAATGGCATACCTGGAGGATCCCGAAGCTCCTTTATTTATAGGAGAGGAGTTAGAGTCATATCCATTTTGGACTCTAACGGCTTTCCGAGTTAGTCATCCTGGATTGACTCGGAAGATTTCTTTCCTTCTTAGGAGATGGGATTGCGAAAGATTCCTCTTTATTCGAGTTTTTCGGTTCGGAGAGGACACAGTTTCAGCAGGGATGGTTATAGGTCGGTCATTGACGAGCTATGAGCTTATTCATGTAGCTCGGCAGCCGACCTGAACCCGATGAAGATGAGGTATGAAGGCCTAAATTATTTTGTCAGGAGGCGATCTTCAGTAGATTGGTCAAAATTATAGGTCGGTTTAAGCCGACCTACAGCTAATCATGGGCGAAATATCACATTATTTCATTCAGATGATTCATTAGGGTAGGTCGACGATCGATCTTAAGCAGACCGAGATCATACCAGCCCCATTCTATAATAGATAGCATTAAGTAATCCAATAAATGGTGGATATGTGGCACATGCGCCATACTGCCCGTGGAACTGGATGGTCGGCAGATATCCGTCAAAGGGACCCTTGAGAGGCGTACAATCTAAATTGGCCACGTTCCAATTACAGAGGAAGTACAAATTTTCTCCTGCTCACATAACGGGACACGACGAGCCCTTAATGTTTTGGCATTCATACGAGCAATGCCGCCGCGGGGAAAGAGAGCAAGAAGTACCAAGGCTAAAATGATGGTATCCTCTCAAGCCAGGTCCCTAAAATCTAAATATTTCTTGATCGCAGGAGATTTAAAACTTCAAACTATTTTTCTAATTCCCGGGACAGGTGCGGGCAGCCCGGGAAAAGAGCGGACGACGGATCGCGCATTCCCGCTTCCTCGCGTGCGCCAGAGTCCGCCAAATGGCTCGGGCTCGCCCCCATGCATGTCTTGTTTAGGAATTTCAAATCTCCCTCCTCCACATCGTTCACAAAAAATTCGCTTTTCATCGTCCGCGCATTATCTCTCTTTTTTTTTTCAATTTACCACCTAACTTCAAACCATAAATCCATTCTCTTCCCTCCTGCCTCCAAATTCCGAACGCCAAAAAAGAAAAAAATTATGACATTCCAGAGTCCAAATCCCTTCCCTCGTTACAAATACCTCTCCCCCATTCCCCATTGTCGCCACCCGCCTTCCCCATTCTCTCCTTCCGAAAACTCTCTTTCGGATGATCATGGACCTCCTCTCCGTTGAGCACCACGACAACAAGGAGAACCTCTTCCCCTTCTCCGCCGGCCTTTCATGCTCTTCCAAAAGCTCAAGTAAGAAGGGGAGATGGAGGAGGATGAGGAGAGTTCCTCTCCGAGACATAACCAACCTCTTCGCCCCACCAGATGGTCGGGTTGAGGAGCAGCACGTTCCTTTCGCTTTGCCGAGCGTGGGATCATCGCAGCAGCGGACGAGCAACGCTGGAGTGCCTCCGAAGAGAAGGCCGGTGGATGCCTTGGAGGGGGCTTGCCGTGTGTCTCTCCGGAAGGGATTCCGTTGATCGGTTTCTCAAATTCCCTCTCCTTCGTCCACTTTGCTTGTTATCATATTCGACTGTCCGATCGTTGAAGAGTTTAGAAGAGAATTTGGTCGGAGGGTACTGCTTTGATTTGTTTTGCAGTTTCTTTTTTTCAATATTTTGGATGGAACCGATTGCAGTTCTATAATAATAATAATATACACCGCTAACAACATTATTAAAATTTTGCTCTTTTCCTGTCAATGAAAAGAGTATAAGAGAATTAAATGGTTCTGAATTAGAATTTGCAGTAGTTGGATTCAGAGAGGGGTTCTTAAATGTGATATTTTTCCTAAATCTGTCCCTTTCAAGCCTCTCGATCACCCTTAACGTTTGTGAGTTACAATTTTTTTTAGCATTATACTTATTGGTTCCATTCAAAGCTTATACTTGATCGGTTATTTTCATGATTTTTTTTTAAAAAAGCACTTGATTGCTTGTTGAATTAACCGATATAACCATGGCATACGGGGATGGGCAGCAATATGAACGCAAAGAAGGGAGGGTGACCTCTCTCACCTTTATTAAATAAAAGGAGATTGCAAAAGAAAGCCAAGCTAAGGAAGAAAAGAAGCAAGAAGAGACGGTAGAAAATTAACTAGAAGGAGAAGAAAAAATCAATAGCAAAGAAAGAGTAAGTTTTTTATATTTTTTTTATAGAATTGAGTTTGCTACTTTAATCAATAGAATGAAGGATGTTGTGGAAAACTTAGATGGGTTTTTTTCACTGGAGAAAAACTTGAGAGTTCCATTCATTTGAAACGTGCTGGTACAAAGCCAATGAAATGCGTTGATTATGGGCTCTACAAAATACCGTTCAAATAGGGGAAAAAAAACTTACTATTTCTTTTCTTTTTTTTTTTTTTTTTGTACAATACTAGTTCCATAGGTTGGATTATTAAGATGATATTGCTTTTTTACTTTTTAAGGTAGAATGTGATTCAAAATTTTAATTTGTAGTTTAGAGTGATTGGACTTAGAATCCTCCTCGAATTTCATTCGATCCGTAAAACATTTATCGAGCATTAAGCATCATAAGTTAAATGAATGGTGACTGCAAGAGACTTTTTCCATGAGAATTTAGATCTATATTCCGATACATCATCACTTCGTATAAAATTTCTTCCTGATTAGTTGAACTTTATCTTTAACTAAAATTTAAATAATAAATGAATAATATTTTTGATGTCTAGCAAGATCAAACGGCCGCAATGACCCGTGGACTATATAAAGCGGGAGAACCAGCATCGTTGCCGCTAAATGCCAGCTATACCCACTTTGCCTCTATATTTTCGCGCACGAACACCTATCTGGCAGTGGACGGCACGAGACTTTGTACCAAATCTCCTCTTTCCCTCCACCCCCAATCACCCAAGAAACGAGAGGCCGGACAAAGCCTGTCCAATGTTTCTGCTCCGACACTCTCGTCCCTCACCGCCATCAAGTAACGCAACTGACCTTCCGTACTCCCTCCCTTTCCATTTTCCCTCGCTCGCCCCCCTTCGATTGCCTCCTCCCCAACTGGGCCGCGCCCTTTTCAAGAACCTCGCTTCCGCTCCTGACTTCACGTGGAGGCGCCCGTGCTCCCCTCTCCCTCCGAGCCCTGCCGCTTGGACGGCGGTCGACGGCGACCCCGGTGGTGGATTCGACGAGGAGCTGCGGCGCCTCCTGGTCCTCCTCCCGGAGGAGATGCGGCGGAGGGTGGAGGACCATCCGGAGCTCTGCCATCTCGTCGAGATCGTCATGGATTTGGGGCGGAGGCCCCTCGCCCGCTTCCCCTCCGGCGACTTCTTCCTATCCGACCGCCCCTTCTCCGCCCAAGATCTCCACCATGCCACCTCCCAGGTTTATAGCTTCCAAACCCACCCAAGAAACTAGAATAAAAAAAAAAAGAAAAAAAAGAAAAAAAGAACATCAAGAACCTCTTATAAGTGGAATTAGTTTCCGTTTTGTCAGGTGGGGAATTTCTCTGCGGACAACCGTGCAGGGATTAGTCGGACTTTGCATCGGATTAGTGCTATCAGGAATCGGAAGGGCGCGATCATTGGTCTCACGTGCCGGGTGGGGCGGGCAGTATCTGGAAGTGCCAATTTGTTGCACGATTTGGTGAAGGATGGGGGCTCTCTCTTGCTCATTGGTCCTCCGGGAGTTGGGAAGACCACAATTATAAGGTTTCATCTTTTTCCGATGCAAATTATAAGGTTTTCTCGCATGAGATATTGTGTCATTGTTATGGTCTGCGATCTTCGGGTATCAAAATGAGGTTCAATTTTCCTTGTTTTCCTTAACAGGGTAAAGCGTAAAGTATACATTAGTATTTTCGTAATACATTATTCAGTAGGGTGTTTTTGATGTTTATACATACTTAGTGAAGCTTCCTTTCTTTCTCAGTGTAATTTGTGCTTTGTAATCTGCATGTACTTGTTTGCCATTCTTGTTCGTATAATGTGCTAATTGAATTGGCGGATCGCGTGACCGTAATGGTAATAAAAATATTATGGTAATGTATGCTTTGCTGTAACTTATGATTGTTAATTTTAAATTCCATTGAAATCTTGTTGTTGGTTGAATGCACTGATTATCATTTATCACTCTATCAGCTATCCTTTATTTTGCAATATATTTTTGGAATAAAGCTCGTTGGTTATGATTATGGTCAGCAATGTTGCTTTTGCCAGCAAATTTTGATGGAAAAGCTATTCTATTTCTGGACTACATGGCAATATATATTAGTTCAGATATTTAAAGTTAGATTCTTGTTATAACATGGTACCCAAATGGTAATACAGTAATGCAGTTTTGTAAGTTGACCGACCTTGTCATACTCAAAGAGCGCATGATATAATAATATCATCCAATTTAGTAAGTGAACTGTTCTTACCATACTAAAATATCATATCATAAAATGAACTTAGTTTGAATCTCCGAAACTCTCATGACATCAAGGACCTGCCTTGTAGTTAGGTAAATTATTGCTCATGCAATAGAGCCAAGAGTTTGCCATTATGCAAATTGTGCAACCATCAATAAGTGCTTCTAATGGATGAAACTTCTTAAAATACTCCATTAGAAGATGTTGGTTTCTGCTGGTTCATTGGTTTTGTTAGTTTATCTGCATTTTTAGCTACCACTTGTTAATCTAGTATTCTAATTTTGCAGAGAAATAGCTCGGATGCTTGCAGATGATTACAAGAGACGAGTTATGATAGTTGACACCTCAAACGAAATAGGTGGTGATGGTGATATTCCTCATGCTGGTATTGGCAGTGCTCGTAGATTGCAAGTACCTAATTCTGACATGCAGCACAAGGTTGGAAGATTTTTCTGAGTGTCAGTGCATGATTTCATATACAAAAAATTTTGCTGTAGCAACTAGCCGCAGCATCTTTCGGGTCTTTATCTGTATTTTGCCTCTAAAATAACATATGTGTCAGCTTCATGTTGTTAGTTTCATGAGTTTTTACTTACTTTTAATTTGATGAGATGTGTATTGTGGTTACTAACTTTCTGATATGCTTTCTTTCAGAACCAGTACTCTTCTTGCTGTATCAGAAGCTCTCTTTCTTTTCTCTTTCTTTTGACTAAGAAAAGATATGGGTTAACTCAGTGAATAGGACAATTTTGGTTTTCCTTGGGCTGCTTAATTTTGCACTTATATTTTTAATGTGCCTAATCATGTTATTAGCTGGCTTCCCTCAAAGGAGTAACTTGAATAAACCATATCAACACTCCAAAGTTGCGCAGACAATTTCTGAATGATATTGAGCATCCATGATATTCTCTCTATAATTGAGCCTTCATGATATGCCATTTTCCAATTCTTTTCTAGGCATTTGTGCATCTCTGTTCATTTTATACACTCATGATTGTAGATTATTTTGAACATCTGAAGTTATGGGTGTCTGATACTGAAAGAAATATGTGCAGATGACATGTGGTTAAGGATGACCCTTATATACATAGCAAATATTAGTAGTTGTTCTTAGTGTTGATTTACTGTTTATGCTAGTAAAGTAATCATTATTCAATCTGCATGCTAATTAGGTATTGATTGAAGCAGTAGAAAATCATATGCCCCAAGTAATTGTAATTGATGAAATTGGGACCAAACTGGAAGCAATGGCTGCTAGCACAATTGCACAACGTGGCATTCAGCTTGTTGCCACTGCTCATGGAGTAACAATAGAGAATTTGATAATGAATCCTTCACTAGAAATGCTAGTTGGAGGAGTGCAGGTATCCCTTGATTCTACCATTTTCTAGCATGGTTTTTATATTATTAACAAAAACAGATTGTAAGGAACAAGTCAAGAAGAAACTGGCTCTTCTGCAGTGTGTGCGATGCACTGCAGTGCACACTGGCTGTCTGTCGCACAATGGATGGCCAGCAAACAACGTGCGCCAAATGTATGCACAGCTTGTGCCTGCGTGCTGGTTATTTGCTGGCTGCCCATCATGCGATGGACAGCCAATGCTATACACAGCACACTGTGGTGCACCACAGAGGTTCTGTGCTCGGTCCAGAAATATAAAAGCATAACTTGGATTTCTCGTATGAATTGCTAGCCTTTTAAGCTAAAATGCCATGTGTGCCACAAAGCAATGCTTTGTGTATGATTGCAATGCTTTATCCAAAAGCCAACTATTGGGTTAAGAGTTCAGTTTCAAAGTTAACAAGGAGCCTATTAATGAAGAATAAAATATCATCCCATTTGCCAGTAAAAGGGTGTTTCCTCTGGAAAAAAAGGAAAATTGTGAAACATCAAGGAAGGTTAGTGGCATAAATTACATGAGGCAGGGGAGCACTAAGACACACCATTTGAATGGTCAGAAAGACAAACAATAATACAAGGAAAAATCATGATGTTTGTGCACAAGGATGATGAATGGTTTTTATAGTGCAGCCTGTTCAAAATCGTTGATACCCAAAGCAGGATGTGAACAGAAATGGATGGCTGAGAGGGCTGGCCCTCTTGATCATGTCACAATTGGCATTGTGAAAACTTGGACATTGACTGAGTAACGTGTGGCCTTGTTCGTCTTTCTCTGTCAACAGTTTTCATAAATTGAACTATACCAGCAACACCTAAATAGATTCCTTATTATCCATTAATAGAAAATAATAATTAATCATATTTCAATAATGATTGTTAAATGTGCATTAATTCCTAATCCTCCATTTGTAATTTGCTGCACTGTTGCATGTGTTTAAGAGTGTTACCTTAGGTGATGAAGAGGCTAGCAGGAGAGGGGTCCAAAAGACTGTTTTGGAACGAAAAGGACCTTCAACATTTACTTGTGGTGCAGAGATCATTTCAAAGACTGAATTACAAGTCCATCATAGCTTGGAGGCTACCGTGGATGCTCTTCTTGCAGGTGTCTAGTTTGTTATCTGCCCTCAATGAGGCCTAATCTATCATATTATGTGTGAAACAATAGTAATCTTTTCACCAGTTATGATGTTTTTATAGTTTTCTTGATACAGGCCGATCTCCAAACTTTGAAGTTCGCAAGATAGGCCCAAAGGGGTCTACAAAAGACATGCTTCCTGAACAAAAGGATTCTTTGAACAATCTAGAATCTTGCATGGAAGATGCAATTGTCGCTGATGATCATTTGGCAAGGAATGATAAAAAAATTAGTGAGTTTGCAGGAAAAGGAGTAGAGAGATCTCATCAAGTTCAATTGGATTTTCACCTTTATGTTTATGGGGTATGATGTCATGCTTTATTATATCTTCTCTTTGAACTCATTTATACTATCTTTTTTTTTAAAAAAAAAATATTTTGAATTTTTCATGCTTGGTGGATTGTTTTGCCTCTTTTTTGTTTCATTCTTTTTGTGTGATCATGTTTTAGCATTATTCCAGATCTCTTAATGGGAGTTTTGTTATTTCTTATTGCTAAAACTTGGTTTGCTTTCTTGCTTTCTTCTTCTGAAAATTATCTTAGCCACTTCACTGAGTGTATTCTCTTCCTCTTGTTTTTGTTTTATGCTGTATTTGCCACCTTTTATTGTTTAGTTTCATAAAGTAGCACATCATTTATGGGTTTGTGATTTAATTTAAAATTCAAGTTCTTGATCTGTGCTGAAGATGATCAAATGCCTACAAGACCTTGTCATATATGTGGACTCCTTTAAAGTATAGGTTCAATCCTTAGTTTTATGATATTAAATTACAAAATCAATAAGGAAGATTTTTTTTTTTTTTTCTGTTAACTGGTCTTCCAAGAATCGCTGCAGGTTTCTACTTTGTCAATACTTGGCCAAAAATTTGGCACTAATTACAAAGTGTTTATATTTGGTTTAGAGCTGGTCTTAGAACTTTGATAGATTATACTTTTTTACAATTAAATTGCAGCATGCAAACTAAGCATAGGCACAACACTTCCAGTCTAATATTTTGACTTCACATTTTGAGATTGAGCTTGCTTTGTGAAATTATTATAACACCAGGGTCTACCACATGCGATGCGTGTTCATGTTCATTGTGTTTAGGTGACTGCAATTTTTAAGAAAAATAGATACAAAACATACTTGCTGTTTTTAATTAATAATTCTGTAATGCTATTTTTGTGCATGAGCGTTACAAAGAGTTTGGACGTGTGAGAATTCTCATTAAAGAAGGAAAGCTTATAATATATCAAAGAATCAGTTTTTTTTTCTTTCTCCACGAGGTTTGGGGTCCGGGTGTCCATGGGAAAGAAAGGAAGAGATCATCGTATTTGGGGGTGCATGGCAAAAAAAAAAAAACAGATTATTGTAAGTTTTTATTTTTTTTCCTTGGGAAGTGCAAATGTGTAGCTTTAGGCTTTAAGGTCCATGAGGCCGGCCTTGAAATCTTTTCCATTACCTCCACACACACACAACAAACGCACATAATAGGTAGTTGATCAATGAACAGTAGATAGTTCTTATCTTATTTAAAATTATTCTTCCAAAATAACGTTGACTTTCACATTAAAATCTTATATACAAGTAATAACATAATGCTCGCTTTGTTCATATCAAGAATGGCTTCACAAAGATACAAACATATCAAACTGTGCCCCTTTTGGTACAGGGAGGGTCGATATGGGTAGGAACTGCCTGAATTGCACTAAAACTACCAGAAGCGACCCACATTGAGCAATTTTGGTGTAGATCAAGTTTGGTTTGACCTAAGCTGGCCTTGCACCACTCCCAACCCAATCAGTATGTCTAGATACAGCTTAGGTTGCATTATTTTATATTGTTTCTTACTTGGGTTCCACCATTTAAATAAAGGTGGAAATGATAGGAAGAAGATAGATGTTGATACATTTATCTTAAAGATTTTGGAACAGACCTAAATTCATTGAAATATTGAATTAGTTAGATACCATCCTAAAATCAAGGAACAATTCAAATGCATTATCTCTATTACTTGAACGACATGGTAGTAATAGATACAAGTTCTCTCACAAATTAAATAAGAAAGTAAAAAAAAAAAGAAATTAAATAAATAACATGCAATTCTATGGAGAATATTTAAATCAATTTGAGTCTCCAAGGGAGAGAAAGGGTGAGCGAAAAAGAAACAGAGCAAGACATTGAGGGAAGAATTCAACATCATGGAAAATGAGACCAGTAAAGAGTGTAACTAAATCAATAAGATTCACATATTCCAGTGATGAGTTTAGCACAAACATATATATAGAGGAAAACCCTTAAACAAGTATTGTTAATGTCTTAGTTTTAACTATAGTTTGAAAACAAATGGAGTTATTTTGAAGTGTGTAAATAAGAATTGATACCTCCATTCATTGACTAGAGCACAATACAAGCAATGGTTCTCATATTCATTAAATACAAAAAATAAGCAATGATAGTTTGTATATTCTTATTAGTCAACAAGCAAAAGCTTGGTTATCGGATATAATATTAGTCTAAATCCTTGTCAATCTTGATTGAATAACAAAGTGATGTAAGAGAGTTTAGGCCCCACTGATTCTTGCAACTTGATTTTATATATTGCACTGGCGGGAAGAATTGTAAAATGAATTAAGCATGCCATCTTTAATAGATGCTTCAAAGTCAATAATAGGGAAAAGAAAGTCTTATCCTTTGCCACTGGATTGTAAAGTACCCTGTTTCTTTCTTTGTTTACTAGTTAAATGTTTAGTGCCATTCAAATTTTAAAATGGATAAAATATGTCATCTTTACTAGTTGCTTCAAAGTCAATAGTAGGACAAAGAAAGTCTTATCCTTTGCTATTGGTAATTGTAAAGTACCTTGTTTCTTTCTTTGTTCACTACTTAAATGTTTAGTGCTATTTATAAGTTTGTTTACATCAATTCACTAGTTGTAACTGTTGGTACGTTGCCTGTCTATCTGATCGATGAATCTTAGTTACATAATTGTTTTTCAAATGCTAGTCTTAACATCTATATCTTTTGTATGTATTTTAGATTGCAAGTAGTTTGATTTATGTGATAAATATGCATGTCTCTGACTTCGACACACAAAAAATTATGATTATGGTAGTTAATTTGATACTCCCAATACTACCAACTTCTTTCTTGTAAAACCATACCATTGATAGGAAAACATGATAACAAATCCAATATCAGAATTTAGGGGCCAAAAAATGCCATACCAAGGGTGTTCATAAATACCCTTCATTGATATGATCCTTGATAGGACACACACCATGCCTATCCTTGGTTAGTGTGGGTCCGATACTAGATTTTTTGAACCTTGATTTGTGTTCCATTTGCAGCTACATGGTCATTATCTGACTAATATTTTGATGCCCATTCCTCCCTATTATATGCATCATGTATGTAGAAAGATGCATTTATGTCTTAGCCCCTACAAGTCAGCCCTGGTGGTGCAACATTCTTTTGACAAGAACCATGTTTTACTTGTTAGTTATCTCTTTATGGTTGTTTGTTAATTTCTTGGTGATGTATTGCATTGCTCCTGATGGTCACACTTCTGCCACGGCGGACTCTAAAATTATCTTGCAATGGTATTCATTGACAAATTAACAAATGCATTTGTCCCATTCACCGTACACTTCCCTTAGATCTCACAAAGTTCTATAATTCACCAACCTTGTAAAATATTTTACACCCTCACCATAACCTATTTGGTTTCACTTGCATGCTTGTCAATACTATTTGTCTTGTGAAGCTGGTATTAGCTCTGTGTATTGATGTCTTCTTTCCGAAAAGCTTAAAAATCATTTCCATTTTTTGACTGAAACCTTGATGATCAGAAGTCCTAAAGACAATATGGTTTAATTATTTTGCAATTTTTTGTCCTAAATATTGTTCAATTTTTAGTGTTAGTTTCTTCTTTTTAGAGTCTAACTTTATTTATTTTTTCTCTTCATATCCTTGACCTTAGCAGCTCAACAGCTTCCTCTTTTGGCTTTTGTATATGTTTTAGAGTTTCTCTTTTTTCTATTTGTCATCACTTGTTCTTTTTTCATTTTTCTCCTTCTGGAATGGAATGTGGCATTGGCATTGCTTGGACGCTCATTATCCGTCGTTATATCTCCAATAATAGCTTAAACAACCTACCAGTTGGTATCTTTCTCATTTACATATGGTGGTGAAGGAAAAATTTGATTTTCCACCGCAAGATCGTCCAAATCTGATCAGATTTGAGGCAGATTTTTCTACAAAAATCTCTACGATCCGATTAGATCTAAGAGTTCTCAGATCTGATCATGGTGATCTGATATTAAAAATTAAAAATAAAATTAAATCAGATTTAATTTTAAGTATCTTGTTGGTAATCTGATTATCTTGTGATGATCCTGTTGGTTTCTGAGGTTCTGGAAGGAGCCACGCACACGCCTGGTCTCTATCGGTATCCATTCAGGCAGGATCTGAATGTCTTCTCCTTGCAAATCTCTCCTCCAAAAATCAGATCTAAATATGATCTGTAGATTCTTCAAAACTGTTTCTAAAGGCAGCCCATCCTCACACGAATACTGTCGCGTAGATTTTGAATCTTGCACAAAAAATCTTAGATCTTCTTCTTATATTTGTGTCTAACTTTTTAAGCATGTAGAAGAGAGGGAGAGAGAGGATAGAGGGGGCGTGGGATATGGTATGGGCGACAGCACCTCTGTGTGGAAAATAAAATCATGCGATGCTCTTTTTGGCGTGTGAAAGGATTTTAATCCCAACGTCATATAGTGTCCCACTTTGACCAAATAACATACTTATTTGATCATTGGAACTCTAGGACTTATTCTCCACGTGAAACCCTAGATCCCATCTGGTTTTTGTTGCCAAAAATTAATCAAAAAGTGGGCGACATGAGTAAATAAGGAAGAGTCCATTGCGCTTAGGATTCTTTCCTCAAGAGTTTGATCCAAATCAAATTCTATCAAAATTCAGACAAACCACCACCATAAATCACGAAAGTTGGCATAGCCATAGCATGACTCGAGCCCTATCACATATCCAAAAATCAGATCAAAAGGATTTTTAGAGAATTTTCTAAAAGCATTTGATCAGTTGACCTTCAATTCTCTCAATTGCATCAACTTTTGACTCTTGTCCAATTGCACTAGGAATGAATTTAATTTCTATAATTTATTTGACTTGGACTTGTTCCAATCAGATGAAAATAAATCCATTCAAGATACAAGAATGAGTCAAATCAAATTTGACTTGGTTGCGATGAATCAGAAAGATTATAGAAGGAGAAAGTCAGGCTCAATCGTGTGCTAGCACGATTACCTTGAACCTGATTGGATCTAATTCAAATCAATTGAACTGGGTTAGCTCAATTGATGACATCCAGACTCAAACTCTTGTTTGTGTGATCCAGTTAGGTTCAGTTCTGTATGGTAATGAGATATGTCGCGATCTCTATCATCGACATTATCGAAACACTTTTCGATGGATCAGAATTTTTCTGATTCATACAATTAGAATGATCGATCATCAAGATCATTCTAATTGCTCCCAAAATTCATCAATGATACCTAGCAGTATATGGTAGCAATCCATCAGAATTGAAAGCGAACCTCTCAGTGTAGCTACTTGTGTGAATGGCTAAGAAATCGAGTAATGGTGTAGTCAAATTATAACACTTTCAAGATGAACTGTCGATGCACCTCAGGTTAAAGAATCAGACAAACCACTACAACATCGAGTTAGTCATCGATGAGAAGGTAGACTTTCTTATGATTGCTCGAGGTGGTTATGCTCAGTGTCCTCGTTCTCTAACGAGTATCTGTACTTTCGCTCCGGTGTCTCCATATTATAAATTTAAGATATATCTATCCTAAAAAAGTGATTGCACATCAATCTTCCCGATCGATCACCATTCTTGTGATGATTCTACGATCGGAAGCAGTTTATGAGTTAATTATGAAAATTCATATCTTAAATTTTTAATTCTTAAAAATATGAATTATCATTATTATTAACTCAAAGGATGTATCACAAACATTTTAAATACATATTATGATAGAGAATAATTCTTTTATTAATTTATAATCAAAATTACAAAATTGCCTTTAGAAGTGTATTATAAGTATTTAGCCAATTTTGCTTCTAGGGCATCCATCTAACAAACTCTCACTTGATTTAAAGTCAATTAGCTGTAAATCTAAATCCTATTTTCTCAATGTGGGCTTCGATCTTCTGCTGGCTTAATGGTTTTGTCAGCGGATCAGCCACATTGTGTGCGGAGTCGATTTTCTTGACCTCGACGTATCTCTCCTCGAGATAATTACGGATGAGGTGGTATCGTCGCTCGATATGGTTGGATTTTTTATGAGACCTCGATTTCTTAGTTAGAGCTATGATGCCATTGTTGTCGTAGTACAGAGGGACAGTATTTGATGGCATCACTTTGAGCTTTGCGGTGAATTTTTTGTACCAGAACGTCTTCTTTGTAGTCTCCGATGCAGCGATGTACTCTGCTTTTATGGTGGAGTCTGCTATCATCATCTGCTTGGAATTCTTCTAATTGATAGGTCTATCATTACAAATAAATAGACTTTCAGATGTTGACTTTCGATCATCTATGTCGGATATAAAATTCGAGTCTGTATGCCCTTGGATTCGGAGTTCTTCATTATCAAAAATTAGAAGTATATCCTTAGTTCTTTTCAAGTTCTTAAGGATACATTTCACAGAAGTTCAATGCTCTTCATCTGGATTCGACTGATATCTGCTCGTGACATTCATAGCACGGGCAATATTAGGTTGTGTACATAGCATGACATATATGAGGCTTTTTATTGTCGAAGCATAAGGGATCTTGCTCATGCGTTCAATCTCCTCAGGTGTGTTAGGGCACATCTTTTTGACGAGATGAATGCTATGTCTAAAGAGTACTAAATCCTTTTTGGAGTTTTTCATGCTAAATCTTTTCAACATCTCCTTTATGTACATTTTTTGTGAGAGACCCAGCATCCCATTTAGTCTATCCCTATAGACTTTAATTTTCAGAATAAAGGATGTCTCTTCTAGATCTTTCATAGAGAATTCTTTAGCCAATCATATTTTGATTATAGTCAATATAGGAATATCATTCCTAATTAGGAGGATGTTATCTATGTACAGTATGAAGAAGACAACAACGCTCCCACTGATCTTTTTGAAAACACAGGGCTCATTGTTTTAGATGAATCTAAACGATTTGATTATATCATTGAAACGAGCATTCCAGTTCTGAGATGCTTGCTTAAGTCCATATATGGATCTCTGTAGCATGCATACCTTGTGTTTTCAATCTCTGATTATAATCAAATATATGGATCTTTGAATGTTTCTATATTCCCATCGGCATCTATCTTTCTCTTGAAGATCAATTTACACTCAATAGATATTATACCTTCAGGTGGATTTATCAAGGTTCAAATTTGGTTCGAACGTATTGAGTCAATCTCTGACTTCATTATTTCTAATCATTTTTTGGAGCCGATATTTGATATCGTCTCGTCATAGGTTTTGGGATCATCACCATGAATTCTATTTCTTGTGAAGAACATTTCTTATACGTTTTCTGAGATAGTACTTAAGTACCATTCAGAAGGATGGAAAATTTTACTTGATCTACGAGGTGGAGGTAGTATTTGGGTTGGCTCAATTTGATTGGGTTCCATAGGTTCTTTAGCTCGTTTTTCATCGGAGATTTTTTCCTCGAGTTTAGTCTATCTTTCGATGCCATCATCTTGAATAAACTATTTTTCAAGGAAGAGTTCTTTAGCTCGGTTTATTAAATATCCGTCTGTTGTCTCTTGACATGGGTCGGACAATCTCAAATTCTGAGATGACTCAGACTTGGTTTCTTACCATGTCATATCTCATATGGTGTGGTAGGAACGGTTTTAGAGAGAATTCTATTTAGTAAATATATAACGGTCATCAGATTATGTCTCCAAAGAAACTCAGGAAGGTCTGTGAAATTCATCATGGATCGGATCATATCTAATAGGGTCCGATTTCTCCGTTCTAAAATCTCGTTGAGTTGAGGTGTTTCAAGCGGAGTCCATTGAGAGATTATGTCATTATTCTTAAGATAGGCTAGGAATTCCTGATTAAGGTATTTGCCTCTTTGATCTAATCGAAGAATCTTAATGGATTTTTTTATTTGTTTTTCTACTTCGAGTCTGAATTTCTTGAACTTTTTAAAGGCTTCAGACTTATGTCACATCAAATATACGTACCCATATTGAGACAGATCATTGGTAAAGATGAAGTAGACATAATTGTCTTGGTCGGTACATCAAATGGGCCGCATACATCGGTATGTATTAGGGCAAGTAGGTCTGTGGTCCTTTTTCCATATCCTACAAAAGAGAGCTTGGTCATTTTGCCATGAAGGCATGATTCATAAATTGTATATGATTCGGAAGTCAATGGATTCAATAATCTGAATTTTTTTAATTTGTTAATCTTGTCTTTAGCTATATAACCTAGCCTAACGTGCCAAAGATACTTATCGTTTAGACTATCTCTAGGTTATTTTAATCTTATGGCATTCACATTTTGCTCGATATTAAAAACAAAAATATTAATATATAACTAATAGATATCATTTATAAGAAAATCATTTGCAATTTTATTTCTTTCATAAAGAATATTACAATGGTCCCTAAGAAAATCAATTATATAGTCTTGTGTCAAAGATGAAATAGAAATCAAATTTCTGCTTGCTGTAGGCACATAAAAATAATCTCTAAGAACTATATCTAATTCTGACGGTAATTGAAGAGGATATGTTCCCACGATCGAAGCAGCAACTCTTGCTCCATTCCCGATGCGTAGGATCATCTCACCATCCCTCAGTCTCCTGCTATTCTCAAGATCCTGCATAGAAGTGCACAAGTGAGCACTAGAATCAGAGTCAAGCATCCAACTGAATGTAGAAGAAGCCGTAAGGTTAGATTCTATAACGAGCATACCTCCAGAAAGACCTGTCTTCTTTTTGTTCTTCAGGCTGGTTAGATAAAGAGGGCAGTTCCGCTTCCAATGGCCGTCTGTGTTACAATGAAAATATTTTTTCTTGTCAGCGGTCTTCTTCTTTGACTCTGCCTTTTTCTTCTTCCCATCTTTCATCTTCTGCTTCTTTGCAGTCTTTCTCTTTTTTCCAGAAGATTTTCTTTTGAAAGAAATCTGCTCCACAGCAAGCATTGAGCCTTTTGAACCTTCTATAGAGAGCTCAGTAGTAATCAGCATATTCATAAGTTTAGTCAATGTATTTTATAGTTTATGCATATGGTAGTTCATGATGAACTACCTATATGCATCAGTCAAAGACTGTAGAATTATATTAATTTGCAGATTCTGATCAAACTTGACATTGAGCTTCTCAAGCCCTTCTAAGTTCTTGATCATCATTAGACAATAATTTTGGACTGACTGCCCATCATGTATTCGAGCCTTAAAAGTTTTTTTTAGTGATTTGATATTTGGCTATGTGACTTTATTCACCAAACAACTTTTGCAGGTGAGCCAATATTTGGTGGCTAGTCTTAATGTCTTCATATTGGCATTAGAGCTCATTAGATATCGAGCCTAACATATAATATCTAGTTTTGTTATCTTCATTCATCTATTTTTCCATAGATGCTTTCTGATCAGCTGACGGACGTACTGGTAAAGTGGGAGGATTTTGTTCTAACACATGAGTCAACTTCTCGAAATCCAAAACTATTTTGAAGTTCTGGAGTCAATCCTTGTAGTTGGATCTGGTCAGTCCATGGATATTCAGGATATGGGCTAGTGGGTTGGATGCAGATATTTTTTTATAAAGAGTCAAAGTTTCTAGTTAGATTTTGTAATTAGACTTAATCAATTTGTTTAGAAATTTTATTTTTAAACAAATTAGGCTTCTACTATTTACTCGGATTCCTATACTTTTTTGGTAGAGATGTGAAAATTTTCGCGATTATTGATTTCTAGTGGGTGGTGCAGTTCCACCAACTGGTTTATCACTTTATCTAATAATTATTGGTAATAGGTCAATCGATGAGTGGACAACTCTTATCCAATGATTCTCTAATCATGGTGCATTGAAACCTGGTCTCTAATTCATGAAGCTTACCGTGTTCGAAATATTGCTCCACTTCTTAGTTTAGTCAGACTCACCATTTGCACGAATTGGATTTTTGATTGGATTTCTCACCGTATCCTCCAACTCGTAGCATTCAATGCCTAATAGACATTGTTGCATCTTTCCAGTGCAATTGAATAATTGTATCCAGCCGAGAACAATCAATCCCGGAAAGGGCTTGTATATCTACAATGGTGGAAGATCTTAGACTTAATATTTTTTTAGAAAAATTTAATTTAGGTCTCTTTAAACTTGACTTGACTTAGTCATAATAATATAACTAATCTAGTGACATGGGTTGGCTCGAATTGTTAGTCACCTCAAATCAGAATTGGATCGACACAAATAGCTAGATAAGTGAGATCGATGGAAGGAATATGCCATTAACTCGACAAGACAGGTCGAGTAGCTCCCAATTAAAAATCAGTCGATTGTATCTGTCAAACTTACCTTAGACATCAACTTATCGAATCAGAATCAATCGGATTAGCCTACAATCTAGGTTCGAGCCGCGAAGCCAAACTAGGTTTTGACTTGATTGAGTCGCAGCTCAATGTGATTCAATCTTGATTCAGATTTAATCCTATTAGGTTGGTCAATTCTAAGCTTTCTTTGATCCCACCTAACCAACTTTTGATTTGGTTTGATCAACCGCTAGATCTAAGTCTGAATCCAATTTTATGAAGATGTCTTAGATTTGAAAATTCATAATTTTTAGATCTAATTAATTTCATAATCTTAATTCTTAATTAAGTTTTGGGTTCATGAATAAAATATGTAACAAAATCCTAGGGTTTCAGAATTTAGGGTTTTGCAGAAAATAAGTTTTGATTTTTGATTAAGGACAAACGCGTAGCACCCCTACACATCATAAGAACATCCCATTAAATGGGAGGAGAGGGCTTTTAAATCCTACTTTGTTCTTATGACCGGACGGCCAAGGAAAACGTCTTAATCAGAAATATATTTTCTAAAATAAAATTAGTTAGATTTAAATCATATATCACATATACAAAAGATCTAACCTATACATGTTTTGCATACATCTCATGTATCATAACTCAATGAACCATGTATACTTTCAGATCTAAAATATCACATATTAAATTTGAAAAATAAAATTTTAAATTTGATCACATCAAAAATAAAATTATTCTAAACATTTTATAAAACTATTTTATAACTAGTCTAAGCATGCATCTTTCATATCTTATATGAATAAATTAAAAATTAAAAATTATATTTTTTATTTTTTAGATTTGGTTATAACAATTATAACATAAAAAATAGAAATAAAATAGATTTATATCACATTTAATCAAATTAATAATGTGATCATATTAGACTATACAGAATTATTCTATTCCTAGTCTAGTCATGTATTTCATACATTATAAATTTAAATCATATAATTTTTAATTTTCTGATTTTAGATTTAATCACATCTGATGTGATATCTGAAATTATTTAATATCAGATCATAAATAAAAATTAAATTAGATCTAAAATAGATCTGAAGAACTGTTAATGCAGCTCTGATATCAGTTAAAAGAAAAATCTGATTTTCCACCGTTGGATCGTTTCGATCAGATCTGAGGCGGATTTTTCTACAAAAATTTCTACGATCCGATCAGATCTAAGAGTTTTTAGATTTGATCGAGATGATTTGATATTAAAAATTAAAAAATTAAATTAAATTAGATTTAATTTTAAGTATCTTGTTGGATAATCTGATTATCCTGCAATGATTTTGTTGGTTTCTGAGATTCTGGAAGGAGACACGCACGTGCCTGGCCTCTGCCGGTATCTACTTAAGCAGGATTTGAACATCTTCTTGCGAATTTTTTCTTCAAAGATCAGATTTAAATCTGATCTGTAGATCCTTCAAAACTATTTCTAAAGGCAGCTCGTCCATCACATGAACACTGTTGCGTAGATCTTGAATTTTGCGCTTCTTAGATTTGTGCCTAACTTTTTAGGTGTGTAGAAGAGAGGGAGAGAGATGATAGAGGGGGCATGGGATATGGTATGGGCGATAGCATCTCTATGTGGAAAATAAAATCATGCGATGCTCTCTTTGGCGTGAGAAAGGATTTTAATCCCAATGCCATATAGTGTCCCACTTTGACCAAATAACATACTTATTTGATCTTTGGGACTCTAGGACTTATTCTCCACGTGAAACCCCAGATTTTATCTTGTTTTTGTTGCCAAAAATCAATCAAAAAGTGGGTGATATGAGTAGATAAGGAAGAGTCCATTGCGTTTAGGACTCTTTTCTTAAGAGTTTGATCCAAATCAAACTCTGTCAAAATCCAATCAAACCACCACCATAAATTACGAAATTTGGCACACCCATAGCGAACCCTATCACATATCCAAAAATCAGATCAAAAGGATTTCTAGAGAATTTTCTAAAAGCATTTGATCAGGGGATCCTCAATTCTCTCAATTGGGTCAACTTTTGACCCTTGTCCAATTGCATTAGGAATGGATTTAATTTCTACAATTTATTTGATCTGGACTTGTTCCAGTCAGATGAAAATAAACCCATTCAAGATACAGAAATGAGTTAAATCAAATTTAACTCGGTTGCGACGAATCAAAAAAATTACAAAAGAAGAAAGCCGGGCTCAATCATGTGTTAGCATGATTACC
This sequence comes from Cocos nucifera, assembly GCA_006176705.1. NCBI lineage: Eukaryota > Viridiplantae > Streptophyta > Magnoliopsida > Arecales > Arecaceae > Cocos > Cocos nucifera. Next base: position 411,025 of record QRFJ01000028.1, on the reverse strand, counting down.
TTGAATCTGATTGGATATAATCCAAATCAATCGAATTGGTTAGCTCAATTGATGACATCCAGATCCAAATCCTTATTTGTGTGATCCAGCTAGGTTCAGTTTTGTATGATAATGAGACATGTTGCGATCTCTATCATTGATATCATCGAAACATCTTTCGATGGACTAGAATTTTTCTGATTCATATAATTTGAATGATCGATCATCAAGATCATTCTAATTGTTCCCAAAATCCACTAGTAACATCTAGCAGTATGTGATGGCAATTCATCATAATTGAAAGCGAACCTCTCAGTGCAGCTACTTGTGTGATTGGGTTCTTCTATCTTGAGCCTTGACAGGATTACAGTTAAGGTGAACTCGTTAAACCCAACATCTGTCATATGAATTAATCATTTGATTTGAGTCCAATATGAAACTCTAATAGAAACTTCTTTTATCATCTTTACTCTACCATGGGCTTAAGAACTCAATCTCATGATTATCATTGGGCTACTTATTTACCGAGGTAAATAGATCTCCTATTGATGACATCCAGACTCAAACTCTTGTTTGTGTGATCCAGTTAGGTTCAGTTCTGTATGGTAATGAGACATATTGCGATCTCTATTATCGACATTATTGAAACATCTTTCGATAGATCAGAATTTTTCTGATTCATACAATTAGAATGATCGATCATCAAGATCATTCTAATTGCTCCCAAAATTCACCAATGACACCTAGCGGTATATGATGGCAATTCTTCAGAACTGAAAGCGAACCTCTTAGTGCAGCTATTTGTGTGATTGGATTATTCTATCTTGATCCTCGACAGGATTAGGTTTAAGGTGAACTCGTCAAATCCAATATCCATCATATGAATTAATCATTTGATTCGAGTCCAATGTGAAATCTTAATAGAAACTTTTTCTATCATCTTCACTCTGCTTAAAGACTCAATCTCATGATTATCATAGGACTACTCATCTACGGAGGTAGATAGATTTTCTATTGGTGCAATCCAATTCCTACAATGAATATGCTATAGTCAACATATACCTCAAGGTTTCGAATGGTTAGGAGACCGAGTTATGGTGTAGTCAAATTATAACATCCTCAAGGTGAACTATCGATGCACTTCAGGTCAAAGAACCAGACACACCACTGCAGCATTGAGTCAGTGATCGACGGGAAGATAGACTTTCTTATGACTGTTTGAGGTGGTCACGTTCAGTGCTCTCGTTTTCTAATAAGTATTTGTATTCTCGCTTTGGTGTTTCTATACCATAGACTTAAGACACATCTATCCTAAGAAAGTGATCGTATACAAATTTTTCAGATCGATCATCATCCTCATGATGATCTTACGGTCGGAAGTAGTTTATTAGTGAATTATGAAAATTTATATTTTAAATTTTCAACTCTTGAAAATATGAATTGTCATTACCATTAATTCAAAGGGTGTATCGCAGATACTTTAAATACATACTGTGATAGAAAATAATTTTTTTTATTAATTTATAGTCAAAATTATAAAATTGTTCTTAGAAGTGTATTACAAGTATTTAGCCAATTTTGTTTCTAGAGCATACATCTAACAGGTGGAACTTGTGATTGTAATTAAATTCTTTATCCTGCCAAACCATCCTTGGGCCTTTTATTTTCATCCGCTCCTGCACCTTTGAAGTGGACTTCTAAAGTCACTTTTCTTGATGTCTTGTTTTTTTTTCTTTATCATAGCTTCATGCTCGTTGAGTATTTCATCATCTTTACCAAATAAGGTGATCTATTCCTAAAATGCTCAATCTATTAGGGAAGTCAATATAATTTTCTCATTTGATAGGTTTATCTTTCTATTTTTGCTTGTAATCTACATAATCCACCATAAATCTAAGTGCTGCAAATCATTGTAAAAAAATTTCTTGAAAGATTCTCTATGTACATAACATTATTCAAAAAAAAAAGAAATTGTTTTTGGTCTGTGAATTGCTGCATCAGTATTATCATATCTGTTGGTCTTAGTTTATGTTGGAAGTAAGTGATGTTCCACGCTGGTAAATATGTGGGCTGGCACAGAAAGTTTAATTATGATATATAAATTTTGTTTTAGCATTCTTAAGCCATCTGGTTAATTACTAAGTTTTTCCTGCATGCTTTTTAAATTGGGATGCAACATGCATTGGCTCAACCTGAAGGTATCCAGCCCAACCCACTTGTTTGGTTAGAGTACATTGAGCTTTTATGAACTTGAGTTGTGCCAGGCTCAAATATCCCAACCTGACCCCAGATTGGATCGGAAATCTAAGCCTAATCTGACCCAATCTGATCAATAAATAAATTTATATTTATGTTTGACATAAAATATGCAGATGTTTCAATTGACCATATATTTAGTCCTATTAAGTTGATGAATTTGCAAGTGCAGCCATATAGAACCCAACCAACTTGATACTAAGCTAACAAAAATACCCCACACCTTTTGCTAGTCTCATGTTACCTGTGCAACACAAATTAACTAAGTAATCTGTCTAAACCCAGCCTAACCTGAGAGTAAGCCACCCAACTAAAAGTTCAGCTGAAGGGAGGGCTAAGTTGGGTTGGTTGGAGAAATGCCAACCTGGGACCAGGTTGGGTTGGTTTACGGTTGGAGATATAAAGCTAAGAAATACAGATTGGATATGGGTTATGGACAAGATATGGATGTGGGATACGGATATGATATGATACACCAAAATGACAAATCCTGAAAAAAAAAACATGGTATGGTCTGTCTAGGATACAACATAACTAAATATTACTTCTTTACACATGCTAAAAACATTCAAAAAGCATAATTGCTCTCTTATAAAGCACCAACATATTAATATATTAGAAGTTCAAAAATTATAAATTTTAAGATAGTTCAAAAAATGTAATTTAAATAAGTAATGAACAACATAATAAAATTCGGTAAACATATTTAAGTTACTAAAAAGAGGTTACAAGAGGGAAAAAGAGGTTAGCTTCATAACCCACCTGGCCTGAGCCCAATAACCTACTAGCATGCCTGTACATGTCCCTAGAATACCCAGAAGTATATATATCTTCGATGTATCCAAACATATTCTGGGGGTATCCAGGAAGTGTTCAAATGTATACAAGGAGTATTTAAGCCTATTTTAATTAGAAAAAAATTCAGGATATTTCTTTCCTGTATCACACACATATCAAAGTCATATTGGGAACATATCCATATCCAATACGTATCGGAGATGGCCATGGGAGGTGTTTTAGAGTATCCATACTTCCTAGTTATGAAGTTAAGGGTGAGCCCTCAACCTGACCCAACCTGCCTAAGGTGCTGCTGTACTTTTCCTGTATTTACGTTTATATCAAATCTCCCTTCTTCACCATTATTATCTCTTGGATTGTTGTCTTCACACCGTTAATTAAAAAATAATAAATAATTTTCCTTAGGAACTAATTTGGTTGCTCAACCACTGAAACGTCATTGTTGCCTTTGCACCCTTTCATGACATTTCCTACCCTTAATCAAGTACCTTTCCAACCTATTATATGAAATACATCCATGATTATGGTCATTGTGATTTAGTGGTTTGATGTTTTGAAATGCCTATGCCATATGTATCTTACAAGGCCACTAATTGGATCACTTATCTGCGATCTTGGTTCGATCTTGGTTCTTTTAATATTTTGCAAGCATTCTTGATAAATGCATTCACCATTGACACGTATGAGGACACTGGTTTTACAGACCAGCACTCATATCCACTATGTTGCATACTCCTGAATCAGGCTACTCAGCTTGGATGGTCTTATATACAGATCTGCGATTGTTCTCATCTTCTCATATTTTGAATAGAGATCCTTATCTAATAAAGATCATCATTATCTCAACTGCAGAATATGATCAGCTGTGGAGCTGAAATATACATTATGTATATCTATGTATCGTTATCTATCTATATAGATAGATAGATAGATATTCACATATGTATTATGTCAGGAATTATGAAAGAATGAAATGCCCTTAAGCCTCCATCCTTCCCCCTCTCTCGGACATTGTGCGTAATCTTCATATGCTACATATATACCTATTTTATATTCTGTATATTACTAATTTTTCTGGCACCAATCTAATGTTAGTTTTTAATCACTGAATCGAAATTCTCACTGCCATCTTCGTAAGTTTTTATGTTACCAATGCTACAGTTCTAGTATATGAATCTATGGCCATCATTATTTTGACTTGTTTTTGTCTTCCCTGCATGTTGAATGCAACAAATGCCAGTCTGTTCTGTTGTTGTCTTTTGCTATAGGATCCTCATTACAGGTGAAGTGAAATGAAAACATGCTTTTGCTGATAACTCTAGTTTCTCTTTTTCCCTCTTCTTTTCTTTTCTTTTTCTTTTTATCTGAAAAAGATGCTTCCAGCTTCTCTCAAGAAGAAACAAGAGTCAGGTGATGCTTCATTGTGTTGATTTGTAATGGTGAAGAAAAAAGCCTTGCAAACATAGAGGAGATGAGCTACTAGCAACCTAAGAGCAAGCAATAGTATTTGGTTGCTGTATGTTGTGTTATGCTTTCTCAACTTTAACAACTGGATATTTGGTTTCTTATTATCCTGACAATTGTCATAGCTGACATGTATCATTCTGTTCATCTGCAACCTGTCAATACATTCTTCAACATCTGCTCTTATTTAAGAGCTATGGTTTTTTAGAAATCCTTTTTTTTTTTTGGTTTTTGCTTTACCTTTTTTACGAGATTATTTTGACTAATCTGGAACATGAGAAAGAAGATCAGTTAACTCAGAAAATATATTGCACAGTCATGATTAAGCAGTTACTACTATATGGACCATTACCAATTAATAGCTTCTAGGTTCTGGTGAATCATTAGAACATTATGGCACATCCTTGTTACGTGGATATCTGCCAGTTAATATGATACCTTCATTATTATATTTTGAAGCTGTAATTAATTGAAAGAAGCTCAATTTGAAACTTATTGGTTGAGCAGTTGTTCTAGATCACGGAGACAAGCGTGTTGCAAGCAATTAAGCAGCTGGAAATGAATGAAATGATTACTCTAACCTGTAACATTAGTGAAGCAGATGCATTTCTTGCCTTACACTCCAAGCTCAAGAGAAACCCTCATATTCAAGCATTTGCTAAATCTCGCAACAAGCCAATCTTTGTGACAAAGGTAGTACTGCAGATATACGAAGACTATTCTAGATTTTTTTTTATTATTTTTATGAAATTCTATGGGCTATTAGATGTTGCGTTTTGGTTTCTGTGACTTCTCTATTCTTTGTAGACAAACTCTTTGGGGCAAATAACAAAGGCTATTCGTGCCCTTATAAATGAACATGCTGGTGGATTCAAAGATTCTGAAGCAGAAGAGAAAGTCTGTCAGTCAGAAAAGACTGATGCTTTAGAGGTATTGTTAATTAAATCTTTTGGTAATTTCAGTCAATTTCTTTCATCCTAGAACTCATTTTTGCATTTGAGACGATAACATGGAGCCAAAAACATCAATTGCTATCACAGGAAGCAAGATTGGCTATTGAACAAGTTGTGATTCCAAGAGGGAAGTCTATACAGCTACTTCCGAGGCCATCGCACATTATATCCATTCAGATAGAACTCATCAAGAAATACAAACTAAAGTGGGAAATAGTAAGTAAGGGGCCAGGTCTTTCTGTGCAAATCCTTCCCCTTCAGGCTGGCATAGAAGAGAAGAATCGTCCTCATCTGGTCATTGACGGTAGTAGCACATTTGAGGAATTTAGCAGCCCTGATGGTTTAAAGAGCTCACAAAATGGTGTGGCTAGATTGCCGCATCTCCCTGAATAGTCACATATTCTTATTTGTATCATTATTTTCAAAACCAGAATATCCAGGGCGCTTTTATCCTTTAATCTTCCAACTACTTCATTTAGATTTATTTTTTTAGTATAGCATGGACTAGTTAAATTTTATATATACAATAATGCTTCATCTCAATGTGGATTTGACCTTTGAAGGGGTCAGTTCTATGACATGATATAAAGAATTTTTGACGGAAACGATAATTGCAGAAATAATTGTTAGCAAAAATCTGTCGTAACTGTTTTGTGGTTGATTTTATGAATGCTCAGTTGCCAATTTTTTTCATCGAGGGTTGATCTCTTTTATCCTTGCCGACATCTTATCCAGGCTTGTTTTCTGTTTTCCTCTTTGTTTTTTCCTTACATTTGATTTTTGTTTTCAATTATATTTTTACAAAGATAAGGAAAACCAGCCAATGTAATTATCTAGGTCCGGTGCCGGGAGATACGCTCATACTGACTTTTCCCCTTCTTTCGGTGGGTGATGAGAGGAAGTTTGCTTTACTACCTCTTTCTGGTAACAAAAATGTGCACCTTCTCGTCAGTCCCACAACAATAGATGGCAGTTGGAGCCCAGAAAGGATCCAATCTATTGCTGTAATGGTGGCTGGGAGATTCAACATTACACTGAAGCCTTTGGATATCATGAACATCTCTGTCATGACGACGTATCTTTCCTATGGTGCTTCTTTCACTATCGTTCATGTATGCTTATCCGAGCCGTGGCTTGGCAAATGATGCGTTTGTCCACTCTGGCTGACTAACTTTCTGAACTGTGCGATTTGGAGTCTTCATTGTATTCAACCAGAATTTACATCAAATAAGTTTTATATAAATAATGAAGCCCTCATTGCATCATTATTTTATTTCTAAATAATAAAGAAATTTATATCAATTTTTATTATTATAATGAGAGAAGGTTTCGCAGTTGGATCCTTTTCACCAAATATTTTGGTCTGGCTGCACTTTCTCATAACTAAATTATCTTTTTTAGTGTTCTTATGCAACCAAAAAAGATAAATATTTAGGATATCATGTGATATCACTTTTATTTTCTTGATTTTAAAAATTAAAATATACATATATATTTAGTATAGTTAATTATTTCTAGAAATATGTATAAATTATAATAATAGAGGTGATGGTAGTAGCAGTGGAGATAGCGGAGCTATCGATGATATTGATGGTAAGATAGCAATAGTATGGCAAAGGTGACAATGATGATAATGATAATAACAATGATATTATGATACTAGCAATATACAGAAATAAATATGACAGTGGTGGCATGGTAGAGACCTCAATAAATAGTTGAGGTATCAACAATGTGAGAGAAGTGGAAACAATGGTGGTGGCAATAGTGTTAGTAATAGTGTTTATGCCGATGATATGGTGGAGGCATTGAAGATGGTGGTGTTAGTATGGCAAAGATGGTAGTAACAAGGATGGTGGTAGTAATGTGAGGTGATGATTATAGTGAAATATCAATGGCCATTGTTGTTTAACTCTAAGGCAGGATGAGGTTGATAAGATTGAGGTAAGCTTAGGTTAATGAGACTGTCGCTACTCCTTGGAATTTGAAATAAAAGTTTTTTGTCTGAGTTTTTCTGATGGGGATCCTTCAATACTCAAGTCAATCAAAATCTAAAAAATAGTAAAAAAAAGAAAGAAAATTAAGAGAGAATAAGAGCTATGGAAGGAGTGTCCAGAGACTTACTTGAGGGTCTCTTGCCCTCCTCTATTTATAAAGAAAGTTTGGTAGCCATTTTTATTATGAGCGGACATACAGTAACTGCACAGCAAAGGCTATTTCATGGTTAAATGGATCATAATAGTAACTGACATGCCACAATGGTTATGAGAATCTTAATTGTGAGACAACAACTGTGGATATAATTGCCACCAATATTGTTGAATGGGTATGACTGTGCCTTAAGGTTGCTCATGTCCGAGGTGACTGATTCTATCTTGGACAATGCGGAGGTCAATCGAAATATCCTCCACATTAGTGGTGATAGTGTTATTTAATGGTGGTGGTAAAATCATAAGTTTTTTTCCAAAAAAAATGATGGTAGCAAAGATGTTTTTATTTTTATTTAGAAATAAAAATAAATTTTGAAAAAAGAAAGTGAAAATAATAGCATGGCCTTACTTTCAAAAATTCTAGAATCAAGAGTTCTGTTCTAGAAAGTAGAAAGCACTTGAAATCCAGGTACCTTTAATCACGATCTTTGGAATTCCAAAGTTTTTTTTTTTTTTTTTTTGGTAAATGGAATCTCAAATCTTAGAGTTATCTCCCTGAAGCCTCAGACTTGCTCCCATCGCTTGGAGTTTTATCTTCTTCCCTCTGATGTTATCCGGCCACTTTTTTCAAGCGACGTGCATGGTACGTGCTGAATACCAATAAATAACAACTGCGGGAAGGATTTGAATCTTTGGTCTGCTGGTTAATGGTGTGGAAACAAGAGAGTTGGGATGAGGAAATGATGGGAAAACGTGGATGAGAAAAGAATGGAGGGGATGAGGAAATGGGACTAGTCAGGCATGCCTCCCGCATGGACGTAACATGGTCACATCAAGGGAGTTGCCATTTATTATATACTAGACTAAAACTAGAATAGATGAGAAAGAAACGTTGCATCTATTCATCACTGCAACGTTTTTTTGATTCTTTCCCTGTAAAAGATGAGAATTATTCCCGAAATTTTGATGTTCGCTTAACTGTTGTGGTAGTGGTCTTCGATGCCAAATTCGTCAGCAGCACGGCGTTTAGCCATCCGTTCCTCTTTAAAGTCGTAATGCTTTCCAATGGAGACTCCATGGATCCGTACGGGAATGTTGGCTTGGGTCCTCCCACCGAAAGCACGTCATAAGATAGCACTAAACTAGTTGCGTGCCGCAATGAAGTTGCATAGGCGAGCAGGCTGCGTTTACATACATAGCTAGTGGTCAAGCCTACACATCAGATATGCGGCAGTTTACATGGACACTAGTGGTCGAGCCTACACATATATCAACAAGCACTTAATTATTTATTAATTAATTTTCCATATCCGCCTATAAATAGCTCTCAATGCTAAACCTGGAGGCCATAAACCACTCGAGCTCAAAATTGCAGGTCAACTACGGAATTAATGACCACTTTGAGCCCAAGTTTTTGGCTATCCACCATCCTGATCTTGTCCTCCACTGTTTGGGCCTCAGAATCTCGTTTGATGCATCAGGAAGTATCGGAAAACACTGCCGGAGTGCCGAAGGCGAACATGACAGTCACGTTCGCAGGAAGCACCGGACAGGAGATGTCCGGTACTGCATACGGTCAATCCAAGAGGATGAGCCCTGGGGGACCGGACCCTCAGCACCACTCCAATGGTCTCTCCTGCCTCGTCCCGGCGAAGCTTAATTTCTAGCACTAAGAAAATAAACCTTGTACTCGAGTCTGTTGGAATCCATGTATGAGTTCTCTTTTGTTGTGTATTCGATCACTTGTCTGGCGTGTTTCAGTAGTCTTGTTTGGGTTTCAGACCAGTCCTGTGGTGACCGGTGATTCTGCTGCAACTATATACTGAAGAAGGTCGTTGGCGCTCTGTTAACATTTCGTATATGTATCTTAACCGGTGTTCGCTGATCAATTTGTTGGACCCTGAAACTTAGCTGGCCTATCAAAAAATTGACCTTAATATAATACTTTATGGGTTATGTACTTCGGGTCATATAATATTTTATGGGTTGTGTACTGAACTTAGTAGGATGATGTCAGTGCATCAACGGTCAGGTATCTATGTTTTGAAGGATCCATTTTGATTGCAACCTTTTTATCCATGACAGGAGGATCTGCATGAATCTCCTTGGAATATACAAGCGGTCGCCGCTGGGAACCAGCCCAATCAAGGTGTCAAGTTGAAAAGACATTTGGAGAGATCGGCCCGTCCGCTGTTCTGATCGGAAAGGTTCGCTCGATCGGGTCATGGCGTGCCTCGGCTGTAATAGTCCAATGGTTGCCACACTCGAATAGCAATGGCTTCGGTGCCATGCATCTTTGAGTTTGATGAAGATCTTGCTCGGATCGTTGCTCCGATGCTGAATCTGACCTAAAATAACGAAGATAAGAAAATCCAGAAGAAAGATGCAGCATCTTCGTTGTGGGATTCTTCCATGTCTAAATCTAGGAGGTCTCGGAGTAGTAGAAAGGCAACATAAGATTCGGGCATATACACTAGCCATTATGATAACAACCAATAAATTTCATTTGTGAACATGCCCATGCTTCTCAACTGCATGGATTACATTTACTTGGAAATAGTTCGTGACCATATTAGATAATTTAAATTTTTATATCTGAATTATACTTCAATATTCATGCAAAATTAAAATAAAATATATCTTACACCATCATCTCATCAACATGATGATCACGTAGCCCGCAGAACATCATATCTATTTTCCGTAGGCAGCTAGTCTTCTCTCTCCTCATCCTCCATTTTTATACGGACGATTGATGAGAATCGTCACATTCTCCTGAGAGTTGGAGAAAAGGAATCAGACTATCTCTATTTATACCTACACTTATCTTATTCCATCAGAAAATTTAATCCTGATTAGAGTAGGGATTCCGATCTAAAATTTATCAGGAATAGAACTCTTTAATTAATTAGGCTTACTATAATTAATTTAGGACTTGACCCAATGAGTTAAACACGACTAAGTGATAATTAGGCCACATTAAGAAGTCAAATCCAACATTCTCCCACTTGGCCTATATTTTTATTTAAAATTAACTCTTTGATTTTGTCAAAATATTTCAAAAATAAATAATTTTTTTATTAAATTTTTTAAAATAACAATCCTGAATCAGAATTTTAAAATTGATCCAATGAGTGTTCGCTCATTTTATAAAAAATTGCCCAATTATCTATTCCTTGAAGATCCTTTATACTTTGAATAAGTAATGTTGACGCAGAAATTGGTCATCGCCGGAAGTAGCTGGAGCGGAGGTGGACGAGGTCGCTGCCAGAGATCTGCAAAACAAAGTTCCATTCGGAGCCAATGGGGGGTGGCTCCGACAGGACCCTTCGACGATCAAGTCAGCTCTGGCCAACAAGAATGGAGTGCTCGGGAATGATTTCCACAGAGCTTAGAGATGAAGAGGAGATCTTAGAGATCAGAGAGATCGAAATTAGCGTATTTGGATGATCCTTTTTATAACGGAGCTTGATGGTGACAGCTATAGCCGCGTGCTGGTGGGCTGCTCGAGATCCGACGGAGTCAGTCTCACGGAAAGGTGCTGTTTGCGGTGAGTTGATGGTGACAGCCATCGCCACCTGATAGCGGGTCGCTGTCGCTTACGATGGACTGATAGTGATGGCTGCAGCTATCTTGATACTGAGCCGCTCGGGGCCGAATGAAGGGTTGAAGGGCTTTGTTGTGTGCCCATTTTGGAGGAGTTTGGACTCCTGAAGAGGAAGCTCGGAAGAAGTTCGGCTCCCGTAGGCGTCTGGCTGGACGTGCATGGTTAAGGCCCGATCGTTGGGGAGTTCGGTAGGAGCTCAGTCGATGAGAAGTTCGGTCGGGGGACGATCGCTGAGGTGTTCGACCGTCGGGAGTCCGAAGAAATTCGATTGACGGACGACCGCTGAGGAGTTCGACCGCTGGGAGTCCGAAGGAGTTCGGCCGAGGGACGATCGCTGAAGAGTCCGAAGGAGTTCAACCGACCGAAAGGGATGTCTGGGAGGAGTCCGACTCCTGCGAGTCCAAGGAGCTCGGCCGTTGCGAGTCCAAGGAGTTCGGCCGCTGGGAGTCCCGGTCGTTAAGCAGTTCGGTCGGTCCTAAGAGTTCGGTTAAGACCCTTCGACGATCAAGTCAGCTCTGGCCAACAGGAATGGAGTGCTCGGAAATGATTTCCACAGAGCTTAGAGATGAAGAGGAGATCTTAGAAATCAGAGAGATCGAAATTAGCATATTTGGAGGATCCTTTTTATAGCGGAGCTTGATGGTGACAGCTATAGCCGCGTGCTGGTGGGCCGCTCGAGATCCGATGGAGTCAGTCTCACGGAAAGGTGCCGTCTGCGGTGAGTTGATGGTGACAGCCATCGCCACCTGATAGCGGGTCGCTGTCGCTTGTGGTGGACTGATGGTGATGGCTGCAGCTGTCTTGATACTGAGCCACTCGGGACCGAATGAAGGATTGAAGGGCTTCGTTGTGTGCCCATTTTGGAGGAGTTCGGACTCCTGAAGAGGAAGCTCAGAAGGAGTTCGGCTTCCATAGGCGTCTGGCTGGACGTGCATGGTTAAGGCCCGATCGTTGGGGAGTTCGGTAGGAGCTCAGTCGATGAGAAGTCCGGTCGGGGGACGATCGCTGAGGTGTTCGATCGTCGGGAGTCCAAAGAAATTCGGTCGACAGACGACCGCTGAGGAGTTCGACCGCTGGGAGTTCGAAGGAGTTCGGTCGAGGGACGACCGCTGAGGAGTCCGAAGGAGTCCGACCGACCGAAAGGGATGTTTGGGAGGAGTCCGACTCCTACGAGTCCAAGGAGCTCGGCCGTTGCGAGTCCAAGGAGTTCGGCCGCTGGGAGTCCCGGTCGTTGAGCAGTTCGGTCGATCCTAAGAGTTCGGTTAAGATCCATCTGTTGAAGCTCTTCCATGGCTACTGGTTGCCTTAGGCTGAGCATCAAGCTAGATTTCGGTAGGAGCGGGGTTTATCCCCAACAGTACCCCGCTCCTATCGAAGTCTAGCTCGATGCTCAGCCTAAGGCAACCAATAGCCACGGAAGAGCTTCAGCGGATGGATCTTAGTCGAACTCTTAGGACCGGCTGAACTGCTCAACGACCGGGACTCCCAGCAGCCGAACTCCTTGGGCTCGCAACGACCGAGCTCCTTGGACTCCCAGGACCTGGACTCCTCCCAGATATCCCTTTCGGCCGACCGAACTCCTTCAGACTCCTCAGCGATCGTCCCTTGGTCGAACTCCTTTAGACTCCCAACGGTCGAACTCCTCAGCGGTCGTCCATCGGCCGAACTCCTTCGGACTTCCGACGGTCGAACTTCCCAACGGTCGTCCCTCGATCGGACTTCTCACCGACCGAGCTCCTATCGAACTCTCCAGCGATCGGGCCTTAACCACGCACGTCCAGCCAGACGCCTATGGGAGCCGAACTCCTTCCAAGCTTCCTCTTCAGGAGTCCGAACTTCTTCGAAGTGGGCACACGACGAAGCCTTTCAACCCTTCATTCGACCCCGAGCGGCTCAGTATCAAGATAGCTGCAGCCATCACCATCAATCCACCGCAAGCGACAGCGACCCGCTATCAGACAGCGATGGCTGTCACCATCAATCCACCGCACACGTTACCTTCCCATGAGACTGACTCCGTCGGGCCTCAAGTAGCCCGTCAGCATGCGGCTACAGCTGTCACCATCAAGCTCCGCTATAAAAAGGACCCTCCAGATACGCTAATTCCGATCTCTCTGATCTCTAAGATCTCTTCTTCATCTCTAAGCTCTGTGGAAATTATTTTCGAGCACTCCATTCCTGTTGGTCAGAGCTGACTTGATCGTCGGAGGGTCCTGCCGGAGCCACCCCCCATCGGCTCCGAACGAAACTTTATTTTGCAGATCCCTGATGACGACTTCGTCCACCTCCGCTCCAGCTTCTTCCGACGATGACCAATTTCTATGTCAACAGAATGACGCTAGAAGGAGGGCCCGAACCTCCGAGGTCCCCTTGTTCTTAAAGGAGTGCTCGACGACGATTTCTCTCTCCCCCTCTGGAGATCTCTCTCCTTCCTCTCTAGGATTTCTTCTCGAGGAAAAATGTCCCCCAGGAAAGCTTCAACCCGACGATCGGCGGCCTCCACGGCCCGATCCCGTTCAGATCCGTCTGCTCTTGCTCCAGTCTCGACGACCCAGGTCCCGTCTATAGCCGTGGTGGATGCGGAGCAGTTCAACCTGCTCATCCAGTAGGTTCGTGGTCTCATGGAGGCAGTGCAGGCAGTGCTGCACCAGCAGGCCCCAGTACCAGCCCAACCGACGTGGAATTCTTTGGAGCCATGTGGTCCGATCCAAGAGCGACCGACTTGGGCTGCCCGACCTCCGATCCCCGAATTGGGGAGGCAAAGGAGGGAGAGCCCTTGCTCGGATCATGGCTTAGCCAAGGGTGAAGCCTCGCACCCATTCCACTAGAAAATCTTGAAGATCAGAGACCGTGAAGATCTCCTGAATCAAAGGCTGTTAGAAATGAGCCTACGAATCGAAGAACTTTGTCACACTCTCCCCTCACGTGGTAATGACGTTTGTACCGACCCCCCTTTTTCGTAGAAAATCATGTAGAAATAGGTCCCATCGAACTTTAAGCTCCCACAGTTCGAGAGCTACGATGGGACCACCGACCCAATTGACCACTTGGAAGTCTTTCAGACAACGATGCTGCTCCATAGCGCGCCAGACGCTATATTATGCCGGGCTTTCTCCTCTATCCTAAAGGGAGCTGCCAGGAACTAGTACTCGACGCTCAAGCCGAGTACCATCTTATCGTTTGATCAGATGAGTCAACAGTTCGCAGCCCACTTCGTTAGTAGTAGGCGACCGCACCGAGGTTCGAATTCCTTGATGGCCATCAGACAGAAGGAGGGGGAACCCATGCGGGCCTACGTCATCCGATTTAATGCTGTCGCATTGGAAGTTCGGAACCTGGATCAATCAGTCGCCATGGCCGCCCTCAAGGGCGGCCTTCAGAAGAACGACTTATTGTTCTTCCTGAAAAAGAAGTATCCCAGGAATTTTGTTGACATGCTAGCTCGAGCTGAAGGATATGCCCGGGCAGAGGAGGCCTTCAAGGCCAAGGATGATGAAGCCGACGGCAAGCGGCGAGTTGACGGGTCGGGCAGGCCCACCGAAGAAAGGAAGCGGAGTGAAGCTCGGCAACACTCTCGGACTCCTTCCGATCACTGGCGGACCCAAACTCCCCCGCGGACCCTGAGGTGGGGAAGCCCAGACGGAATGGCGCACCAAGGTTCTCCTCAGCACCGAAGTTCTCCCTGACGAAGATTTCACAACTATGCCCCCCTCAATGCTCCGAAGACCCAAGTGATGATGAAAATTAGGGAACAACTTTCGAGACCGAACAGGATGCATTTTCATTTCAACAAGCACGATCCCAATAAGTTCTGTCTTTATCATCGCGACCACGGCCACGACATCGAGGAATGTGTCCAACTCCAAGATGAGATCGAAAAGCTCGTCAAATGAGATAGACTCGGTCGATTCCTGCATAAGCGGCATGAAGAACGGGAGGGGCGGCCAAGGGCGTACCCATCGGGTGGGGAGAGCCAGGAAGATTGGCCGCCCCTCGGCATCATCAATACTATCACAAAGGGACCTTAGCAAGGGGAGACCAATGGATCCAGAGGATCGATGAAGAGGAGAACGATCGCGGAGCCCATGGCCTTCATCGAGTAGGACGGTCAGGAAATCCAATTTTCGTCCAATGACGTGGTTGTAATTTTTTTGAATATTGCTGACTACGATGTACGCCATATTTTGGTAGATAATGGAAGCTCGATCGATGTGTTGTTTTACGATGCCTTCTCAAAAATATCCCTGCCCGACGACCGCTTGGGGCCTATGAATTTTTCGCTGGTAGGGTTCGCTGGCAACGTCGTACCAGTCGAAGGCATAATAACATTGACCGTAGCGGCAGGGCAATGCCCGAAGCTGGTCAAAGCGTGGGTCGACTTTCTAGTCGTAAGGACCCCGTCCGCTTATAACGCGATCCTTGGCCGACCTGATCTAAATGCACTCCGGACGGTAGTGTCAACCTATTATTTGAAGATGAAGTTTTCGACGAGTCATGGAGTCGGAGAAGTCAGAGGAGACCAGGCTCTGGCAAGGTATTGCTACTCGATCGCCCTGCATAAGGGAGATCAGTCCGACCCTTATCTTGTTGACGGACTGGACGTCCGCGACGATCTCAATGAGGAGCGGGGCAAGCCCGCGGAGGACCTCGTCTCTGTGCCCTTGAGTGACCAAAACTCGGAGCACGTGGTGCAGATCGGCTCCAACTTGGCGGCCGAGGTTCGGAAGCAGCTCGTCGCTTTCCTCAGAAGAAACGTGGACGTCTTCGCTTGGACCCCAACGGATATGCCGGGGATCGATACTGAGGTTATGAAACATTGGCTGGCCGTCGATCCGAAGCACTGGCCAATAAGAAAAAAGCTACGCCACCATGCCCCGGAGAGGCAGAAAGCGATCGTCGAAGAAGTAGACAAGCTCCTCAAAGCCGGACTTATCTGGGAGGTTAACTATCTGACCTGGGTCTTGAACGTGATTCTCGTCAAGAAAGTGAATAACAAATGGAGGATGTGCGTCGACTTCAAGAAGCTGAACAAGGCCTGTCCGAAGGATAGCTACCCCCTACCCAAGATCAATCAGTTGGTGGATGCAATCTCGGGCCATGAGCTCCTCACTTTTATGGATGTCTTTTCTGGTTACAATCAGATATGCATGGTATCCGAGGACGAAGAGAAGACCGCCTTCATTACTAAACGAGGTCTTTATTGCTACAGGGTCATGCCTTTTGGACTCAAGAATGCAGGGGCAACATACCAATGTTTGGTTAATAAGATCTTCAAGGAGCAGATCGGCCACAACATGGAGGTGTATGTAGATGATATGCTCATCAAAAGTCAAGCTTCAATGGACCACCTCGCCGACCTTGAAGAGACCTTCGGTGCACTCAGGAGGCAAAAGATGAAGCTGAACCCGACCAAGTGCGCCTTCGGCGTGACCTTCGAGAAATTTCTGGGGTTCATGGTGTCGAGATGAGGAATCGAAGCAAACCCTAAAAAAATCCGAGCCATTCGAGAAATGATCGCTCCAAGGATAATTAAGGAGGTTCAACGTCTGACCGAGAAAGTGGCATCCCTAAGTCGTTTCGTATCAAGGTCGGTCGAACGATGCATGTCCTTCTTCCACATTCTCAGGCGACCAAAGGACTTCTCCTGGACGGTGGAGTGTCAACAGGCATTCGAAGAGCTCAAAAGCTACCTCGTCTCGCCCCCACTGCTGGCAAAGCTCGAATCTAGGAAAGAATTATTTCTGTATCTAGCTGTCTCCTCAATGGCCCTGGCGGCGGTGCTGGTCAAGAAAGAAGCGAAGGCGCAACGGTCGATCTACTACATGAGCTGAGTCCTAAGGGATGCAGAGACCAGGTACTCTAGGCTAGAAAAACTAACTTACTCTCTTCTAATTGCCGCCAGATGGCTCCGACCATATTTTCAGGAGCACATCGTAATGGTCCTCACGGACCAACCAATAAAAGCAGTCCTTCACCGAGCAAATATTTTTGAAAGAATCACAAAATGGACGATCGAGCTCACGAAGTTCGATATCAACTATCGGCCCAGGCCATCAATCAAGGCCCAAATATTGGCGGATTTTATGCTGGAATGCACCATTTCGGTCGAAGCCGAGCTTGGGCCGATCGAGACCAGCACCAAAGTGGGACCGAGCCTAGATGAAGCAGAGCTACCACAGTCGGACCTTTCCGAGGAAAGCATCGACCTCCCCGAAGGCTCTTGGACCCTGTACGTGGATGGTTCGTCCAACTCCGCTGGAACTGGTGCGGGGCTGATCTTGGTCAGCCCCGAGGGAGTCGTCGCCGAGTATGCGCTGCGCTTCGAGTTTCCTGTGATCAACAATGGAGCCGAATATGAAGCGCTGATCGTCGGATTAAAGATAGTAAGAAAACTAAAGATAGATCGGCTTCAAGTCTACAGCGATTTTCAGCTGCTGGTCGGTCAAGTTAGCGGCAGCTACGAGGCATGGGACGAAAGCATGGTGAGATACCTCGAAAAAGTGAGGGATTTGACTCCGACCTTCGACAACTTCAGCGTTCAACATATTCCGAGGGTGGAAAATGCGAGAGCCGATCTTCTCTTCAGGTTGGCCACTTCTGCCCTGACTGAACTGCCTAGAGGAGTATTTTTGAAGACTCTGAAGCATCCAATCTCGGAGGAGACTTAGGTCGTCCTACAGACAGAATTCGAGCCAAGCTGGATTGATCCGCTGGTTGCCTACCTCAAGGAGGGGGTTCTTCCTCACGACTCGAAAGAAGCTCGAAAACTCAGGAATCAGGCCTCCCATTACGTTTTATATGAAGGCAGGCTGTACAAAAGGTCATACTTCCTTCCGCTGCTGAGATATTTTCGACCTTCAGAGGCCGACCTCGCACTATGGGAGGTGCACGAAGGACTCTGCAGAGGTCACATAGGGGCCAGATCCCTGTCACAAAGATTACTTTGATAAGGGTACTACTGGTCGACCTTGTTCCGTGATTTCGTCGAATATGTGAGAAAGTGCAACCGCTGTCAGAAGAATGCCAGCGTGCAAAGATAGCCGACATCCGAGCTCGCTCCGCTAAGCGCCCCTTGGCCATTTGCACAATGAGGAATGGATAAACTCGACCCCTTTTCGATGGCGTCCGGGCAATGAAAGTTCCTCCTGGTTGCGATCGACTATTTCACCAAGTGGGTCGAAGTCGAACCACTAGCAAAGATTACCGAGGTCAAGATGCGAGACTTCATCTGAAAGTCGCTGGTCTGCCGATTTGGTATGTTCCGAACTCTTATAGCCAACAACGGGTGACAGTTCGCAGGGGTAAGGCTCGTCGAGTTTTGTGAAGAACTGAACATCTTCCACCGCTTCACATCGGTGGCTCACCCCCAAGCCAATGGGGAAGCTGAGGTGACCAACCGGATCCTACTGCAAGGAATCAAAGCGAGACTCGATAGGGCGATGGGGGCCTGGACGGACGAGCTCTACCACGTCCTCTAGGCATATCGAACTACATAGAGGGTGTCGACCGGAGAAATATCCTTCACCTTGGCCTTCGACATGGAGGTAGTTATCTCGATTGAGCTCAAGCTCCCATCTGCATGAGTCGTGGGCTTCAACGAGCAGCGCAATCCCCAGGACCTCCGAATCGACCTCGACCTACTGGAAGAAAAAAGAAAGAAAGCCCGCATCCGGATGGTGGCCTACAAACGGAAGGTGGCTCGGTATTACAACTTTAGAGTTAGAAACAAGATGTTCAGAGTGGGGGACTTAGTGCTCCGATGAGCCGCTGTCTCTCAGCCTCAGAGTCATGAAAAACTCGCCCCTAATTGGGAAGACCTGTATGAAGTGGTGGAGGTCATCCGGCCCGATGCTTATCGCCTGAAGGAGCTCGGAGGGATGATGCTTCCACGATCTTGGAACTCAGAGAATCTGAGGATGTATTACCAGTAATATCCCTTCAGTAAAGCTGCTTCATTTCTACATTATTATTCTCTGGTATAGAAACTATGGTAATAGGGGATGAAGCAGTCAAATAGTTATCATGTTAAAAACTAGAGGAGAACCTCATGCTAATGGGGGCAGATCAAAGATCTTAAAGCTCGGCTGCAGGAGATAGGATCTCCTCCGAGCGTCCGCAACAACCTCGGCTGCAGAAGATAAGATCTCCCCTGAGGAAAGCTCGATCGTAAGAGATAAGATCTCCTCCGAGTGCCCACTTCAACCTTGGCTGCAGGAGATAAGATCTCCCCCGAGGCAACCTTAGCTGTCGGAGATAAGATCTCCCTCGAGTAAAGCTTGACTGCAGGAGATAGGATCTCCCCCGAGTGTCCGCAACAATCTCGACTGCAAGAGATAAGATCTCTCTCGAGGAAAGCTCGACTGCAGGAAATAAGATCTCCCCTAAGTGCCCGCTTCAATCTCGATCGCAGAAGATAAGATCTCCTCCGAGGAAAGCTCGACTGCAGGAGATAAGATCTCCCTCGAGGAAAGCTCGGCTGCAAGAGATAGGATCTCCCTTGAGGAAAGCTCGACTATAGGAGATAAGATCTCCCCCGAGGAAAGTCCGACTGTAGGAGATAGGATCTCCCCTGAGGAAAGCTCGGCTGTAGGAGATAAGATCTTCTCCGAGGCAACCTCGATTGTAGGAGATAAGATCTCTCCCGAGGAAAGCTCGGCCATAGGAGATAGGATCTCCCCCGAGCACCCGCAACAACCTCGGCTGTAGGAGATAAGATCTCCCCCGAGGAAGACTCGACCGTAGAGATAGGATCTCCCCCGAGCACTCGCAACAACCTCAGCTGTAGGAGATAAAATCTCTTCCGAGGAAGGCTCGACCGCAGGAGATAGGATCTCCCCCGAGCACCCACAACAACCTCGACTGTAGGAGATAAGATCTCCTCCGAGGAAGGCTCGACCGTAGGAGATAGGATCTCCTCCGAGTGCCCACAATAACCTCGGCTACAGGAGATAAGATCTCTCCCGAGGAAAGCTTGACTGCAGCAGATAGGATCTCCCCCGAGTGTCCGCAACAACCTCGACTGCAGAAAATAAGATCTCTCCCGAGGAAAGCTCGACCGTAGGAGATAAGATCTCCCCCGAGTGCCCGCTTCAACCTCGACCGCAGGAGATAAGATCTCCCCCGAGGAAAGCTCGACTGCAGGAGATAAGATCTCCTCCAAGGTAATCTTGACTGCAGGAGATAAGATCTCCCCCGAGGAGAGCTTGGCTGTAGGAGATAGGATCTCCCCCGAATGCCCACATCACACTCAACTACAGGAGATAAGATCTCCTCCGAGCACCCGCATCGACCCCGGCCATAGGAGATGAGGCCTACCTCAACCTCGGTTGGAGATGGGATCTCTCCCGGGCTTCAACTTCAACATCAACTTTAGCTGAAGATGAGATCTCCCCCGAGCTTCGACCTGAACCAGCACGGAGCCTAGAAGAAGACTTCGACAGTCGCCTTTTCTGCACTCTCTTCCTTCGAGTTTCAAACTCAGAAGTGGAGGGGCTACTGTTGGGGATAAATTCCGCTCCTACCGGAGTCTAGCTCGATGCTCAGCCTAAGACAATCAGTAGCCATGGAAGAGCTTCAGCGGACGGATCTTAGCCGAACTCTTAGGGCCGGCCAAACTGCTCAACGATCGAGACTCCCAACGATCGAACTCCTTGGGCTCGCAACGGTCGAGCTCTTTGGACTCCCAAGAGCCAGACTCCTTCCAGACATCCCTTTCAATCGGCCAAACTCCTTCGGACTTCTCAACGGTCGTCCCTCAATCGAACTCCTTCGAACTCCTCAGCGGTCGTCCCTCGGCCAAACTCCTTCGGACTTCCAACGGTCGAATTTCTCAGCAGTCGTCTGTCGGTCGAACTCCTTCAGACTCCCGACGGTCGAACTCCTTAGCGATCATCCTTCGATCGAACTTCTCACCGATCGAGCTCCTACCGAACTCTCCAGCGATCGGGCCTTAACCACGCACATCCAGCCAGATGCCTACGGAAGCCGAACTCTTTCCGAGCTTCTTCTTCAGGAGTCCGAACTTCTTCAAAATGGGCACATAATGAAGCCCTTCAATCCTTCATTCGGCTTCGAGCGACTCAGTATCAAGACAGCTGCAACCATCACCATCAGTCCACCGCAAGCGATAGCGATCCACTATCAGACGATGATGGCTGTCACCATCAACCCACCGCAGATGGCACTTTTTCATGAGACTGACTCTGTCGGATCTCGAGCGGCCCACTAGCACGTGGCTACAGCTGTCACCATCAAGCTCCGCTATAAAAAGGACCCTCCAGATATGCTAATTCTGATATCTTTGATCTCTAAGATCTCCTCTTCATCTCTAAGCTCTATGAAAATCATTTTCGAGCACTCCATTCCTGTTGGCCAGAGCTGACTTGATCGTTGGAGGATCCTGCCGGAGCCACCCCCCACCGACTTCAAACGGAACTTTATTTTGCAGATCACCGGCGGTGACCTCGTCCACCTCCGCTCCAGTTGCTTCCGATGATGACCAATTTTTGCGTCAACAAGTAAAAATCATTGATGCAAATCATGGTAGTTATACATCTCAACTTATATACTCCCTTCTATGTATCATGATATTAATAATTTTTACTTAACCCAATCTTATATATTGGAATATATAGGCTATCAAAAACTATAATGCCTATGATAATGGTCCCATTATCATGCCATATAAATGACACTTCTGTTTACTTTAATTTTGATAAAAGTCAACCATAATGTATATAAATAATAATTAAATAGAAGTAATAGCAGTCATCAAATCATTAAGAGATCTCAAAATAAATATTTATTATAAATTAAATATTTTAATGATAAATATCTATAATTTTTACATGCTCTTTGAAAATTTTGGATATTAAATCTTTCGATAAAGGATCAACTATCATACAAGCAGTACCAATAGAATCAATAGATATCTGATGACCACTAATTCTCTCATTTACAGCAAGATACTTAATATTAATATATTTATTTGCATTAGTCATCTTGCTACTGTTAGAGAAAGAAACTGCAACAGAATTATCATAATAAATTTTCAGCGGCTTGAAAATAGAATCCATAACTTTGAATTCTGAGATGAATTTTCTTAACCATAGAGCATGTGAGGAAGTCTCATAGCAGTTTATATATTCAGCTTCTATAGTAGAGCAGGCAATAATGCACTATTTTGTGCTTCTCTATGAGATTATTCCACCAGCTAATAGGAAGATGAAATCAGATGTGGATTTTCTACTATCGAGATAACCAGCATAATCTACATCTGAATAATTAATCACCTCCAACTGATCAGTCATCCTATAAGTAAGCATGTAGTCTTTAGTTTTCTAAAGATATCGCATCACTTTCTTGGTAGCTTTTCAATGATCCATACCTGGATCATTCTGATATCTTTCAAGCATTTTCAAAGTAAAACTATTATCAGGATGAGTACATACTTGAGCATACATCATACTATCTACTGCAGATGCATAGGATATATCCTTCATCTGATTTTTCTTAATTTTATTTTTGGGACACTGAAATTTATTGAATTTATCATTTTTAATGATTGATACTTCACTTGATGAGCGGCTTGACATTCTAAACCTTTCTAGAATCCTAGTAATATAATTCCTCTAAGATAAATCAAGTAACCTCTTATTTCTATCACGATGAATTTCTATACCAAGAACATAAGAAATATCTTTTATACTTTCATGTAAAAATATTTGGAAAGAAAACTTTTAGTTTTATGCAAGAGATCCAAATCATTGCTGGCTAGTAAGATATCATGTACATATAGTATCAAAAATATTAACTTACTTCTATTCACCTTCAGATATATACATTGATCGGTAATATTTTTTTTAAATCTAAAGAAAATAATGATATGATTAAACTTTAAGTACCATTGCCTGAAAGCTTGTTTAAAACTATATATAAATTTATTTAATTTACATACCGATCTTTTATTTTCTTGCATAAAAAATTCTTCGAGCTATTCCATATACACCTCTTCCTTTAAATCTCCATTCAAGAATGTTGTCTTGATATCCATTTGATATAGCTCTAAATTAAAATAAGCTATTAATGCCATAATGATTTTGAATGAATCCTTTCTAGAAATAGGAGAAAATATTTCATGATAATCAATGCCTTCCTTTTGAATGAATACTTTTGCTACAAGTCTAGTTTTATATCTCTCAATATTATCTTTAGAATCCTGTTTGATTTTAAAAATCTATTTACAACCTATAGGCTTAAATCTTTCAGGTAATTCGATAAGTTTTCAAATTTGATTCTTATTCATGGATTCTATCTCATTTTTCATGACATTTAATCAAAGTTCAGAATTATCACTTTTCATGATATCCTTAAATAAAACTGGATCATTCTTTATTCTAATATCATAATTATATTCTTATAAGTATATAATACAATCATCTGAAATAGTCGATCTTCTAATTCTATTAGATCTCCATAATATTTCAGCTTTGATATCATTATTATGATTATTTTCAATTGGATCAGATTCATTAATAGTCTATTCAGAAAGTGGTGTATCAATCATCTGTTGATATTTCATAATTTCAGATTGAGCAGGCTCAAGTGGAATATCTCTAGGTATTACTATAATAGGAAGAGATTTTTTTATTTTCTATAGCACCGCATTATGCGATGTACCACTCATACTATTTTCACTATCCTCAATGAACTTATCAGTTTCAGTTTCAATAATTCTAGTAGTGTGTGATGGACAATAAAATCTAAATTTTTTTGACTTTTTTGGATATCCTATAAAATAACATCTAACTATTATGGGATTCAATTTCTTTTCTTATGGATTATATAATTGAGTCTCTACTAGACAACCCCAAATATGTAAATATTCTAAACTTGGTTTCCTACCCATCCATAACTCAAAAGGAGTTTTAGGAATGACCTTATTAGGTGCCCGATTTAGGATATACATAGTGATTTTTAAGGCTTCTCCTTATAAATTCAAGAATAATGAGGATTTACTAATCATACTTCTCATCATATCCATCAATATGTGATTACATCTTTCAACCATACTATTTTGTTGAAAATTTTTTGGCATAATGTACTGTGCTACAATGCCATGTTGTTCAAAAAATTTGATAAAATATCTAGGATTATGATCAGATTCATCATATCTGCCATAATATTCATCATCCTTATTAGATCTCACAATCTTAAATTTTCTGTCCAACTGATTTTCTACTTCAGCTTTGTACACCTTAAAGACTTTCAAAGCTTCAGACTTTTTATGCAACAGAAAAATAAAATCATAACGCAAAAAATTATCAATAAATATAATAAAATATTTTATCCTTTAAAATAAGATATAAAATAGCCATAAATATCAGTATGTATCAATTCTAAAAGTTTTTGACTTCTAATGGCATATTTTTTATGACTTTTAATTTATTTTTCTTTAATGTAATTGATGCACATATCAAAATCACTAAAATCTAAATTTAATAAAATATCTTTTTTAACCAATCTACTCATCCTTTCTTTTGATATCTGATCTAATCGCCTATACCACAGTATTGAAGAACTCTCATTTACAATATCATGTTTTATTTTGATATTGATATTTAAAATAAACAAAGATTGTTCAAAAAAATAATCTAAATTTAATTTATATAATCCATTACATAATATTCTAGTACCAACTAAAATAGAATTTTTTATTAATTTAAAACTTGAATTTACTAAAGTAAATAAAAAATCTTCTAAATCAAGTTTTAATAAAAAAATCAAATTTTTAGATACTCAAGGAACATAAAAAATATCATGTAGATCTAATTAGAATTTGATGTTTGTAATAAGTCTATAGATCCCGATTGTAATGACCTTGGACTTCATCTGCTTTTTCATAAAGATCCACCGCTCTTTATCATTTGGTTTTCGGCTTGAAAGAAATTCCTACATTAAATTGGAAATATTAATTGCAGCATCCGAATCAATCCACAAAGTATTAGAAGGAACATCAATGAAATTAGTTTTAAAATAAATAAGTGATAAGAAAATATCCTTCCCTTTGAACCATTTTCTTCTTTTTTTACAATCCTTGATATGATTCTTCTTACAGAAAAAATATTTTAATTTATGAGAAACTTTTATTGGTAGATTACTGGATCCTTTATTTTCTTTCTTCACATTCTTTTCCTTAGGACACGAAACTACATGAATAACTGGAATCCCTTCCTATTTCAATCTCTTTTCCTCTTGTACATATTGGAAGATGAGTTTATTTATTGTCCATAATTTCTTATGTGTGTTGTAGTAAATCTTAAATTAGATAAACTTGGATGAAAGAGAATTGAGAACAAACTGGACAAGAAGATTTTCAGATACCGTCATATCCAAATCATTTAATTTTCTAGCTATATCATGCATTTCCATAATATGCTTTCGTACTTCAAAAAATTCATCATATTTTATAGATGTTAATTTGTTCATTAGAGTACCAGCTAAGGCTTTACTTGATCTGGTAAACTATTATTCTATAGAGAAAATTTATTCAGAGGTCAATTCATCATCAAGAATAGATTTTCTAATGTCGCTTGCTATAAAATTTTTAATAATCATGAGAGATAATCTATTAGAACGCTCTCATTTTTCAGATAATTTCTTATGATCAGGAGAACATATGGGGATAAGTGGATCTGACTGAGGTTTACGAAGGATCAAATCTAAATCTAGGCATCCTAAGATAATGAGAAGTTGCTCGTGCCAATCAGAATAATTTGATTCATTCAATATGAGAATATTAGATAGATGTGATGAGAGTGAAGCAGGGATCATGGCTATGAATAACTAAACATGCTTATAGTTACCATAATAACGTAGATTTCATAATATAATTCTACTAATAACACTTATTATATAATTATAAAATATCTTTGGATGAGAATTATAGCATATGATAAATATCACAACTAATTTTAATCATAAATTTAAATATAATAAATAATGCCAAAATATGCATCACATAAATCATAACTAACAATAATATGAAGTATGTAAGCAAGAACATTAATTATGGTATGTACACATAATTCATGTTTAAACTATGATCCATCATATTAGTTGCACTTTCATGGTTTAACTAACTATGATTACAAAAATCCGAGGTTATTCCCATCTTTGAGTGTAGACTCCCCATCTTTATGTAATTCAAGTTAGTTAATCTTTTACTATTAATTTTGTATCAAATTATAGCTACCTTTAAATTTACTATAATAGATACACTTTTATGTAATTTCATAACTGTAATGAGAGAAAATTATTAGCCCTCGGTGACTTAGCTACCCAAGATCCATAGAATGCTTCGGATCCTTTGGGGCTATGCGGAAATACACTTGAATAGTATAATAGTGAGCAAAATTATTAATTAAATAATTTAATTATTTAAATATTTTATTTTATATAAAAAATTTAATCATAATATTTTTCAAACTATCATAAGTCCAACAGTTTAAAAATCGCTTAAGTCGGATGAAAAATGATCAAGTTATAGTGATTTTATCAAAACCCTTAAAATTAAAGGATTTAACCATAAATAACATAAATACATGATCTTTTCTATAAAACAGCAGCTTTAAAAACTATTCAAAAAACTGGCAGGGACTATAATATAATTTATCACTTTTTAGGGACTAAAATGCAAAATTATCCTAAAGGACTAAATTGCAAAACTATCATACAGGTTCTTTTAAAATTTAAACTTTTTTAGGGGCTTAAATAATTTTTTTAAATTAGTTTTTATTGGGTTCGAAATAGGATTCATTAAGATTCGAAACCTGATAACCAAAACCTGATTCATTATAAGACCTCAATGGCTGCCTCATGGGTGGTCGACCGATCGCTGAATTTGAGCCATCATTGGTTCCCACTGGAATGCCACTGGTCTTTTCCTGCCGCCACCCTCGAAGTAGCACCGAACGGATGGCCAAACGACCACCCCTTGCTTCTTCGACCGTATAAGGAAGGGCGGCGGATCGAGCGACGCACCCCACTGTCGCAGGCAATGGCAATCGTAGCTCTAGCCTGACAGCAGTCGATGGCTGTTGCCTCATTCGTCGGACGACGTAGGTCAGTCGATATGGCCGACCTATTTTTTTTTTTTTTTTTTTTTTTTGAAAATTAATAAAATTTTAATTTAATTTTTTGAACTTTAATCAATTTTGAAAAATATAAAATCATAATTTTAATTTTTTAAAAATAAATCAAAATTCATCGAAAAAATTTTACATAAATATGAAGCATGGATCTTGAGCTCTGATATTACATGTTAGATAATTTAAATTTTTATGCTTGGATTATATTTTAATATTTATGCAAAATCAAAATAAAACATACTGTTGGTGTAGAATCTGGATGACACCGGATCGAGCTGGAGTTGAGGAAGATGAGGTTGCCGTTAGGGACCTGCAAAATAAAGTCCCATCCGAAGTCGATGGTGGTAGCTCTAGCAGGACCCTTCGACGATCAAGTTAGCTCTTTTGGCCAATAGAAATGGAGTGCTCAGAAAAGAATTCGACAAAATTTTAAGAAGGAGAAGAGAGCTTAGAAAAAATATATCTGAAGGATCTCTTTTTATAGATGGAGCCTATAGCAAATTGATAGCGACAGCCATACCATCCGATCGTGGGCCACTCGAAGCCACGTGGGATTTGTTATGAAGGAAGAGCTATTGCTAGACTGATCATGACAGCCATAACCATCTGGTAGTGGACTGCTCGAAGCCGCATGGGATTTGCTATGGAGAGAGAGGTGTCACCAGACTGATGATGATAACCAAACTGTCGAGATTTAATAGTCGAAGTTCGAAGAAAGTAGGCATTGGTTGGTGAAGAACTTTGATATATATCCATTCCGAAGGAGTTCGGCTCTTGGAGGAATTCGATTAAAGGAGAAATTCGAAAGAAGTTCGGCTCTTGGAGGAATCCTACTGGAGGAGAAGTCTGGAAGGAGTTTGGCTCCTGGAGGAACTTGACTGAAGGATAAGTCCAGAAAGGGTTCGACTCTTGGAGGAATTCGACTGAAGAAGAAGTTCGGAAGGAGTTCGGCTCCTGGAGGAATCTGACTGAAGAAAGAATCTGAAAGAAATTTGGCTCCTAGAGGAACTTGATTGAAGAAAAAGTTTAGAAGGAGTTCGGCTCCTGGAGGAATCCGATTGAAGAAGAAATCCGACTGAAGGAGGAGTCTAGAAGAAGTTCGACTCCTAGAGGAACTTGACTGAAGGAGAAGTCTGGAAGAAGTTCGGCTCCTAGAGGAATACGACCAATGGAGGAGTTCGCCTGGGGTTCGACCACTGGAGGCATAATTTTCGATCGAAGCTCTTTCGTGATTATTAGTTACATTAGGCTAAGCATCAGACTGAACTTTGATGGGAGTAGAGTTTATCCCCAACAATAGTTCCTCCACTTTCGAGTTCGAAATTCGAAGGAAGAGAGTACCAAAAAGACGACTATCGAAGTTCTGTTTTGGCTTCTTCACCCGCTAAGATTGAAGCTCGAGGATGATCTTATCTCCAGTTGAGGTTGAAGGAGATATTACCTCCTGTTGATGTTGCAGTTGAAGCTCGGGGGAGATCTTGTCTCCAGCCAGGATTAAAGGAGATCTTATCTCCTGTTGATGTAGAAGCTCGAAGGAGATCTTATCTCTAACCAAGGTTGAATGAGATTTTATCTCCTATTGACGTTTACGTTGAAGCTCGGAAAAGATCTTATCTCCAGCTAAGGTTGAAGAAGATTTTATTTTCTATTGACGTAGAAGCTTGGAGGAGATCTTATCTCCAGCCGAGGTTGAAGGAGATCTTATCTCCTGTTGATGTAGAAGCTCGGAGGAGATCTTATCTCTAGCCGACATTGAAGGATATCTTATCTCCTATTGACGTTAACGTTGAAGCTCGGGAGAGATCTTATCTCTAGCCGAGGTTGAATGACATCTTATCTTCTGTTGACGTAAAAGCTCGAAGAAGATCTTATCTCCAGTCAAGGTTGAAGGAGATCTTATCTTTTATTGACGTAGAAGCTCGGAGAAGATCTTATCTCCAATCGAGGTTAAAGAAGATCTTATCTCCTATTGACGTTGACGTTGAAGCTTGGGGGAGATCTTATCTCCAGTCGAGGTTGAAGGAGATCTTATCTCCGATTGACGTAGAAGCTCGGGGGAGATCTTATCTCCAACCGAGATTGAAGAAAATCTTATCTCCAATTGACGTAGAAGCTTGGGGGAGATCTTATTTTCAGCCAAGGTTGAAGGCTTCGACTTGCTCATGTTAGGACGAGGTTCTCCTCTGTTCCTAATGTGGCCACTATTGATTGCTTCTTCCTTATCATCACATAGTTTTTGCACCAAGAAATAATAATATTGAAATGGACAAGTTTTATTAAAGAAAAATTACTGGTAGTACATCCTTAGATTTTTTGAGTTTCAAGGTTGTGGGAGTGTTATTCCTCCGAGCTCCTTCAGCGATAAGTTTCGGATTGGACGATCTCCTCTATTTTACGCTAGCCTTCCTAATTCGGGACAAGCTTCTCCTGACTTCGAGGCTGAGAGATGGCGGCTCGCCTAAGCACTACGTCCCCCAAAGATAGTGTTGATGATATCGAGATGTGGTCGATCTCCTTATTGTTCCTTTTCTATTGGTGGTTTTGGCTGCGGCAGCATCCTTGGCCGACCTTCTCTTGCTTCAGGCTGGCGTCTGAGAAATAGACCCAACCGATCTCTCCTGATGAGCTCCTCGATTTTGTCTTGGAGCTGAATGCATTCTTCAGTATCGTGATCATGGTCATAATGGTAGAGGCAGTACTTGCTTCGATTGTGCTTGTTTGGGGGATATCATAATTCTTCTGATCTTGGTAGCTGATTCTTAATTTTTATCAGAACTTGAGTTTTAGGAGCATTAAGGGGGGCATAGTTATGAAACCTTTCGAGAAAAAAACTTCTTTGCGCCCTTCTGTCGGGGCTTCTTTGATGATGAGCTCGAGGAGTTCGGGCTTGCTTGTGCTCGGAGGGAGTCCGTGAGCATGGTCGAACTTTATTCGACCCTCCTTCAGTGGTGGATCTATTAGACTCGCCTGCCCGCCGCTCTCCTGCGGCCTCTTCATCCTTCAACTTGAAGGCTTCTTCCGCACGAGCATATCCCTCAGCCCGAGCTAGCAGATCGACAAAATCTCTGGGCACTTCTTCTCTAGGGAGAACAGTAAATCATTCCCTTGAGTGCGGCCATTGCAACAGACTGATCCAGATTCTGGACCTCCAATGCGGCAGCATTAAATCAGGTGATATAAGTTTGGATAGATTCTCCCTCCTTCTGCTTGACATTCATCAACAAATCTGAACCTCGATGCGGACGTTGACTGCTGACGAAGTGAGCCACAAACTAATGGCTCATCTGATCAAAGAAGAAGATCGTACTTGGCCTCAACGTCGAGCACCAATTTCTTACTGCTCCCTTCAAGGTGGATGAAAAAGCTCGATATAAGATAGCATCTAGTGCGCCATGGAGCAGCATCATGATTCGGAAGGCCTCCAGATGATCGATCGGATCAAAGGTTCCATCGTAGCTTTCAAATTAAGGGAGCTTGAAGTTCGACGGAATGGGCTCTTGCATAATTCATAGAGAGAAAGGGGGATCGATCCAGACGTCGTCATAGTGAGCCAAGACGACGTGGCGGAGTTTCTTAATTTATTGGTCCATCTCCCACAGTTTATGATCGAGGACGTCATCTCGATCGTAGATGTTGGATGGCTTTCGACTGTAGATGGAAAATGTCTCTTCTGAAGGAGAATCATGATCCGAACATGGATCCTCTGCTTTCTATTTTTTCTTCTCAGGGGAGACGGGTATGCTAGCCCAAGTGCTCTTCCTTGGAACCGATTTCTAACATTTCGATGGTGAGTTTTCTGGCGAAACCACCACCGGGGGTTGCTGCATGGCATGCACCATTTTGGTAAGGCCCTAAATCTGCTGTATCAGTAGGTTAAACTGCTCCAGATTTATCATGGCCATCGGTAGAGATGGGGGTTGAAGCGCTGGTGATGAAGCATGAATAGATGGATCTGACTTAGATCTGATGGTAGAAGTGGTAGATCTTCGGGCAGTCGTCTTTCTTGGAGGTATTTCTTGGAATTGAGGAAGAGGATGGAAATGAACCTTGAAGAAGAAGATCCACTAACTCAACTGAGCACTCCTTCAAGAATAAGGGTACCTCAGGAACAGAGATTCTTTCTCTAACGCCAATTCTATTGGTGCATAATCTAGTTGACGTCAGATCGAGCTGGAGTCGAGAAAGATGAGGTCGCTGCTGGTGACCTGCAAAATAAAGTTTCATATGGAGTCGATGGTGGTGGCTCCGACAGAACCCTTCGATGATCAAGTCAGCTCTTCTGACCAACGAAAATGGAGTGCTCAGGAAAGAGTTCGGCAGAGTTTTTAGAAGAAAAAGAGAGCTTAGAGAAAATATATCTGGAGGATTACTTTTTATAGATGGAGCCTATAGCAGACTGATAGCGACAGCCATACCGTTCGATCGTGGGCCGCTCAGAGCCGCATGGAATTTATTATGGAGGGAGAGGTATCGCCAGACTGATCGTGACAGCCATAATCGTTCGATAGTCATCTTCCTTGGAGGCATTTCTTGGGATTGAGTAAGAGGATGGAGATGAACCTTAAAGAAGAAGATTTACTGGCTCGATTGAGCACTCCTTCAAGAATAAGGGTACCTTAGGAATAAAGGCCCTTCCTCTAGTGCTAATCTTGTTGGTGCAGAATTTGGTTGATGCCAGATCAAGCTGGAACCAAGAAAGACGAGGTTGCTGCCAGTGACCTGCAAAATAAAGTTTCATCCGGAGTCGGTGGTGGTGGCTCCGATAGGACCCTCCGACGATCAAGTCAGCTCTTCTGGCCAACAAAAATGGAGTGCTCAGGAAAGAGTTCGGCAAAGTTTTGGGAAGGAGAAGAGAGCTTAGAGAAAACATATCTGGAGGGTCCCTTTTTATAGACAGAGTCTGTAGCAGACTGATAGCGACAGTCATACCGTCTGATCGTGGGCCGCTCGGGGCCGCATGGGATTTGTTACGGAGGAGAGGTATCGTCAGACTGATCGTGACAGCCATAATCATCCGGTAGTGGGCTGCTCGGGGCCGCATGGGATTTGCTACAGAGAGAGAGGTCGCCAGACTGATGGTGATAGCCATACCATTAAGATTTAATAGTCGGAGTTTGGAGGAAGTAAGCGTTGGTTGGTGAAGAACTTTGACATATATCCATTCTAAAGGAGTTCGGACTCCTAAAGAAGATATGGCTGAAGGAGGAATCCGAAAGGAGTTCGGCTCCTAAAGGAATCCGACTGAAGGAGAGGTCCGGGAGGAATTTGGCTCCTAGAGAAACTTGACTGAAGGAGAAGATCGAAAGGAGTTCGGTTCCTGAAGGAATCTGATTGGAGAAGTCCGGAAGAAGTTCGGCTCCTGAAGGAATCCAACTGAAGGAGGAATTCAGAAGAAGTTTGGCTCCTAAAAAAATTTGACTGAAGAAGAAGTTCGGAAGGAGTTCAGCTTCTGTAGAAATTCGACTAAAGAAGAAATCCGGCTGAAGGAGGAGTCCGAAAGAAGTTCGGCTCCTGGAGGAACTTGACTGAAGGAGAAGTTCGGAAGGAGTTCGGCTTCTGGAGGAATATGGCTGATGAAGGAGTTTGGCTGGAGTTCGGCCGCTGGAGAGGTAATTTTCGATCGAAGCTCTTCCATGATTACCAATTGCATTAGACTAAGCATCAGACTGAACTTCGACGGAAGCAAAATTTATCCTCAATACATACCTTGCACCATCGTCTCACCAACGCGATGATCACGTAGCCCGCAGAACGTTAGATCCGTCTTCCGCAGGCAGCTATTCTTTTTTTTCCTCATCTTCATCTTTCTACGAATGATTGATGAAAATTATTACACCCTTCTGTGAGTTGAAGAAAATAGATCAAGCTACCTCTATTTATACCTTCACTTGTCTTATTCCATCAGAAGATTTAATCCTGATTAAAATAGAAATTTTAGTATAAGTTTTATCAAAAATAAATTTTTTTATTAATTAGACTCATCATAATTAATTCAAAACTTGATCTAATAAATTAAATTTAATTAAATAATAATTAGATCATATTTAAAAATCAAATCCAACGGACCAAGCTGCTACTTAGTGAGGGGAGAGTTTAAAAAGTAAAGAACTCTCCGTTTACTTTCTGGGTCGGTCATAAGGCAAGTTTTGAATGATCGGCCAATGGCTGTATATATGGTGCGCCCTTATTGGCCGGTTTTTCATGTCATCTTGGATCAGTTCGAAAGTATACCGCAACCCAAGCAAATGGAACAAGACTGCAACCATCGGAGTACGTGGCCCAAAAGGAGTTTAGTACTTGTCCTGTCAATTATTGTCCAGTTATTCTAGCAAAATATGCTTTTCCGAAGTTTTGAGCATAAGATAATCAAATATTTGGATATCGATCTATATGATTGTTTTAAAAATAAGGGTTTGAATTAAGGCAAGAGCTTGTCTGCATGCACAGCATCCATAGGATTCATGATTGCGCGTGTGATGTTTGTATGCAGTGCTCGACATATATATATATATGTGTGTGTGTGTGTGTGTGTGTGTGTGATGTAAGCAAGAATTTATCCAAATTCCACTGCATGGTTCTCCTGATCCATGTCCTAGGTTCAGAAGATGTGTTCACCAATGGTCATACGTGTTTTATGCCAATGAACTTGTACTTTTAGAATAGATTTAAATGGAAAAAAGTATCAGAGCCCTTCCAACCGAGTAGCATCATGTGGAGTGGAAGACCTGCACATGGAGGCTGGTACCCAGCTGTTATCACCCTTTTGAGAAGAAGACGGCATCTATAATCAAGTCTCCCATCATAATCTACAGCAAGAATCTTAGGAATCTGGGGTGGGTCGAAGAAGGAAAGAACAACCAAGGTTGAGATATGAAATCAGCATATCCCACGAAAACGAACACCTGAGCCAAACACTGTCATCCTGAGAGAAGCTGGAACGATCCTCACTTTGGACCAGAATTTTCCAAAACGTGATAGCAAATTGTGACCGAAGACAAGAGACCAGTCCCTGAAAAGAGCCAGAGATCTCGCTCTTGTTGAGGAAAATGCGAGAGTTTCGCTCCTTCCAGCAAGCCCAGGTCAAAGCAGCATAGCATAAGAACAGCTAATGCAGAAATATATGACATGGCTGGCATGCAAACGTTATGTACATGTTATGGATTAGTTCCCTTTCATGGTTTTACTTGCATGAGGTCACTAGATGAAGACTCCTACAAAGGTTGATATGAGAACCCTCGTTATCCTCCTGTGCCAAGAGAAGGCCTAAAGATGTATCGGTTGTAAAGGATGAACAACGATCTCTACATTTCACCAACAAGTTGAGCACATCTCAGTCCCTCAGGTCCTCGGGAAGCACCCTCTTTAGAGAAAGATCGAATGCACTTTGTCACTTTCAGTATAACTTCCTATGGACGATTCATTATGTTAACAGTTAAGTCCTCGATTCAAGCCAGTTCTTTTTGAGTTGCTATTTATTCTATTTATTAGAATATCAGCTATTCTGATACCACTTGTTAGAAATTTAGTACTAAAATATTACGGTAGGAAGAAAGAAGAAAAAAAATAAGAAAATAATTAAGTATGTGAATCAACCCAAAGGTTCGTCTCCATGGGACATGCAAAGCTTCACTATGAGAGAAAAAACCAAATAATACAAGAGAAACTTACCACTCAACCCTTCTACAAGAATCTTTCAACAAGAAGCCCCAAATCCTCACAAAAGTTCTTTGAAATCTCTCAAGAAGCTCCTCAGCACCTCCGGAACGTCGTCAAATTTTCAACGCAATAAATGGTTCGTCAATCAGAGTTACATAGACTCCAGAAACTTAAAAATAGTGTTCCAGTAGGAAATCTAGTCTTAAACCCATTCGAGATTGATCCTGGACCGTCCGATCATGACTGGCTCCCTCTTAAGTCATCGGATTATGCATAGCAATTTTGATCAAGCTCGGATCGAATTTTGATCGTCAGATTGTGACTGGGAGCTCTTCCAATCGTCGGATCATGCAAAACAGCGCTCCATCTGCCTTATCAAAGTCGGATCAAATCTCAGCTGTCCGATCGAAACTAGCTCAACTCAAAGCCGTCGAATCATGATCGGTCCATGGAACAGTACGGTGAACCATGAGAATCGACTGGAAAATGGGTTGAAAGGTCCATGTAGGCACCCATGACACGGAGGTCCATCGTGGACCGCGCTCCATCACGTGGGTTGGGCGTCTGCCCGGCCTGCTTCCATGCGGCCCGCGAGCGCTCCCGTGTGCGCTCACGCGCCTGGCCGGCCCAGTGCCGCCGTGCATGACCAGTTTGGGTTGTGCTGCCGCCGTTCGACGTTGCTTGTGGGCTCCTCCAGCGGGCCCAAAGGCCAGCAACTCCGCTCTAATTTTCTTTCGCACGTATCTTCTCCATCAAGACTCCATTTGGACTGTTCTTAGGCTCGTTGGACTTAGTTCATCGTCCTAGACCTCGTTTTGAGCTTATTATGGATCGAATCTTGAGGTATTTTTTTCAACAATCTTCATCTTGATTCGATATTCGGTCTTCACCTGTCTTTGAGAGTCTGTGATCCATCTCGCCCCATGCCCTAAGATACGTCTATTTATCATGATGGGCAAATGTGGAAGTCGAGCCAGACCGCTCAATCCCACCTCAGTCTAGAGTTGTCAATTTGGGTTGGGCCCGTTGGGTTGGCCCGCCCCGCCATGTAAACGGAGCTAGTTGAGTTCATA
The DNA here is from genome assembly GCA_006176705.1 of Cocos nucifera. NCBI lineage: Eukaryota > Viridiplantae > Streptophyta > Magnoliopsida > Arecales > Arecaceae > Cocos > Cocos nucifera. The sequence goes on along the minus strand of QRFJ01000028.1, from coordinate 374,941 downwards.
TTTTAGCAACTCATCTAAAAGCGGGTTAGATAACCCACCCCGTTTGAGTTGTGGGTTGTGACGGATTCAGGACAGATCAGGATGGGTTGGCCCCCCTCTTTATATATATATATATATATACATTGATTTGAAACTTTGATTTGCTTCTAAATTAGTTTGAAAATTGAAACTTCAAGTCTTTTAAGTTTGGATTATATTAAGTATTTAACTTTAATTTGAGCTTGAATTAAATATGAAATTCTATTTATATTACTGTTATATATATATATATATATATATATATATATATATATATATATATATATATATTTTAGAATTTTGGTAGGTTGGTCCGTTTAACCCTCAATCCATAGCGGGTCGGGTTGGATTGGGGTTTCCCAACCCTCCGATTAAATGGGCTAACTCGTCTCGTCCCATTTAGAGATGGGTTAGGATGGGCTGGCCTATCTTGACATCTCTACTTCTGTCGACTGCTGTGATCCTCCTGATTTGAGATCTGCTCGTGGTAGCCTCCTGCAGTAATAAAAACTTCACTCTACGATGTCGCCTCTCGTCCTCCCAAGTCTCTCATTTTGTATCCGATCCATCTCCACCTAGAGCTCCACCTCATATTGAACTCCCTATCATGAGGTAATGATCCTCTACCGCTCCATCTGCTACCACCTGCTCGTCTAAAAATTGCCAAGGCTAAGCTACCACCATCTGAGCTCGAAGTTGGGTTCTCTCTTCTGAGAACCTCGTTCTGGAGTATCACTGCAGTGATCCCGTCCATCTTGATGGTGCTCTTTCTAGTAAAAGAGCAATCATCAAGAACTCATATGAAAGGGAAAGTGATGCTAGCAAAATCAATGCCCTGATCTTCTCCTTAACTTTTTTGCCAATACTAAGGAGATCGATGAGGATCTTCTGAAAGTTGGATAGATGCTCCTGCATGCTTTGATCTTTGTCCATCCACAGCTAGTAGAACTGCCTCTAAAGCAATAGCATATTGATGACCGACTTCGCCATGTACAACTCCTCAAGTTTTGACCACAGCACCATCGAAAAAGTCTTATCAAGTATATGAATCACGATATTATCCATTAGGTACAAGCGGATCATGCTCACCACCTGTATCTAGATTCGCTTTCAATCCTTCACCTCCATGGTAGCTGGGATCCCATCGTTCAAGAGAGCATCGATCAACCCATGTTGGATAAGGACATCCTTTACCCTTGCTTGCCACAAAGAGAAATTATCCTTTCCATCAAATCTATTGATCTCCATCTTGATTATACTTGTCTTCTCCATATTCTTTAATCTCTATCCACTGCTGTAATCTATCCTCTGGTACTGCCTGATTCTGATACCAATCTATTGGGATATCAGCTACTTTGATATCACTTGTTAAGAATCTAGTATCGAAATATTATGGTAGGAAGAAAGAAGAAAATAAAATAAAAAAGTAATTAAGTATGTGGATCAGCCTAAAAACTCGCCTCCATGGGGCATGCAAAGCTTCACTATGAGAGAGAAAATCAAACAATACAAGAAAAACTTACTACTTAACTCTTGTATAAGAGTCTCTCAACAAGAAGCTTCAAATTCTCACTAAAGCTCTCTAAAACCTCTCAAAAGTCTCTCAGCATCTCTGGAACGTTGCCAACTTTTCAACGCAATAAACGGTTCGTCAATTAGAGTTATATGGATTCCAGAAACTCAAAAATAATATTTCAATAGGAAATCCAATCCTAAATCCATTCGAGATCGATCCTGCACCGTCCGATTACGATCGGCTCCCTTCTGGGCTATTGGATCATGCACAGCAGTTCTGATTAGACTCGGATCAATTTTTGACTGTCAGATCGTGATCGGGAGCTCTCCTAATCGCCAAATCGCGCAAAATAGTGCTCTATCATGCCTTATCAAAGCCAAATCAAATCTCAGCCGTCCGATCATGATTGGCTCTAACTAGAGTCATCAGATAGTGATCGGTCCATAGAACAGTACCATGGACTGCGAGAATCGACTAGAAAATAGGCTGAAAGGTCCACGCGGATGCCCGTGAGCTGGCGGTCCATCGTGGACTGCACTCCACCGCGTGGGCTAGACGCCCGCATGGCTCGTTTCTGCTCGACCCGCACGCCCGGCCGGCCCAGCACGTGGCTGGCCCAGCACTGCCGCACGTGGCCAGTTTGGGCTATGCCGCCACTATGAGCCCCTCCGAGGGGCTCGAAGGCCGGTAACTCTGTTTCGATCTTTTTTCGCACATTTTTTCTGTCTGGACTCCGTTTAGACCGTTCTTGGATCTGTTGGACTCCGTTCATCGTTCTGAATCTTGTTTTGGATTTATTATGGATCGAATCTTGAAGTATTTTTTTTAACATCATTTTACTCCTGTTAGATTTATTTAAACGTTAGAAAAGCTTGGAAAGGGAAAAGAAAACTTACGGGTAAGTTTGCCAGGTTCAGCTGATAAGTTTTTTTGAGCAAGATGGAGAAAACACCTGGCACATCCGGAGTAATGAAATGAGAAACTATCAGCTCTTTTTTTTTTTTTTGGTGATGCTACGAGTGGCAAGAGACTCGCCTCCCAATTTATTAGATTAAAGAGAGGAGATAATACAGAGAAATAAAAAGAGCAGCTCAGCTGACAGAAAGGTCAAACTTTACACAACCAGCAGAGGAGAGAACAGAACACAGAGGGAACAGATAAACGCTCCTGTTGCTGTGGTGCCACATTGCAGCATAGAGAGTTGGAGCCCTGAGGTCGGTATGAGAGATCCTAGCGGAGTGTCAAAGCAACCAAAAAGAAGCATTCTAGAATAGCCATGTAGAGCAGTTAGTCATCCAGCTGAACAGAGGACAAACACTCGATCCTGTTCCAGATCTTCGCAAAAACAGGGAGTAACTTTTACTTAACATCGTAAACTATTCTTGATTTGAAAAGCCATCCTGGATTCCTTTCTTTCACTTCTGTAGAATCCAAGCTGTTTCAGTTCTGCGTAAGATGGAGCTTTTCATTGACGGTCATCTGTATACTTCGCTCTTTGAATCATCTTGATGATCCTTTTTCTTAGTCACTTCTATCTTAATTCCAGAACAAGCATAGCCATCTCTTTAGCTATCTATACACAATGAAGCTTCTCTCTTCATCTGGTACCTATATTTTGGTATTAATTCTAGTCTCCTTTCTACTTTAGGCCCCTTGGCTAGAGTTTTAGGCAAACAACGGCTATTAATTGTACCGACATTCTTTCTGGTACTTCGCTTAGTTTGATTATCACATATATCCCGGGGAAGTCTCCGCTTGCTCACGAACTGGACTATGGCCGAACAATTGCGCCTGTTCTCCATGAAGGTTCTAATTTGATCCTTGGGAGGTGTTTTCCAGTTAATCTACCCAATTAACCTTAATTGATGTGGCTCCAATAATTGTTCCTTTGTGGTTAGGTTGGGGTCTATCGTAGCAAAGTCAATAAAAAATTCACGATTCTTCATTAATTGCTGATCCTAGTTGATCATAATTGGCTATGAGGTGAAAAGAAGCCAATCAAAATCCATAATAAGTCTAATAATTTCTCGGGGAGATGGGGTGTGGCGCGGTGGTGGTGGTGGTGGGGGCGGGGGTGGAGAATTGAGGGAAGAAAGAAAAAGTCTTTGCTTGGTCAGAAGCAGCTCCATAAGCTGGTCCTGGAGCTGTTACCGTAAACCAGTAGAGATTCGTGATCTAGCTTCTGTGACACCATCTCAATGGCCACTTTTCTTGCTGTCGTGATCCTTAACTTTATGCCTGAATTGGAGCTTAAATATTCTTGCATATTGACCATACCATATCAATAGAGCGTAGATAACTTTATCTCAGAGATTGCGGTGGGTGGGTCATCCTCTCAAAGGAAATCTAAACTTTAGTACCCCTCCATGGTGCCAAAACTCATACTTTGAAAGGGATCTTTTACCGGTGATGCATATAATTTTAATTTATCCATGAGTCAGCTAATTCATGGACTCATCACGCAGATGGTTCGTTACTAAATTATGGGTGCCCCTTAAACTCACGATGGAAACGTCCTGTGGCTTTCAACTTCCAACTAATTAAAGAACCAACTAAAAGCTGCTATAAGCTTAATGAAGTTCAACTTTTGCGCAATCGCCTTATGTGATTTAGCGTTAGTATCTTCCATAGGATATGTTTCTCCAATCAGACCTTCTCTTTATGGCCAAATAAAAACCATGCAAAGCCTCAGAATCTCTGCTAATTTATTCACTCCATAACGGTTGAGATGGTTACAGCTTCAATTACATGCTTATGTTGCATGCTTTTAAAACGTGTATGATACTTTGATCCATGCAATAAGCTCCCCATGGTGGATCAATGTGGATGTTTGCTTGAAGCATTTGAGTCAACACATTTTCTTAGAACAAATTTGGCCTGATCATATTTGTAGCTTGAAAATAGGATATGTGAAGTGGAGTTTATCTTTGAAAGATTGGGTTCATCCTATATGAAAAGCTTGAATACAATGCCACATTTTGCAAAGCTCACTACATAATTGAAGTGAAAATTTACTAACAAGGATCTACATGTAGGAGCTAATGGTTGATGGGGGCCATGGGGCAAAATTGAGAACTCATAAATAGAACCTACTTGCTTTTAACTTGCATTACACATGATGGGGAGAGGCTGGCAGACTTTTGGCGTTGTGAGAACTTGCGGTCCCGGGGAAAGAGGTAAGGGGTCTCAAACAATGTGTGCCATAATTTACCAAACCGAATAAAATGGAAAATATTATACCATCCTGGCATCGAATCGGTGTATGGGATGGATGGCATATCGATACTCGATATGCTGAACTGGCCTCCGTATCAGATGTATTAACATGGGAGCCTAGTACTCAGACAGTGTACTTCGATCTTAAGAGTGGAGTTGCTTAGAAGTGGAGTCCCATCATGGAGCATTTGCTTAATAATAGTAGAAATAATATAAATCTCGTGCTCCATCTTTTTCAATATTTTTTCTGCACCATTAGACCCGAACTTATGTATTTTAATCAGTTTATGGACATACAATTGCTTTTATACTTGTTTCTATTAATATGGTAAGGATTAGAGATCACCGAAGAGGAGTCAGTGCTGATGAAATTTATATAAAGTTTGACGGCAAATGTGGTGGCTATAGTGCTGATCCACTCAATTTAGCTGACCGCAGCAAAAATTTGGTATCCAATGGTAGCTCTAGTTGGTAGAACTTCGTCCTTGAGGTGGCTTGTCACTTACCAGTGACGAATTTTGTACTGATGATTCATTTAAGTACTTACATGGATCCTCTTTGTGGGTGTGTGTGTGTGTGTGTGTGTTCACTAATCTCTCGAGCTTAGTGCTGGTGCTGCGGTGAAGAATAACAACTCCAGTTTCCAAATTAGCACTATGATTTCTCCATGATTTTTTTAAAACAAAGTCCGAGGTAGCTTCCAGGTTTCAACTATTAAGCAAAAGAATTGAAGGTTCGAGGAAACAATGACTGAATTCTCAACTGAAATGAGTTCTTTTACCCATCGACAACTTTTCTTGGATATGTTAAAAATGAAGGACAAGCAGAACTGTAGCCTAGTAGCCGCATTGCTCCTTTGCTGGGAGGAGGTTCCATGTATGACCCTTGGGGTTTGGTTCAATTGTTCAACAAGTATTTCTTCTATCATTCTAAGAAATTACAACAGAGACAGAATGTACAAGCTTAATTAGCTTATACCTGCACGCTATTACTCATTTTGTTTTCGTTTGTGTTCCTTAGGCCCCAAAGAAGACCTCAGTAATCCTCTCTCTCTTAAAGAAGTTTGAGAACTATATGTAGTACTCCATTAAACCGGGGGTTGCCCTCTGGAAGGGATTATTCAGTAGTTTCTAATCAGTCCTCCATGCTGCGAAGGGTCACCCTTTGGAAGGATGGGGGCACGCATCCTGGTGCATCTGGTCACGAACGCTAAAATGTTATTTAATGCAAGTCTGTACGTGAAGTATTTTACTGAAGTCTCCATTGGATTCCGACCTGCAACCAAGCTACGGAGCACCTAGTTTGCACCTCCATGCAGCTCAAGAAACATGATGACCATCTGGTCGTGCAATATAGCACTAAAGAATAAAGATTTTGTCCAATCAACCTTCCCCATTATGGCCAAACAAGAGTTAGTTTATTTATTCCGGTAGGCTGGAGATGATCCAAATTGCTTTCCACGCTTCCGTTACGCAGTTTATTATTTTCTGGATCAAGGATATACTTTTGCAGTGCACACCACATGGACCATCCATCGTATGATGGACAGTTGTACATAAATGCAGATCATGCACACTGCATGCAGTAGTTATTCATCATGCAATAGATGATGTTCATGATGTATCGTGAGTACCGCAGAGGGTCTACACAACGTAAGCTCATCAAACACTCATAAAAGACAAACAAAGCTTAGTTCCAATGGAGAATAGGAAGTGGACTGTAGAGAGTATTCTAAAACCATATGCAAGTGTGTATAGAGTTTTTGCTGAAACAGCAGGGCGATAATTTGTTTAGGATAAGAACAGGTATTAGTGATCCACGTAGGAACATGCAGGGCCATAATCGATAGCCTTGTGGTGGGCTTAGGTCAGGGTTAAAGCAATCATGTGGTTGACCATAAGACCAGAGTGTTGGCCAATCAAGACGTGCGTCTCTACCTTCTATCCATTACCGTTGAGGAGCTTCGGTGAACTGTCAACCAAGTCGACTGTAGTTCTGCCCCTTAAGCTACTAATATCTTACCCACTTATCCTCTACTTTTTTTATCACGAATGAAAAAAAATAAAATTGCCCTATCCAAATGCAATGCGTCGACTCTTTATTAGTCAACAATAGGGTTCTCGAGCACATGGCAATATATATTCGGATAAACTTCATTCAATAGAATTGGCCAACAAAATACCTTTTATTTTTTGGGTGGGATTGGGTGATAACCTTCAGGCTTTTACTTGTTTTTATTACTTGGGATAAGAGATGCATCTAAATAACTAAGCCCAGTAGAAAGATACATGGCCTAACATCTTCTACAATAGAAAGATACTTTTCCTATCCCAAGTACACCCAAAAGCATTAGGTTCTAAGTCCTAAAAGAGTGTTTGGTTGGAAGGAATTAGAGTCTGAAATCGAAATAAAAATGGATGTCTCTTATTTTAACTATTTAGTTGGGAGAAGTTCCATTCCGATTCTGATTCTAAGATGGAATAAAAATGGTCCAATCTAACACTCAATCTCTACTCTTTCATAAGAATTCAAATTTTTATTTCAATTCCAATTGTGATAATGAACCAAATATTTTGAAAGATTTGAACATTCTAATTCTGATTCAAAATCATTTCGATTTTAATTTCAGTTATAAACCAAATATCACCTAAGACGCTATTAGAGTGTTGCATAATTATTGAGAAAAAATATATATATATATCGTTCATATCCATTCACTATTTAGATAACCATGGCTTACAATCATGCACATGTCAAGAGACTCTCCTTTGTCTCTTTTTTTTCTGGGTGCTTGATAGGGATGGATAGCGAATGGCCAAATTGGTGTGGCGACTCGGTTCAAACAAGGACAAAGCAGTTGGGCTTTTGAAGGAGTAGATGCTCTTTGAGTGGAGTGTGGGCGGAGGTCCGTGGATGATGGCACCAAGGACAGCCCACGTTACGTCGAAGCAAATCCAGCGAGGAAGTGACTAGATGGTCAACTACTGAAAGTTTCCTCCTTAAAATGGGATTTGTCGCAATCCAAAAGGGTGCTCTTTCTTCGTAGGAATAACTACGCACTGGATTTAGCGATCCTTTTTTTAAAAGTATGTGGACACATCAAATCAAAATCTAATGGTCATATGTTCATTGCGTATGGTGACCGTTACTTTTCAAAGGCCTAGAAATCTAGAGAAAGAATAGTAGGTAGAATTCATTCACTTCCGGTATAATCAAATGTAACCAAATGTTTTGCATCTGAATATAGTGTGGCTCATGCCCTGGACATAATTAAAGATTGGAAATTCTTATTGCACTGTGCACATGGTGTAGAACGAGCTGCACCGCGTGGTGATTGGCACGCACATAGGATCCGAGCACGATGCCTAAAAAAAAAATTTTCTTCTGATCGGTATGCGTGCCAATCATCACGTTCGGTGCACAAAGTGTTTCAAATATTTTTTTTATAGAAAAAAAAAGAAAGAAAAAAAAAAGAGAGGGGAGTTGGGGATCAAACCCCACGCATTATCTTTTTGGGGACTATGCGTTGCTTTCTTCATACAATTGGTGAAAACGGGCCGGCCTTTGGACCACTTTATAATTCGGCCTGTTGTCTGGACTGAACCTTGCCGTTTCCCGGCCCATTTACATGCCTAATCCCACAAACCCACGTGCAACGCATGTACGCACGGACATATTGTGCAAGCCTGAAAAGCACTCTTGAGAAGAGATATTCTGAGCTTCCGCACTTATCATCTACGGTGATTGATTCATGCACACGCTTCAAAGGAACAAAAAATTTTGTTTTGGTAGCTGCATTTTTTTTTCATCCGAATCCACACATGAGCAATCACCATGGACGGTGAGTATGGAAGCCCATCACCCACGGTGAGCAAAATATTTCCCCTCGTGAGAAAACGCTAAGCATCCATCACTTCAGCGGCTGGCAAAATGGTCCTGACCTCCAAAAATGGTGCTCGGACGACCAGAATAAGCTCAGAATCCAAGACTCAGGTTAGCTTTAGTTAAAGCAGGCCCAGGCCTAAACCCTTAACCCAACAGCCATGACCTAAATTGTGCCCAGGCCAACTCCAGCCCATTAAAATCCCCGTTCTTTTTACGAAGCACAAAACGTAAGGGATAATCGGCGACTCGACACGTAGCTTAGACAATTTCAGATTTATTCGTCCCTCCAGAGCAATTTCGGAGTGTTGAACGATTAAATTCCTTCAACTTGCTCTTGAGAAAATCATGAGAGAACACAATCTTCTACAGCAGCTTAGACTTTCTAGCACTGGGGCCATAGATGGCGACAATTACGCCCACAAACGCTTGGGAAAGAAAGAGACTCAAAACCATACCTGACTCTGGTTCACGGTAAAGTGAAGAAGAGAAAAGATAATTTTTAGAAAGTAGGGAGTAGTCTTCTTATTTAATTAAAGTTTTAAGAAGAAAGTGAATGAAAAAAAACTCAAGAAGATACTTTTTATATTTTATGAAAAGTAAAAATCTATGAGGAGTATAGATTTTGGAACTTCAAATGAAATGGAAATATGTTATCTTTTTTTAAAAAAAATATTTTTTAAAAATTTGTGGCTAAAATTCTATAAAATATGAATCGATGGTTAAAATGAAATATTGAATAGTAAAATATTCCTAATATTTATATTTATATTAATATAATATTTCTATTAATATTATTATTATATTATATAAAATATTATATTTATATCTATATTAATAAATATATTATATTAAAAATATTAATATAATAAACTATTATGATTTAATATTTATTATAATATATTAATATTATATTTATATTTATATAAATATATTATTATTATTTATATAAAGCTTGAGAATCTTATATCTATTAAGGATATAATATATATTTTATATAGTTTTTATAGCAAAGTAAATGCTTAATCAAATATAAGTCAATCTAAAATAAATAATTTTTTTATAGTCAATTAACATGCAAAAATTATATTTCTAGAAAATTATTTTGTAGGAAGTAAAGTTTTTTTCGCAAATTAAACAAGTCCATATATTATGAAGTAAGAGTTAGAAAATTGGACACATATAGAGAACCTCAAATCAGGTTCAGGATAATGAGTCAATAATTTGATGGGATGATGCTTATCTTGAAAAAACTGCCGCGGCAGTTGTGATCGTATCTCCAATGGAGGCAATGGATAGCACACAAAGAAGGCAGTGGAAGAAGTCCGATAATAACTGGCTGCTACGATGGATTTTGTCCGCAAGCGTGGACATCAGTCACAAAGATAGCATTGCCTAAACGACTTCCATTACTATGACAATAAAAGCTTATCCACTGGATTCTAGACACCAGCTCTCCTTCTCCTTTTTGGTTCGCTCTCCCTCTATATATAGATGTTATCTTGATCACTAGCTACTAAGATATTCCAAAATCTAAACATGTATAAGATGCGGATGGAATTGGTGTTCCTCTTGGTAGTGATTAGCTTGAGGCTTGTCACGCTTGAAGCAAGATTGCAACGAGCCGGTGGGCTTCTGCATACAGATGGTGGGCAGAGCAGTCGGTTTTTCGTGCATGGAGGAAGTGCTCGGTCCATGATGGGAGCTGATGAGGGTAAGAGGGAAGTGCCGGGAGGTCCGGACCCTCAACACCATGTCCTCTCGCCAACCATTGCATGCCCGCACGCACGCACGCGCGCGCGCGCGTGAGAGAGTGTGTGTGTGTGAGAGAGAGAGAGAGACTTCATATTCCACTCAATTCTTCTTGAAAGCTTTCGGATGGACCTCAAATGCTCAAATGAAGCGCAGTAGTTTATGAACAGGAGAGCCATGTATCGAACAGTATTTCCTTCCCTTCCATCAGCTTAAAATATAATATTCCATAAGTCTTGTTGTTGCAATGGTGATGAAAAGTAGTGCCATGTCGGAAAGACAAATGAAGGTTGCAAACTTGGTTAAAGCATGTCCTTTCCACCTATTTCAGTCTCATTCTTGAAATAACAATTAGGATAGCAATTAATCTATCATCTCCTTTCTATTAACTTCAACCACCATAAGCAATTCATGAGCTTCTTGCACCGGCCGAATTAAGTGATGTCCATTCTCGCGACGAATTCATTTGAGCAGAGACTTTGGAAGCCGTCTCTCAGGAAGGAGGCAGTTAAATGGCTTGTTTGTTGTAGATTCCACCAGCTTTTCACTCCTAATCTTCCTCTTTTGATTGTGGTTTGTTCTTCCTGCTGTCTTGAAGATTGAATTAGCTACACCACCGAAGCCATCTGCCAAGACGCTGCTGCAAAACATGATCAAGTGGTGTCTAAGCTTAACCACATCCATCATCTCTCCCTAACAGATTATCATTTTTCCCATCCTATAAGCAGCGTTCATTTAATGTCAGACTTGATCGTCCAGCTCGATGCATCGGTTTGCCTGTATTTCGATTATTAACGGTCCTGAGCAGAGGATCCTTTCAAAACAAGAGGAGTTTGACGTAGCAAGAGTCCCTGAATTGCAATAATATTCCAAAGGAATTCTGGGGCTAAACCCTCCCTATATATTCTCCATCTTTGACACCGAACACTTTCGGATTTTTCATGACTCGTTTTTTTATGAGCTTTGTTGACTAAAGTCTGGAAGAGAGATACCATAACAACAATATCGACCGAAATCTTAAACCAAGACCTGCAACTCGTAATAGCTAGGTAGTTGGAAGCTGATAAAATCGAGAAAAATCACAGCTCGATTTGTAAGGGAGAATAATTTCTTCATGAAGGAAACCAGGAACGGGGGTAGAAACCATCAATCTACAAAAATCCAATCAAATATAAGACCAATATAGCTTGTATTCAAAAGGGATACCATGTTAGCAAAAGCAAAAGCGCTTGCCTTGTAACAAAAGCTACTTAGATGCAAGCAGTCCACCATGTTTTTTCCCTGTACTGATGTAACCTACATCCTTGTCATAATAGCAAGAAGTTTAATTGCTGAAAGATTTGAGAGGATCATTGGGGTCAATATCATAAAGGAGAGGTAGATCAGCAGGCAGGGTCTCGAGGCTCAAGCCTGCATTTCTAAGCCTCTCCACCACTTCCTCGAACAAAACCCTGTTCCCACCAGCAGTGAAGTGCAACCCATCCCTGAAAACATATATACATTTATTGAAATAGCATAGAAAGAAGGTATATCTTTGTGATGTTCTAGAGTCAAACAGAAAAATGCACACCACCTGATTTTGCTGGTGTCTAAAGAATTAGGATCGGTGAGTCCAATCATTCAAGTCATCTAACAAGGGAAGTTCCTAAAAAGCTAGGCAACACTAATGGGTTCCATTTGATTGGTCATTATAGAAGGCCTTGTTCATTTAAATAAACATAAATAGTAAACAGGAAATTCTTAAGATGGGTATCAATTTTTGACTCCACCAGAAGATAATGTAAACCAGTATATGTGCATCTGCATAGCCTCAAATTCACTTTTCTTGACTCTTCTTTAGCCCCTATTAATTGCGCATGCTTAAATGAACATTTGTGAGCAGGTATTTTGCCAACTTCTTGGAGTCAGCTTAGTGAAGTCAGTGGTTCCTATTCAATGCCAAGTACTCCAAAATGAAAGGGTACTCAAACCTTTATTAGTTACTCTAGTTATAATCTAAGTGGTCTCTCTATCTCCTTTTAGAACTTTACAACCTGAACACCCAAAATCATAACTCTTCAGAAACCCTCTGTGACTGCTAGATAACATTACCTCAGCATGGTTTTATCTTTAGAATTGAATACTTATTGTTTGTGGTCACTTAAATCATAAGGTGCATGTTAAAGGAGAAGCAAAAGAATTTTTTATGTAGTCATATTCCATCCTAACTAAATAAGTTTATCATCACCAAACCCAAATTATTCTGATAATTGAAGCTTCTAACAAACATAACGAGTTCAAAGTTGATGGGTGCATGCATGTGAAGAAGTTGTTTCCGTGCACCGTCACAATGGAGACAAGTACAATATGATGCATACCTTAAAAATACCTTCTCCCAATTAGGAAACTGCTGCATTTTAGACCAGATATCTATCACTGGAATTCCAGATTCTTTAGCAACAGCAATGCAAGCCTTTGCATAAGCGCCAGCAGACTCATTGGTTCTTTCTGGCAGACCTGAGGGGTTGTCGCCAAATGGATACCTGCACAACATCCACTTGAACCATCAGTGCGAACTTTTTAATTAAAATAAAATATATTCTCCTGTTTGAATTATAGGTTCCATGTATGAAATGCATACCGTGCTTACTACATATGATATGAAACCTCAAGAACCCACAGTTTATCATTCTCAAATATGATCTATATTTCAAACACATCTTATACATGTAGTTCACATGTTTACCACATTTTTCAATTCTATAACAAACAATGCCCATACTTTCCTAGATATTTTACTTTCCTCTTCAGGGGTTAAATTATATTACACATATGACATATGGAAGTTTTCACAGCTGATTGGTGGAATACAAAAGGCAGAGAGGGATTGTTATAAATATAAATTATCAATTGCTTACAAGATATAAACCATGTTGATTGAACAGACCAATAATGAAGTATGTTACTCTTCTATCCTATGGTTATAATAAGTCCCTCCACCTTTTAGTGTAGATGGTCGCTTGTTGAACCCAAAACAGTCAGACAACACAAAAACATAACTATAGTAGCTGCCAACAAAAGAAAATAAAGTGAAAAACCCTTTGAAGAAAAGAAATTGTAACTTGTTCTCTCTCTCTATATATATATATATGTGTGTGTGTGTGTGTGTGTGTGTGTGTGTGTGTGTGTGTGTTTATGTACATATCCATCACGACAACTTAGTTGATCTCTTAAGCTTAGACATAGGCCCAAAATTATGATTTACAACCCCCTCCACACGTTGAATAAATGGAACCTCCACAGAAGAAAGGTTAAATGACTCGGTGAAAAAGACCAATAAAAAGTCCATAATTTCATTAGTGGAAAGTAATGAACAAAGTTTATAGGTACATCTAAAAGCCAAAATATTCAGGATCTTTTATTTGTATTTCCTAGAACAAAAAGAGCGAATACTGGATTCCAAGGAAAGATCTATATAAAGATCATTGGACTAGAAATTGAATGAGTTCAAATCCACTGAATGTAAGCAAACCATCATATTGAAATTACTTGATAACTTAATACATACTAGCATAGGGCACATGCAATGCACAAGAGATATGAAGCATAGGTAATTGTGATCTTTTTAATGTTATTCATGTGAATTGATAAATTCATCCATACTTTTGAAGAATGCATTTCTTTATTTCTCTAAACCACCCACCCCGCCTTCCCCAGGAGGCCCCAAAGCCAAAGAGAATAAACATAGCAAACGCAGGATGGGTTGGTGGGGAGATGTGGAGTTCATTGTCTGGTTCTCTGAACATGGATGATGCATGTGGTTAGATGACTTCCATGTCCCAGCATGATCCAGGCACATAGGCATTCACTTTATGGTGTTAGAGGTGCAAGTGGGTGTTCATTACATGCAAGGGGCAGTGTCTACCAGGCTTGTAGAATGTGTCCATGTCCAATATTATCTAAAAGGATTCAAATAAAACAAGTTATTGGAGGCATGGCATTTGTTTGCTAAAGTTGGCAGCATACAAGTATCAACCATATTTCAAAGATTAATGCATCCGAGCAAGGCATTTTTCTTGATTTCATAATCACTCTGCATAAAAGCTTTGATTCTTAACAGAAGTAATTCCCTTCCAAGAAATCAGCGTTTTAGATTTTTTGCACAGATTGAACCGGCAACTACTTCATTTAGAAATTATGCATTTCCTCATTCTATTGCAAATCAACACTAATATGTGACAGAAACCCACCAGGTAACATCTATCCATTCTTAAAAAGCTCCTTACCCCAAAAACAGAAAAAATCTTTAAAAACTTGATTTTACCGAACACAGTTAAAAACCTTTTCTCTGCAATCTGTACTGTTATTAGAAACATTGTAGGCTAAATAAATTAATCTTCATCCTGCCTCACTGTTAAGTTAAAAACCTGCCTTGTTCCACTATTGAAAGGTCAACCTAGAGATACTGGAACCCTTGATTATCTGGCTTATAATTTGTGCCTCAGAGATGGAGTCACTTGGTATCTTAAAACTATCTAGTCTATATTAACTCAACTTTCATTTTTCTGAGAGATTTTTATAAAAGCAATGAAGATTCTTAGAATTTTATTGCTTGTATCTAGCTCTTCACATAGTTCCAGAGTACTTTGTGAATGGAGGAAAAAACTAACTTGAAAAGGAGCTCTAACTCCAATATAAAGTTTATGTTGTTTTAGGTACAAGAAGGAGCTGAAGCTGAAAAGAAAACAAAAGGTTACGACCAGTTCACGCAGGCATTATTTAAGAATGTTTAAGAAAAGTAACACCAAAACCATCAGCTCTTAGGATCTGGGCTAGAGCCGAATGGATACAGTCACCTGCAACAATGGTAAAACTGCCTTGTAATGATTGGGAGAATAGAAAATCAGCTGCCTCATTGGCCTCCTGGAATATGTGGGAAACATAGAAAACCTGGCAAGTAGCTTTCCATCCCATTATGTCCCTCAACAAAGGTTGGTTTCTGTGATTGACAATCGAGGGTAAAAAGAAGCATTTGAATAGTGGTCTTCATTTAAGCTTCTTTTGTATGACCATATCTATCTAGATAAGCTTTTTGCTTTCTATAATGGACATGGGGAAATAATGGTCCTCTTTAGAACCCTCTAGCTTCACTCACATGGTATAAAAATGAAATTCTAAGCAGATGCCTTTTCCACATAAATTGGTGCAGTTACAGGAGAGGAAGGGATCAAGGTGGATTCCTTGAACTATTTGAACTCAAACACATAATAGTGCAAAATAGTTCAGACTGCAGTGTTGGTCTGCACGCAGATTTTAAAAGCTTCCCACCACAATCACTTTGTTGCCCAGCACTAATAAGTTTTCATATCTTAATTGAAGGGGAGAGAGGATTTTGTAAGATTTTCTCAGGAGCTAGATGTGAAAGAGAAAATTTGGGATGTTTCAATCAAGCAAATATTATAAAAAAAATAATGAAATAAAACCTGAGTTTATTTATGAGATGAGAAAGCAACCACATGATAAAAAAATTGCCATTAAATTCAAGCAATATGAAAAATATCAAATGCGAGATAAGTGACAAATTTTAGGACTGAGCCAAAATATTCCAGTTGAAGTATTAAGGTCGTGCCAAAGATCATTGAGGGACAAGCAGCCAGCCGATGAATGATAATAGAACCAGAACATGCAGCAATAGGTATAGAAGCAAGCTTGGGCTTACATTTTAGTATCAAGAAAAGATAGAGAAGACCTAAGAAATTCTGGAAGAACATGACAGCTTTTGAATTGATAATGAACCTGAACAGGAGTTAGTAGAAAAGAGATATTTGTAATATAACCCAAGTTAGAGTTCACCGACTATAGCAAAAGGCTGAGAATATTGTTACAGCTCATTTAGGATGTTTTGGATACACCGCCATGAGAGCTTTTCGCAAAATATATGAAAACTAATTATGGTTTGATGATAATACCTGTATGGATGCTTTGAGAGACCATTTTAGCTCCTCACCTTTGCAACCAAGCTTCTTTCATATTAGCTTTTTAAATTTCTAACCCAGGACATTGAACGCAGGTAGGAAAAGAAATTACAGATACCAGATAGTATTAGAAATTTATTTAAATATCATTTCATCATATAATTTATGGGTTATCACTCCGAAACTGAGCCACACATCATAATAAAGCATTCGTTAGGCCAGCAAGGTACAGCAGTCTAAGAGACATGATTTATCCAATGTGTTCCATAGTTGTTAGCTCCTAATCGATAGAAAAATGGGGCTGCCAAGCAATGGTAGAAGGGCATGCCATATGCTGCATCAGCTTTTCTTAAGGCCCTGATGCTGCTTGCCAGGTTATTTGACATACCGATAAAAAACTAACATTTTAATAAGACAACAGGAAACGCTTATGAAGATGAATTAGCTCCGGCAAAAATATAGTGGCTATATGGATCCTGTTGGGGATAAACCCCGCTCCCGCCGAACTTCTTCCAGGACTTTTACTTTAGTCAGACTCCTCTAGAAGCCAAACTTCCTCCGAACTTCTCCTTCAGATGGATCCCTCCAGAAGCCGAACTCCCTCCGGACTTCTACTTCAGTCGAATTCCTCCAAGAGCCCACCTCCTTCCGGACTTCTCCTTCAGCCGAACTTCTCCACCTTCTCCATCAGTCGAACTCCATCCGGATTCTTTCAGTGGATTACTTCTAGATTTCAAATAGCATTCCTCCTTGATGATTTCCTCTAACCGTATTTCCTTTAGGAGTCCGAACTTCTTGAATTGACATACGTCAAAGCTCTTCACCCCTCCACGTGACCCCGAGCAGCTCGGTAAAAGACGGCTACGGCTGTCACTATCAGTCTGCTGCAGGCGGCGCCCCTCTCATGCGGCCCTGAGCAGCCAGCTACTAGACGGCTACGGCTGTCACTATCAGTCTACTCCGAGCTCCATCTATAAAAGGAATCCTCCATATACATTTTCTCTAAGCTCTCTTCTCCTTCCCGAAACTCTGCCGAACTCTTTCCCGAGCACTCTATTTCTGTTGGCCAAAAAAGTTGACTTGATCGTCGGAGGATCCTGCCGGAGCCATGACCACTGACTCCAAACGGGACTTTGTTTTGCAGGTCACCGACGGCAACCTCTTCCTCAGCTCCAGTTCGATCCGACGTCGATCAGATTCTGCACCAACGGGATTGGCGCTAGAGGAAGATCCCTCTATTCCTGAGGTACCCTTGTTCTTAAAGGAGTGCTCAGCCGACCCTGTAAATCTTCTTCTCCAAGGTCCATCTCCATCCTCTCCCTCAATCCCAAGAAATGCCTCCAAAGAAGGTGACTTTCCGAAGATCTACCGCTTCTGCCATCAGATCCGAGCCAGACCCATCCGTTCCTGCTTCAGCGCCGGCACTTCAACCTCCTCCTCCACCGACGGCCATGGTAGGTCCGGAGCAGTTTAACCTACTGATGCAGCGGATTCAGGGTCTCACCGAGATGGTGCAGCCCCCAGCGGCGATTTCGTCAGGAAACCCGCCAGCGGAATGTCAGGAACCGATCCCAAGGAAGAGCACTTAGGCTAGCATACCCGTCGCCCCTGAGAAGGAAAAATAGAGAACAGAGGATTCTTGTTCGGATCGTGATTCTTCTCCAGAAGAGACCTCCATCTACAGCAGGAAGCCTTCCAAGATCTGCGATCAAGATGACGTCCTCGATCAGAAACTGCGGGAGATGGACCGACGGATTGAGAAACTCCGCCACGTCACTCCGGCACGCCATGATGATGTCTGCACTGATCCCCTTTCTCTCTTCGAATTATGCAAGAGCCCGTTCCGCCGAACTTTAAGCTTTCCTAATTTGAAAGCTACGATAGAACCTCTGATTCGGTCGATCACCTGAAGGCCTTTCGAATCATGATGCTGCTCTATGGTGCACCGAACGCCATCTTATGCTGAGCTTTTCCATCTACCTTAAAGGAAGCAGCAAGAAACTGGTACTCGACGTTGAAGTCGGATACGATTTTCTTCTTTGACCAGATGAGCCATCAGTTTATGGCTCATTTTGTTAGCAGCCGGCGTCCCCGCTAAGGTTCGGATTCTCTGATGAATATCAAGCAGAAAGAGGGGGAATCGATCCAGACTTATGTTACCCGATTTAATACTGCTGTATTGGAGGTCCAGAATCTGGACCAGTCTGTTGCAATGGCCGCATTCAAGGACAGCCTTCAGAAGAATGATTTATTATTCTTCCTAGAAAAGAAGTACCCCAAGAACTTTGCCGATCTATTAGGCTGAAGAATATGCCCGAGCAGAAAAAGCCTTCAGATTGAAGGATGAGAAAGCCGCAAGAGAGCAACGGACGGGCGAATCCAATAGACCCACCGCTAATAGAGGGTCGAATGAAGTTCGACCGCGCTCACGGACTCCCCCCGAGCGCAAACGAGTCCAAACTCCTCCTCGAGCTCGTCACCAAAGAAGCTCCGACAGAAGGGTGCAAAGTTCTCCCCTCGAAAAGTTTCATAACTACGCCCCTCTTAATGCTCCTAAAACTCAAGTTCTGATGAAAATTAAGAATCAGCAACCAAGACCAAAAGAATTACAATCTCCCCCAAACAAGCGCAATCGAAGCAAGTACTGCCTCTACCATCGTGACCACAGCCTCGATACTGAAGAATGCATTCAGCTCCAAGACGAAATCGAGAAGCTTATCAAGAGAGGCCGGCTGGATCGATTCCTCAGACGCCGGTCCAAAGCGAGAGAAGATCAGCCAAGGGCGCTACCGCAGCCAAAACCACCAATGAGAAAAGAACAATAAGGAGATCGACCGCCTCTCGGCATCATCAACACTATCTTTGGGAGACTTAGTACTTCGGCAAGGCGCCAAACTTATCGCCTGAAGAAGCTTGGAGGAACAATACTCCCACGATCTTAGAATTAAAAAAATCTAAGGATGTACTACCAGGAAGAAGCAATCAATAGTGGCCATGTTAGGAATAGGAGGAGAATCTCGTCCTAACATGAGCAAGTCGAAGTCCTTCAACCTCGGTCAGAGATAATATCTCTCCCAAGCTTTGACGTTAATGTCAATAGGAGATAAGATCTCCTTCAACCTCGGCTGAAAATAAGATCTCCCCCGAGCTTCAACGTCAACAGGAGATAAGATCCCCTTCAACCTCGGCTGGAGATAAGATCTCTCCCGAGTTTCAACGTCAACATCAACAGGAGATAAGATCTCCTTCAACCTCGGCTGGAGATAAGATCTCCTCCGAGCTTCAACGTCAACTTCAACAAGAGATAAGATCTCCTTCAATCTCGACTGGAGATAAGATTTCCTCCGAGCTTCAACGTCAACTTCAACAGAAAATAAGATCTCCTTCAACCTCGGTAGGAGATAAGATCTCCCCAAAGTTTCAATCTCAACGGATGCAAAGCCCGAAAAAGAACTTCGGCAGTCATCTTTTTGTACTCCTTTCCGTTGAATTTCAAACTCGAAAGTGGGGAGACTATTGTTGGGGATAAATTCCGCTCCCACCAAAGTCCAGTCTGATGCTTAGTCTAATACGACTGGTAATCATGGAAGAGCTTTGATTGAAAATTCTTCCTCCAGCAGTCAAACCCCAGCCGAACTCCTTTAGCAACCGAACTTCTCCAGCGGCCAAATCCCCTAGACTCCCTCCAACAATCGAACCCCAGCCGAGCTCCTTCAAGCAGTCGAACTCCTCCCAGACTTCTTCTTTGGTCGGACTTCTCCATCAGTCGAACTCCTTTCGGACTTCTCCTTCAATCAGATTCCTTCAGGAGCCGAACTCCTTCCGAACCTCTCCTTCAGTCGGATTCTTTCAGGAGCCGAACTCCTTCCGAACCTCTCCTTCAGTCGGATTCTTTCAGGAGCCGAACTTCCTTCCGAACTTCTCCTTCAGATGGATTCCTCCAAGAGCCAAACTCCCTCCGAACTTCTCCTTCAATCGAATTTCTCCAGGAGCCGAACTCCTCCGGACTTCTCCTTCAGATGGATTCCTCCAGGAGTCGAACTCTCTTCGGACTTTTCCTTCAGTCGGATTCCTACAGGAGCCCAACTTCCTCCGGACTTCTCCTTCAATCGGATTCCTTCAGGAGCCGAACTTCTTTCGGACTTCTCCCTCAGTCGGATTTCTTCAGGAGCCGAACTTCCCCTGGATTTTTACTTCAGTCGGATTTCTCTAGGAGCCAAACTCCTTCCAAGACTTCTACTTCAGTCGGACTCCTTCAGGAGCCGAACTTCTCCTTCAGATGGATTCTTTTAGGAGCCGAACTCCCCCCGGACTTCTACTTCAGTCGGATTCCTTCAGAAACCGAACTCCTTCCAGGACTTCTCCTTCAATCAGATTCCTCCAAGAGCCCAACTCCTTCCGGACTTTTCCTTCAGCCGAACTCCTTCCAAATTTCTCTTTCAGCCGAACTTCTCCATCAGTCAGACTCCTTCTGGACTTCTCCATTAGTCGAACTCCATCCGGATTCCTCCAGCGGATTACTTTCAAATTTCAAGTAGCATTCCTTTCGGATGATCCTCTCTAGTCGTATTCCCTTTAGGAGTCTGAACTTTTCTAGAATTGACATACATCAAAGCTCTTCACCCCTTCACGTGGCCCCGAGCGGCTCAGTACTGGACGGCTACGGCTGTCACTATTAGTCTGCTGCAAGCGGCGCCCCATTCACGCGGTCCTGAGCGGCCAGCTACCGGACAGCTATGGCTATCACTATCAATCTGCTGTAGATGGCACCCCTCTCACGCGGCCCTGAGCGGTCAGCTACTGGACGGTTATGGCTGTCACTATCAGTCTACTCCAAACTCCATCTATAAAAGGGACCCTCCATATACATTTTTTTTAAGCTCTCTTCTCCTTTTCGAAACTCTATCGAACTCTTTTCTGAGCACTCCATTTCTGTTGGCCAGAAGAGCTAACTTGATCGTCGGAGGATCCTGCCGGAGCCACCACCATCGACTCCGGAAGGAACTTTGTTTTGCAGGTCACCGACGGCGATCTCTTCCTCGGCTCCAGCTCGTTCTGACGTCGACCAGATTCTACACCAACAAATCCTATGATATTCCGATAAAGCAGAAAAATTGCCCATCACCACATAGAATTCTTCCCATAGACCAACCCAAATAAAAATGCCTATGTAGTTATAATAATATGAACAGAAGCATATTTGTAAAGCCAAAACCCTTCCCTTATTTCTTTTGTAAGTAATGCCAGCAAGATACAGAAATCTCACACAAAAATGTTAGCAGCTATATGTAAGCCTTGCACTGCTCCCTTCTCAACTGACACTTAGGACTGCCACAAGAACCGTGCAGCCTAATCAGGTACCTATTATTTATTATCACGTTCAAGACTATTACAAAGGAATGTCTCCATACAGGTTGATCCAACCCATTTAAAGTTTGTTGCTAATTTTCAAGCTTCCAAGTATGACAAGAGCAAAATTCTGCATGGTGATTCATTTAAACAGTTTGGAGGGACTTATAGAATTACCGGAGTCGCCCATTCTCGTCAACAGGTGGTGGCGTGATGAGGATCACAACAGTAGAAGGCCATCGCTCCTGAACCAAACATATATACAAAGGTACAAGAAGTAAAAAGGCAGCAAATCAGTATATAAATAAAGCCATAATGGAGCTTCGATACAATCTGGGACCTGAGATAAATTGCCACCCACTATGAAGTGAGCGTTAGTCTTCCACTGGTGATGATCAACTAACAGTCAAAGCGCACAGAAGGGGCGCTAATATTAACAGTCCTTTACAGCAATATCTTTATGTAATTGATTATTAGCCCTTTAATTCATAGTAATAATCATAAGAATAATAACAACAAGGAAAGCACGTAGTGGGAGTTTGTGAAGGCGTCAGAATATCATTATATTAAGCCTTTTTCTTCTTTAATCATCACATGCCAGCTTGACTGTTGGATGGGGACCATCGGCACACTAGTCTAGGTCTAGCAATACAATCCCATAAAAAGGTTGGTCCATGAATGCGAGATTATACAATAAAAAAGAAAAAAAGATGGGTGCCAACATCAAATTTCTTCTGTAGAAAAGAGTGATACTGGAGAGCTCCTGCTTCCAAGCATAAGTTGCGAACGATAAGATATTACGTGACAAATTTTTGCAAACACCAACACCTCTATAGCTACATAGAGGTGCTGGATGGATAATGACAGCGGTGGTGTGGCGGCGGCGGCAATAGTGGTGGACGGATGCTAATGATGGAAGTGGTGATGTTGGTGGTGATGGTGCGGCGAGGGCGGCGATGGTGTGATGGGTTCGTGGTGGTGGCGGCGGTGGCGGTGGCGGAGACAACAGTGGTGGTGGTGGAGGTAGCGCTATAATTGATGGTAGAAAACATGATTTTTTAACTTTAAAAATATTAAAAGTAAAAAAGTTTACGTTTATTTTGAAGAAATAAAAACAAAATAATTCCATCAAGTACGTTTTTTTGGTTTTCTATGATTTTATTTTTAAAAGTAAAAAAACAAAGACGATCAAATGGGCATTAAATGTTCTTAAAGCATTTTTTAAAAAAAAATATTCAAACAGCCAGCATTCAACCCACCCAGAGTCCGACGGCACCCGTTTCGTTCCTCACCCTTCTTCGTAGAAGAAGGCGGTACAGTGTACACAGGGTCGGGCAGCGAGGGTGCGAGACGGCGGTACGATACCAAGGAATGTAAAATAGTTCTACCGCACGTGGAGGCAAACGTGTTGTATGCTTGAGCGATATACAAGCTAAAAACTGAAGGAGAGAGTCACGTGGTGGCGGTGTCGTACCTTGAGAAAGGAACAGATGGCACGGAGGTTGTTTTGGTACTCCGGAAGGGGGACGTGCTGGAAGCCGCTGCTCCGATCGGCGAGGGAGGCGTCGTTGGCTCCGAAGAATACCGTCACCGCCATCGGTGATTTACCCTCCAAGCACACCCCATCCATCGCCCTCTCCACCACCCTCAGCGCCCACCTCGTGTTGTACCCGCTGTACCCTCGCAGCACCACGTCCACCTGATCAACAAGCATAAAATACTCCAGATCTCAAAAATATAAAAGAAATCGGAGAGAAAGGGAAGGAGACCGAGAGAACTCGGCAATCCCAGATCTCAAGGGTAAACTCACCGTGCGGGAGAAATGGTGGGCGAGAGCGGCGCCCCACCCCCCATCCCCAAAGGACTCCTCCGTGATGGAGTCTCCGAACAACACCAACTTCGGACGCATATCGCCTCTCCGGGAAGCCGCCACCACCACTAGTCCTCCGTCGAGATCTGTCTAGTTTTCTCGGCCGCTTTGGTCGGTCTAAATAGATGTACAGGAGAAATAATAGACAAATAGAAACATGGATAGCGTACCATGCTCAATGTTTTCTTCTGTATCCGGTAGAGAGAGAGATAGAATCTAAAGTGTCCAACTCGCTCCGACTTTGGGATTCGTTTCGCCTTATCTAGTCAGACTAGCCTACTTCCTGGCCTATAAGCAACGAGCATTGGCACGATCCTTTTACCGATATGCCGCTACTTCACACCGTGAATTACGAGCCGACTTTGCCGCACAAAATCTCTCTTCTCCGTATGGGCCGCAAACAAAGGCCTACGATTTCAGCATTTCGGTCCGTTCCGGTTCCTGCTACCGATGTAGAAATGTTTTTTTTTTTTTTGTAAAATAAAACTCTGCAACGCCCGGTCTATCGACGTGACCTGGGAATAACCCTCACCTTTCCCCTTTCTCCGTCCCTCCCTCTAGCTTTTGGGATGCTATGATTGTGCTGCTTGTGTCAGAAGATATTTCACGATCAAACGACCGACTGAATTTTTTTTTTTTTTTTTTTGGTAAACATCAGCTGGTTCAAATCTATGCTCTAACGATGGTCTAAATTTTTCACCGTTTCCCCCTCTTATTAATAATGTTTTCTATTTTCTCTCTCTTATTAAGAGGGTATAGGACAAGAAGATAGTTTCAGATGGATAGCACCATCAATGAAATTGGGATAGGTGGTAAAAACTGAATAGAGTCGGATGATTGGGCCACCCTTTAAATGTCTGTGTATTCGATATAGGCTTTTGGATTATATCTCATGTGGTGATTGTTGGATTCTAGTGTATGGTGTGACGCCACGAAAAAGAATAAAGGGAAAGGTGGGCTTCGAGAAGAGCGAAGTGGGCCGGAGACGGGCGTGAGCGATGGATGAAATGTGCGGCTGTCGGAAGACGACGGCCATTCCGGGTTTTTTTTTTTTTTTTTTTTTTTTTGGTGGGGTGGGTTTGTTACAAGCGGAGAGCCGCTTGGCGGGACACTGGGGGAGCTTTGCCCCGCTAGAAAGTGGTGATGGTTGGTACGATGGCACGTGAGCCGCGCGTACGTGTGCGCTAACACCGTCGCTTCGTGCCTGCGTTAACCAAGACTGATGCGACAGGGGAAATGTTTGATGGACGGCTGATATCCCATGTCTCTGAAAATTTTAGTGCAAAGTGCAATGCATGACGTACGTTCACCAAACGGACTTCATAGCCCTGGGCGAGCCGAGATCGCCAAGGATACGAGATATACCGGTATTTAAATTATAAAAATAGTTTAAATATATAATAAATTAATAAAATATATTTATTAATACATTAATTATATCAATCAATCAAAATATAATTATTTGTATAAAAAATGATGCTCATACCAAGATTTACTGGAGCTAATGAAGAAGCAGTCCTTGACAAAATCTATAAGATAAAGTTTTGATCGAAATTGGCTCTAGTAGAATCCTCCGATGATTAAATTAGTTTTTTTATCAATAGAAATAGAGTACTCAGAAGAAAATAAGCAGATATGAGTGCTTCATGAGTAGATGCATATATGGAGAGTCTCTTATATAAATGGAGCATACAATACATTGATAGTGATAATCGTAACCATCTGCTAGTGGATCGTTCATATCATATAGAGTTTATTACAAAGGGTGAGCTATCATTTATCGCGATTTGTAGATGGTTGAAGTTAATTTGCTGAAGTTCAATTGATAGATTAGAGATTTTTGTGCTTTGGAGCAAATTATTTATACAAAAATCAAGATCGGGCTGGCCGATCTTGAAAACCGACTTTTAAATCATGGAGGATGGATTTGCAGGTCAATTGGATTCTACTATTATTACGTTTGATAGCTTTGAGGAGCTCGGCAACCTTCAAGATCGATCGAAAGTGGACATGAATGATTAAGCTGGAGACTAGGAAGAGGAAAGTGGGTTCCCAATTGGGGACCACAGCCAAAGTTTCTTAGAGGAGTTCAACCGGATGGTAAAAATCCGAGTTTCATTGGCGACTAAGACGGGCAAAGTTCAAGACTCAAAACTCCCTGTGGGTACTACCTTCACTATTTTTTGAAGTTTGGTATATATTTAAGATCAATTCGAAAGAGCATTAGGATTCCTCGTTGATAGAATAGTGGCTGCTTATTTCAGATTGAGGATCGGACTTGTATTGACTACGAGATCTTTTTACTATTCAACTTCGCTCGGCCGATATGTACAATATAAACTGGCCAAATTTATAATTGTCCGGAGGAGAGAAAGAAATTTGGCTGCTTTCAAAGTTAGCAACTATTCATAGGACAAAGTGGAGGAATCCGACCATAAAAGAATTAGTCCGAATGAAGCTTGGTTAGAAAGAAGTTCGGTTGGAATAGAATTCAGTCGATTGAAATCCTCAATATGTAATTGATGAAATACATTGCTGTTCAAGTTCATCTGACCAAAATCCAAAAATCCTTGAATTCTATAGTTATTGGAAGAAGGTTGGTGATCATGGTTGAAAAAATCATCCGCCGTATATTGACTGGAGGTCGATTTTTTCAAAATAGGGTGGAATAGGAGAGCTGCTTGGGTGAGGTTCGGTCATGATTATCATTCCGAATCATACTGAAATCAGACATCTAATCGGACTTCAATGAAAGCTATTTTATCCTTTAATAATAATTATATATGCTAGCCAGTATAATATATCACCCTGTTGGATATGTGCTCCGCGTTCATTTAAAGTAATATCTCATTCCAAATTTTCGAGATGAAAACCTTGGTAAATGATTGCTTGAGATTTTCTTTTTCTTATTAAAATATGAATGACTCAAAAAAAAAAAAAAAAAAAAAAGAAATAAGTTTTTTCGTTAAGAACCTTTAATATAATAATAATTTACTTATATTTTCAGAGAAAATTTTTTGGACAATGTTTTCGGAATCAAACATAACCTGAGCAGCCAACGAGACTCTTTCTATTATGGAAAAAATTAATGAATACCCATCATGAGGATTGCCCTTTCCTGATGCATCTTATTTTTCTTCTTTAATTAATTAATTATTAATAATGTATTGGGCATTTGATATATTTTCAAAAATCATTTTTTGAAGTTTCCAAATATCTCTCTCTGTTAATTACTAACCTTTCTTACATTGTTTTTTTTGATAAAACCTTTCTTTCATTGTGCTTGTTCCTTTTCTACGTTCATACGAGTTGTTAAGTGTTAACATTCAATCTAAAACTGTTAATTTTATAATTTATAATGACATTTTTTTGGTACAAAATAAATTTGTTTTTATAGAAAACTTGAATTGGTCTCCAATTAAATATTTATGTGTTATTTAAGGTGACAGGGGCATGGTTCTTCATATTTAAATATCCCAAGAGCTTTTGCTTGCACCTTTTACCACGGCACTTTCTTGGTGAAGTGATGTATAATCTTTCACTTCTTGTTCCTGTTTCTTTTCATTTAGGAAAGGAAAAATAAAAGTGTATAATTACGACTTTTGATTGGACGTTAGTTGATGTGGCATTCGTTGAACGATAGGAGGATACCTAAATCCTACCATCATCCATCCACTCTTCATGTATTGAATTAGACCCTATGTTGCTAATAAAAACTTCGAATAGACCATGATCAATGCAGTAAAGAAATAACCATTGCATCATAAAATAAGTGAGCGAATATGAAAAGCGTTTGGCTGTATGGTCTTAGATACATCCATCGTCCTATCAATTTGATTTTAAAGGCTAAAAGGCACTTGAGATATTGCGTGCCTTACCTTATCAATGCCAGTGTGAAAAATTTGTTGAAAATGAACTTAGTAAATATTTAAATTCAACTATCTTTCGGGTACCAATAATAGGCATCGTCTATGTCCTTAATTAAATATACATTTCAAGCTTTTGACCGTAAAATTTTTAAGAATCAAATGCTTTTGATAATCATAATTGCTCCATATCATCATGCCACAAACAAGAATATATAATTTGATCGTGCCAATCTAACATGAATACACCACTAGAGTCAATGAGCTTACAATAACTGGGGTTAAAAAAATATAGCAAAATGAAAGTTATTGCTTTATTATATTTTTTAAAAAATAATTTAATATTATATATAAATTAAAATAAAAATTTTTGTCTGTGACCTGCAAACTTCAACCATCATCAAAGCTTTCTATTCGGTCGCTCAAGTCTCCAACGTGGTTGAGATTTTTATTTTTATTTTTTTTCTTTTGATAAAAACCCGGTTGGGATGCCTGGATAGAAAAACCGCAACCATTGGCCGCCACGTGTCCATAAGGCAGCGTAAATATGAGGACTGCATCATGGTTCTCAGTCCATGTAGATGCTGTACTTCATTCTCATCAGGCGTCTGGCGGCGAAGGAGATGGAGGAGGACCGTAGTGATGTGTCGAGGCTGGGGAAGGCGGGGAGGAGAAGGGTCTCCCGACGGCTGGAGAGCCTCCGGTTTAACATGGCATTCTTAGCATCATCCCTCAAGAAAGGGAGTTCAAGAATAGCAGAGCGACCGACCTTATTCATTCCCATGGAATGGGCATCATTTTCTTCGTCACCCCACAAACAACCAGATGGGAGATCTTACGGCTTCACCGTGGCTTGGAATAATCTAGGGGGCTTCCAAGGCGGTCGAGGCAATCTCGATCAGTTCTGCGCTTCCTTGATCTTTGGAGCCGGATTAGGATGTTTTCTTTGAGATTCTTTTCTTTTTGCGTTTGATCGGCAGTTCTTTCTTGGGATTTGATGCATCCAGGAGGATCTTGGTGATCTGCTGACCTCAAGAAATCCAACGATTTTTGTGGAGCATCGTAAGTGATTTGATGATCGGCATAGTTGAAATAATTCAGTCCACTATTAGTATAGAATGGGACTACGACAGTTATTGTAGCGGTTTAAAAATCATTGCTATATGTTCTAAAACAGCGGTTATACCTAATCATTATCATAGACTTGACCTATAATAATAGTTATACCTAACCACTACCATAGATTGATCTATAATAGTGATTACCGAAAACTGCTGCCATAAATCAAATCTATAACAACGATTGTACCTAACGATTATCATAGGCAGCGTTTAGGTATAACTGCTGCTAAAAATTTAATTTATTATAGCAATTAATCAACCATTACTATATATTTAATCAATAAAAGTGGTTATCTATAATCGCTGCCATAAATTGGACCTATGGCAGTGATTTTTGGTAACCGCTGCCATAGATCAATCTATGGCAGCGGTTAAGTATAACCGCTGCTATAGATGCATAATATAATTTTTTTCATATTTTTTTATATTTTATAATTTAAAAATTTAAAGTCTATCTTCATCGTTCATTATCTAAATATTTATTGTTAGACTGTCATCACAAAAGATCATCTCGATCCGATAGCCCTAGCTATGCCGATCGATAAAATTTGATTTCAATGATCACGAACGACCGCATGATGATCTGATAGATAAAGACAATCGATTGATCTGAAAACTTACAACAATAATTTTAGTGATATTTGTAGTACACTATCAAAATTTTACTTTAATTAGGCATCATTATCATGGTCAATCTAGTACTGAATGAATTCAATCGTTAAATAAAAAATGAGTGATCAAAAATCCAAATGATGCCCGATTATAAGATAATTTTTTAGATAAATAATTTTTGATACTATTTTGATTATTTGTACGATGATGATCGTAAAATTCAAACCACGCTTATATGAACAATTCAAAACTATATATCTTCTAATACTCATTCTTAAAAGTCTTACATAATTATGCTCGTGCTTTTGTAAGATATGTTTAATATGGATAGTTCATATAAATATGGTTTGAATTTTATGACCACTACCGTACAAATAATTAAAGTAGTAGTGAAGATCAATTATCTAAAAGATCGTCTATTAATCGGACACCATTTGATCTTTTAATCACTCATTTTTCATTTAACGATCAAAATCATCTAGTGCTAGATTAATCATGATAACGGTATCTGATTGTAGTATAATTTTGATAGTATGCTATAAATATCACCGTGATCATTGCTATAAATTTTTAAACTCATCGATGGTTACATTCTATAAAATCATTAAGCAGTCGTTCGTAACCGTCGATATTGAATTTTATCGATCAATATAGCTAGGGCTATCGGATCAAAAAGATCTTTTATGATGACACTAATAATAATTATTTAGATAATGAACAATGAAGATTGATTTTAAATTTTAAAATTATATCATATTTTAAAAAATAAAAAAAATATATATATTTAGACTTTATAGTAGTAATTAGAAAATAATCGTTGCTATATATCTACTATAGCTATTTTTAAACCGCTGCCATAGATGTATAGCAGTGGTTTGGAATAACCGTTGCTATAGATCTATGGCAGCAATTTTCAAAACTGCTACCATAGCTTTTGAAAATTTTTTTCTAGCCAAATCACTTCGCGTGCCCGATTGCATCCTTCCTCTCTCTTTCTTTCTCTCTCCTCTCTACTACTCGTGCCCTAGCTACCAAACCCGCTACCGGCTAGCTCGCCGTCGCCCCTCCCTCTTGCATCGCCACCATCGACCCCACCTCCCTCATCCCCATCGGCCCCACCTCCCTCGACCCCATCCTTGTCCTTATCGACCTTACCTCCCTCAGCCCTGTCCCTTACTGCCCCCTTCCCTTTAGTGCTATTGCGGGCCAGTCCCATCGTCAGCTTCGACCCCACTACTACAAAAAAGGGCTACAACAATGATTTGTAACCACTGCTGTTGTAGCCCAAAAAATTGATGTCATAAGCTATGACAGCAATTTTCTAACCGCTGCCACTGCGGCCATTGCCGTAGCTCTATGACAGTAGTTGTTAGAATCGCTGTCATAAATTATCTATTACAGCGGTTTATAAACCGCTGCAACAGATCGACCTATCACAGCGGTTATGTAACTGCTGCCATAGGATATCTATAGCAGCGGTTATATAACCGCTGTCATAGATAATTTATAGCAGCAGTTACATAATCGCTGTCATAGATAATCTATAGCAGCGGTTTCTTAACTGCTGTCATAAATTTAGTGTAGCGGTTGGCACTGGACCTATGGCAGCGGTTGGCACGAATATGACAGCGATTATAAAATCGATCCATAGATCTTAAATACTTAAAAAAAATATTTTTTTTATTTTTTTATATATTTTACCTGATAAATACAGATGTATAACATAAGAAAATATAATAAACAAAAAAATAATTCTAAAATACTAAAATTTTATTATCGAATAAAATTTTTTATAATATTTTTTTAAAAAATAAAATACATCAAAAGTCTCCTAAATCTACATCATCGTCGTCGTCGTCGTCACCGAAAGTCGAAGCCAGAGCTGGAGCTAGAGCTGGAATGCGGGCCAACATATTCTCGAAGCCCGTGACTCTAAAATACGTGCTGAGCATCTACATCATGTCTCTCACAATGCCCTCCAGATGAGATGTGCGCTCCTCAGCCCGATTTGTCCGTATCACAGCATGATCTGCCCATGCCAATCCTTCCTCAAGCTTCTTTCGACTGACGACATCGAAAGTCTATAAAGAGATGCTCACCTCGGACCAGTAGCTTATCGGCATGTGTTCAGGCCTACATCGGATCCTTCCAGTTTGCTCAGGCCTCAAGACCTGAGACAAATGGTCATGGGGCCCAAAGGTATTCGGGCCCTCGCTTGCGAGCGTATCTAACTAATCCTGTAATTATAAATTAAAATAAAATTTTATAAAAAATATTATAATACTAATTATATATACTAATATATTTAATATTTATAAAAATATGTCCGATCGCGGCATTCATCGGCCTGTCCATCTTGTCCGTATAGTTGGATCGAAAGATCTCACTATAGCTAAGCATCACTCCATCTCTCATCAACTATAATAAAGAATAAATTTATCAGCAAGATGATAAAAATATGAATTTAATTTATCTAGTAAGATTTAGAATTAATTACCTCTCTATGCACATGACTGGCCATAGACTTGCGGCCTAGAGTATGCGTATACTCCTGGGCTGCACGGTTCTCCTAGTTCTGATGGAAGGTAACCTAATAAGTATTTAAATAAATAATAAATATTTAAAAATATTTAAATAAAATTTTAAATGTATTGAAAAATTTAAAAGTTAGAAATTTTACCTCGAACTTCTGGCTCCTTCAGTGTCTAACCATCCTCTTCCACTAACTCGAAGGATAGTCCTATATCCAAGGAACAAGCTCTTTCGAAGTGTCTCATCAATGCTCGAGCTATCCTCTATGGAGCTTGACCTTGTAACCTCGGTACAACTCCTCGATCTTCTTCAGTCGGACATCTCGAGCCTTTCTGTGATCAGAAAAGTCGTACCCCATCTGCATAAATTTATCAAAAATCAGTTATAAAATTATTCTAATCAAACATATATAGTGTAAAAATATAAAATACACAAATATAACTAAGATGCGCGTACTTATCCATATCTCCTTCCATATCCGATCTCTGACGGCAACATCCATCAAACGCTAGTCTCTGGGCTCTATGGGAATGATGTCCGACCACCTCACAAGCACTCCAAAAAAGGAATGCGTCTTTCATGCGGTCTTTCCTACCGACATCTCCTCCGCATCATACTACACCATCACCTGATGCTGGCGGTTCTACACATGTGCCATACGTGTGGGACCGTGAAATATCTGGCTGGATAATGCACCTACAATGTAAATACATTATGCAAATATATAAGTATACAAATACTATTAAAAAATAAAGTTGTGCTAATATAATAAAAATGTACACTTAGATGCCTATGATGGTAGAGGCTCAGCTGTCGGTGGACTAGATGCCGTCGATGGAGTAGATGCCGACGATGAAGGTCTCTGAGCAGCTGATGCCAAGGTGGATGAAGTATGCTTCGACTGCTTGAATGCGGAACTGCGCGTAACCCATCGAGAGGCAAGGATGAAAGCTAGATGGTATTTCGGTGCCATCGTGACCTGCAATATTAATGAACATTAATCAATATAACATCGTGACATATCAAATTTTATTCACTCAAAAGTCGAGCCGGCTCCGTGCCTAAGACATCCGGCTAGGGTCCTCCCCCAGCTGGCTCGATCATGGCCCGAGCTGATTCGACTGCGTATCCGAGCCGGCTCGACTGTGTGCCATTCCCTCAATCACTCCCTCTTTCCCTCTCTCGATCTCTCTCATCGACAACGGCGGCGAGGCCGAACCCCTCCCTTCCAGCTTTTCTATCTCTCGATCTTCCTCTCTTGATCTCCCTCGTCGATGAGGCCGGACCCCATCCCTCCCTCTATCACTCTTTCGATCTCCCTCACCGGCAAGGCCGGACCCCATCCCTCCTAGTGATGCCGACAAGGTCGGACCACCTCCCTCCCTCTCTCGCTCTCTCGATCTTCCACTCTTCCTCTCTCGATCTTTCTTACCGACAAGGTCAGACCCCCTCCCTTCCAATGATGGCAGCGAGGTCGGACCCCCTCCCTCCTAATGATGGCGGCGAGGCCTGGATCCCTCCCTTCCTCTCTCAAGTACAGATCCATCGAGTATTCAAGTTTGGATCCTGGTATCAGTAATTAAAATTGGGTCAGATCTGAATATCCAGGTTTCTGATCCGAACCCAACCTATTGATAGATCTAGTCCACAGCCGTCGACATGGCACGATCCAAGGCTACCACCACGGTACGATCCAAAAACTATGGCATATAGATAATTATAATATTTATAATAAATATTTATAATATTTATTATATAAATATTTTATAAATTATTATAAATATACATGATTAATAAATAATACTATAAAATTTAAAAAAAATTATACCTATGGCTATAGAGAGTGGGATCGCACCGAAAGCTCCGAGGGTCGTCGGCGATGATGCTAGAGGAGGATGACGGCACTAGAGGTAACCTGCGAAATAAAAATAAGATAGTGAGATAGAGAAGAGAAAAAAAAGAGAAAAAGAGAGAGCAGGGGCGTCGGGGATGGGGGCCAGGGGAGGGGGCACAGTGATGAGGAGGCGAAGGAGGCTTCGCACTCGATCGGAGGAGGGTCAGAATGGTGGTGGTGGGGGGGAATTCGTGGGGGTCGAAGAGGTGGAGGGGGTTCGCCAGAGGGGGTCGCTGGGATCGAGGAGGGTCAATGGAGGCGGGGGGGATGGGGTTTCGCGGGGGGCCGAGCGAGGGTGCAGGGGATTCGCTGGAAGGGGGGTTCGTGGAGGCAGAGGGAGGGTCGGATGGAGGGGTGGGAGGGCCGGGTGGGGGGTGGCGGGTAGCGGGTGGCGAGTAGAAGCGGCTGGGGATGGGGGGCCGAAGAGGGAGGGTTGGATGGAGGGTGAGGGGGGTGGGTGTGGGTGGCGGAGAGGGGTGGCCAGGGATGGGGGGTCAGAGAGGGAGGGGGAAGGAGGGGCGACATCGGTCGGGGATGGAGGAGGGGCAATGCCGGTCGAGGGGAGGAGGGGTGACGTCGGTCGGGGGGAGGAGCCTCACCGATGATGAAGAGGAGGGGGAGAGAGAGAGATCGAGCGCGCATGGAAGGGAAGAAAAAATTTAGAGATTTTTAACCTAACATACGGCAGCGGTTCTATAATCGTTGCTGTAAAAAATAATTTTTTCTCATTTTTTCTCTAAATATTATATAATTTTAAAATTTAATATCCATCTTCATCATTCATTATCTAAATAATTATCATTAGAGTATCGTCGCAAAAGATCGCCTCGATCCGATGGTCCTAGCTTCATCGATTAGAAAAATTTGATTTCGACGATCACGAATGTCGATGCGATGATCTAATAGATGAAGATCTTCGATGGATCCAAAAATTTTCAACAATGATCTCGATGATGTTTGTAGCATACTATCAAAGTTTCACTTCAATCGGATATCGTTATCATAGTCAATTTAGTACAGAATGATTTCGATCGTTGAATTAGAAATAAGCGATCAAAAGGTTAAACGGCATTCGATTATAAGATAATTTTTTAGTTAAATGATCTTTATTATAATTTTAAATATTTTATATAATGATAGTAAAATTTAAATCATTTTCATATAAACTGTTCATGTTAAATAGATATTGCAAAAATACGAGCATAACGAGTGAAGTTTCAGAATGGTTATCAGGAGATGTATAGTTTTAGATCGTTCTTCATCTCATAAGTTGAATTTTATAATTACCACCATAAAAAATGATTAAAGTAGTAGTCAAGATCATTTATAAAAAAAATTATCTCATAATTGGACATCGTTTGATCCTTTGATCAATCGTTTATAATTTAATGGTCGAAACTAATCTATACTAAATTGATCAAGATAACGATATCCAATTGAAGTGAAACTTTGATAGTACGCTACAAACATCACCGAGATCATCGTTATAGATTTTTGAATCCATCGGAGGTCTCCATCTATCAGATCATCATATCATCATTCGTGATCATCGAAATCAAATTTTTCTGATCGACGAAGCTAGGGCCATCGGATCGAGGCAACTTTTTACGACGACACTCTAATGATAATTATTTAGATAATGAAAGATAAAGATGGATATTAAATTTTAAAATAATATAATATTTTAAAAATATATATATGACAGCGGTTATAATTAATTACTGCTATAAATTAGATTATAGCAGCGATTAGTAGACCGCTGCTATAGGTCCGACTTATGGCAGTGGTTATAATAAATCGCTGCTATAGATCGACTTATGACAGTGATTTTTTGTGACCGCTGCTATAGGTCCGACCTACGACAGTAATTTTCTGTAACCACTGCTATATATCGGACCTATAGTAGCGGTTATAGAAATTGCTGTCATAAGTCGGACCTATGGCAACGGTTAGTAGAAAATCGCTATCGTAGGATTTATAGCAGTGGTTTCAAAAACTGCTGCCATAGTAAACGCTATCATAGGCCATTTTTGTAGTAGTGCCCCCTCGACCCCATCCTCCATCGACCCCTTTCCTTTAGCACCATCACGGGCCCACCCCACCACCGCTGGCCCTTTCTTTAGCACCGTCGCTGGCAACCCTCGTAGTCTACGTGACCCCCTCCCCACAATACATATAATTTTTTTATTTAATTTCATAATAATATTTATAATTATTTATAATATTTATAATATTATAAATATTTATAATAATATTTATAATAATATTTATAATATTTATTATAATAGTATTATAATAAATATTATTATAATATTTATTATAATAGTATTATAATAAATAATCTGTCATGGACTGTGGGTTAAATGAGCCAACCTGCCAAAAAATTAAAAAAAAAACTGTAAACAGAGGTGGGTGATCAAGAGGGAGGATCGAGCAGGGAGGGCGGATGATTGGGGGGCGAGCGGGGGGGGAGGGGGAGGGGGAGGGGTGAGGGATTGAGAGACCAAGAGGGAGAGGTAGGGGGGTTTGTGGCGCTGGGGATAGAGCAAGAAGGGGTGGGGCATGGGGGGTGAGCGAAGCGGGGCATCGAGAGACCAAGAGGAGAGGCGATTGGGGTGGGGGGTGTGGCACCATGGTGAGGAGGGGTGGGGGATCGAGAGGGAGCTAGAGGATGGCAAGGGGGGGTGGTTGAGGTCGGGAGGGAGGAGGGGGTCCAACAAAAAAAGAGGCAGGTCGACAGATTCTAGACTATGCCTACGAATTCTGGGTTGTTCCAGCAGATTCTAGGCCACGCCCACGAGTTCTGAGCCAAGCCAGATAATTCTAGACCGTGCCATCAGGTTCTGGATTATAGAATTAAATGTTAGTATTTGTTTATTGATGCTCTACTAATATTATTGTTCAACATATTATATTTGTTAATGTTCATTAATGTTGTAGATCATAATGGTACCGAAATGCCATCTAGCTTTTACTCCTGTCCCTCGACGGGCTACGTAGAGCTCCACATCTGAGCCATTATCGATGCATACTCCATATACCTCTACATCGACTTCGACTTCGGCAGCACATACTCCTCTCATCAGCACATCTGAGCCTCCATCGGCAGCTACGTTGGTAGTCTATGCATCTCTGGCACATACTCCACCCATCGATCTAGCTCCACCGACATCCACGTCGCGCGATCCCAGTGAGAGTAGATTTTTATTATATCAATTATGCATTTATTTTTTATATAGTTATTATATAATTTTATATATTTATAATGTATTTTTATTGTAAGTGCATTATCTAGTAGGACATTTTGCGGTTTCATACGCATGCTGCATGTGTAAAACTGCTCGCATCAGGTCATCATGAAGTACGATCAGAAAGAGAGGCTAGTAAGAGAGACCGTATAGGAGATGCATTTCTTTTTCAGAGTGTTTGTAAGACAGTTCAACATCATTCCCGTACTGTCCGTAAACTAGTGATTAATAGATGCTGGTGTCAGGAACCAAGTGTGGAAGAAAATTTAGATAAGTGTATCTTAATTATATTTATACATTTGATATGTTTACACGATATTTGATTAGAATAATTTCATAACTGACTACTGATAATTTTGTACAGAGAAGGTACAACTTTTCAAATCATAAGAGGATTTGAGATGCTCGACTATAGAAAATTGAAAAGTTGTACCAGAACTATAAGGTCAAACTTTATAGAGGATGGTTGGAGCACCGTAGAAACATGGAGGAGAAGTTTGTTCCTTAGATCCAGGACTATCTCTCAAGTCAGTGGAAGGGATGGTCAGGTATTGAAGGAGCCAGAAGTTCTAGATTTAATTTATAACTTATAAATTTTTTATTACATCGATAAATTATATTTGATTTTAATTTATGTGATTTAAATACTTTTTAGGCTGCATCTCGTCAGAACTGGGAGAATCTAGTTGCTTAGGAGTGCACGTACACTTTTGATCATGAGTCTATACCTAGTTGTGTGCATAAAGAGATAATGAATTTTGATTCTTTAGTTTACAAGTTATTGAATTATTATTATTTTTTTGCATGTTTTTAATAAGCTGATTGATTATTATAGCTGACAAAAGATGGGATGATGTTAAGCTATCGCGATATCTTCTGATCGAGTCGTATGGACAAGAAGGGCAGGCTAATAAACACCGCGATCGAAAGAATTTTTGTAAGTAATAATTGGAGTATAATTAGTATAATTACTATTATAGAATTTCTTATGAGATTTATTTGAATTTATAATTATAGGAGTAGTTAGATGTGCTTACGAGGAAGGGCCCAGACACCTCTAGCCCTCATGATCATCTGTTTCAGATTTTAAAAGCTGAGCACTCTGAGAGGATTCATTGCAGGCTTGGACATATGCTAATAAGCTACTGGTCTCAAGCGAGCATCTCCTCACATGCTTTCGAAGTCGTCAGTTGGGGGCAACTTGATGAGATTTTGGCACAGACAGCTCAGGCTTAGAAGCATGCATCTCAGGCTCAACAGCACGCAGACCAGCTACAAAATATCATGTCCGTTATAGTGTCGCAGCTCTCCGCTCATTTTAAAGTTGATTTTTTGAGCATTCGGAACATGTTGGCTAACATTCCAGCTCCTCCAGCTCCAGATTCAACTCCTCCAGTTTCAGTCCCTCAAGCTTCGCTTCAGCCCTTCTTGATGATAACGAGATGTTTAGAAATGATAATTTTGGTTTAACATATTTTTGATATATTTTATTTTTATTTAAAAAAATAATATAATATAATTTGATCAGTAATATAATTTGAGTATTTGAGATATATTTCTATCTTATTATTAAATTTTATATGAAATTTTTTATTCTTAATTTTAAATTTTAATTTAAAAAATTATATATTGAACTATATTTATCAGGTAAAAAAAAGTAAAAAATGATAAATTTATTTTTTTTGCTTTTAAAGGCCTATGGTAGCGGTTAAAAATTATTGCCATAGTCATACCTACTACTCTTATAATTATAAAATCACTGCTATTGATTTTAGTTCTTTTCTATAGTAGTAGTGGTGGTCCATTGTGATTCATTGAAATTTCATCTTTGATCGTTGATGGTGCTGCAAAAGTTCTTGGAGTGGAGAAATAGTTTTGGGGATAAGTTGGCTGGAGATTTTATAGTATTTGATTTGTCCGGAAAAGATCGATTCATTTTGATAATTTGACAATTGGATTCATCCGTGCATGGGGAAAATTTTATCAATTTGGAGAACTTCGTTTTTGTTTTACTTCATGGAATTGTGTAGTCCTGGTCTCGGTGAAAAATTTTGTCCTTTATCTCCGGTTTTAAGGGGAGTAAGGATGGTGAGAGGGCACATTTTTCTGTGTCGAAAACACTCGCGGCCTGTAGAGGAATATGTCAAAAGAACTACGTTGTAGTTGGTGAGACCCTTTCTTTGGTATCTGAATTTTAGA
The DNA here is from genome assembly GCA_006176705.1 of Cocos nucifera. Classification (NCBI taxonomy): domain Eukaryota; kingdom Viridiplantae; phylum Streptophyta; class Magnoliopsida; order Arecales; family Arecaceae; genus Cocos; species Cocos nucifera. The sequence continues at coordinate 335,912 of QRFJ01000028.1, read as the reverse complement.
AGGATGCTGGTGAACGAATGACCTTATGCTTCAGTTCACTCGCGTCTTGATTAAATGATCCATGGACTTATATTTGTTTTATGCTGACAATTTTATTAGTTTTTTAGAATTTAATAGTACGGTCACTTGTGTTGGTTAATGCATTGCTTGGGATTTTGTACTCCATCGTTTATGAGCTGGATGGGTGATGTGTATTTTTTTTTTTTGGTTCAACCCAACTATATGGATACTTTATTTTTTCTATTTTTTACTCCATGCGCCATCAGAGCGGGCATGGAGGAGGAGCGTGAATGGTCATGCTAACGTACTGAAGGAATGGTGTGATATTTATGGAGCCAATCAGAATGGTATGGTGGTTGACTATTATCCATACATGATTTTTGGAAACCTTCCGCGCTTATAGATTGTTGATTGTTCATGAATTTTTTTATTGCATCAATTAATTTATTGTTGATGGGTTATTAGGCCGATGCGCCTTGGTACGAGGCCCTCAATCTTAAGAGAAAAAAAGATTATAGAAAAATAAATAAAATTTAAGCAAAACACTCATATAAATAAAATAGAAAATATATAATAAAAAAATAAATATAATAAAATAAATTTTAAAAAATAAAAAAAATATACCTCGTGCATTGCAAAACATGGCGAGCAAAAGCCCTCTCCCAAGTTGAGTGGAAGCTCCAAAGCAACATACGGAGATTTGACAAAAGGAAAACGGCTTTTAGCTTTCCATGTTAAATAAAATATAAATACTTTGATGACGTCAACCACCATACAAATGTTATACATGTTGAAAATTTTTATAAGATAGATATTTATTAATTATAAATTAATTTTTTATTTTTAATTTATTATAAAATATGAACTAAATTATCGTTTGAATGAATGATTAAGAAATTCATGATTTATTTACGATCATATTATTGGATTCTATTATCTTAGTCAAATGATGCAGTAGCAATCGGTATAGATTTGATTCAACTAATGAACTCCATGATAAATGGGCTCATTAGGATTTACTAATTGATCAGATTTTCACTCCACTTCTATAAATATCTATCTGTACAGAAATTCTATATCATTAATTTCTATCTTTAATGGATGAAACTCATTCTATTGAGAAGACAGACATAAAGAGAAGAAAAAAAAAGAAAGATCTATCTCACCTTAATTTCTTCTGCAGGATGTTCCAATAACGATCATCAATGACCGCTAGTAATTTGAAAGTATGATTGATTGTTTATCATTATTATTAATCTTTAGAGATCTATTCTTAAAATATATTTTTGTATTCTAATCTTCTGCACGAGATTCATGAAAAAATTTTATACAATTGGTATTAAAGCCTGAATTTTGTAGAGGATTAGAATCAAAATAAAGAGTTAATGTAATTGAATACAATCAATCCAAAAAAAAAAAAAAAAAGGGGACGGATCTCTTTGAGACCGTCGATCCGTCCCCTCTTCTCTTCCTTTCTTGTCCATTCTAGTAAAATTGGTTGTCAATGTAGAAGAGAGAGTTCGAGACCAGCAGACGGTGAAAGGTCGATGATCCCATCTAGATCTAAGGATCCAAAAAAAATATATATTAAGGAAGAAGAGGGACGGATCTTTTTATGGCTGTCGCCTCTTATCTTCTTCTTTCAGTTGGTATGTTGGACTAGTTGCTAGTGAGGTGGGACGAAGGTCCGACCACCACTAGGACAAGTTAGTGGTGAGGGGCCGGCTATTTCCATCAGATCCAATCAAATAAACAAAAAAAAATGGGAAAAGGTGAGGGGTGGTGGTTCCTACCATTGTGACCTCCTCCTCCTTCGTTGCGGTGATCGTGGCTGGCCATCCGAGCACGTGGCGACGATCTTGGTGGGTGGTGCACCGAACATCGGGCCAACCTCCCAATTTGAAGAAATTTCAAAAAAAAAAAAGAGAGGGGCAGTGGTTCTTGCTGTTGTGCCCTCCTTCTCTCGGCCCCTAGCTAGGTAGGCGGCGGCATTCGAGCAAGCAACGGCACCAGATGCAACTTATTGTCCCTTTTGCTGTCCATATCCATGAAGATAAAAAAAGGGTTGGATCTTGGCTTTACCGGTGGTGGCCATGGATGGAGAGAGATCGACGGTCTACCTATTGAGGCCTCGTGCTGGCCATAGGACCGGAATAGGGTGAGGAAGGGTGTCGATTTTGGTTTCCCCTCATCGGGGAGGAAGGAGATCAAGGCTAACAGGTTTTCAAGTTTTTGGGTTTGAACCTAAAATCCAAATCTAATTTGCTGATGTGAGTTATATAAAAAATTTGTAGTTTAGTCCTTATAGAATATAATATTTGATTTCAATACATCAATAATTACATTTCAGTCCCTATAATGCAGTATATTGTATAATGATGCCTATATTATTGTTCAACCCTTGATGAAGTTTGTTACTTCATTGTAGTCCTTTTAAAACTTCAGTTTAGTTTCTTAAAAGGTTATTTCTGATGATAGTCCTAAAAAAAAAAGTAAGTTTTATACTACTACAAAAATGATCTATGGCAGCGATTTTCGAAACCGCTGCCATAGATTATATAGCAGCAGTTATAAAAAATCGCTGTTATAGATCGATTTATAGCAGCGATTAGTGTAACCGCTGCCATAAGTCAGATATATAGCAGCGCTTAGTATGAACCGCTGCTATAAACTTATTTATGGCAATGGTTAATTATAACCGTTGCCATTTTTTTTTAAAAAAAATTATTATATAATTTTAAAATTTAATATTCATCTTCATCATTCATTATCTACATAATTATTAGAGTATCATCGCAAAAGGTCACTTCGATTCGATGGCTCTAACTTCGTCGATCAGAAAAATTTAATTTCGACGATCACGAACAACGATATGATGATTTGATAAATGAAGATCTTCGATGGATCCAAAAATCTACAATGATAATCTCGGTGATATTTATAGCGTACTATCAAAATTTTACTTCAATTGAATATTGTTATCTTAGTCAATTTAGTATAGATTAGTTTTGACCGTTAAATGATAAACGAGTGATCAAAGGATCAAACGGTGTTCGATTATGAGATAATATTTTTTATAAATGATCTTGGCTACTATTTTAATCATTTTTTATGATGGTGATTATAAAATTCAACTCGTGAGATGAAAAATGATTTAAAATTATATATCTCCTAATAACCATTCTAAAACTTTACTTATTGTTATGCTCGTTCTTTTGCAATATCTACTTAACATGAATAATTTATACAAAAATAATTTGAATTTTACTATCATCATCACATAAAATATTTAAAATTATAATAAAGATCATTTAACTAAAAAATTATCTCATAATCGGACGTCGTTTAACCCTTGGATCGCTTGTTTCTAATTTAACGGTCGAAATCATTCCATACTAAATTGACCATGATAACGATATTCGATTAAAGTAAAATTTTGATATTATACTAAAAACATTATCGAGATCATTGGCACCGTTGCCGGGATTATGTCTAAAATAATACTGAAATTTTGATCCTAGCTTTACTTTAGAAATTTATTTTTAATTTTTATTATTAAAAAAAAAATTTAAGTGCATGACACGTATTGGATATAGTAACTTACTATCTTTAGATCCAGAAATTGAAAGAACCATTAGAAGACTACAACAAGAGAGAAACATGGCAGCTGAAGATCCTAACGACATCAATCTAGGAGTGGATATGGCGACTGAAGGACAGCATGAAGCTATTCGACCAGTACATCATTCATTAAATGATTACATCACACCATCTGTAGCCGATGCAGCTTCGAGCATCAGGAGACCGCCTGTACGAGCAAACAACTTTGAAATAAAGCCGGCGATGATCCAGATGATTCAATCAACTGTCCAATTCAGTGGACACATGCATGATGATCCGAATGCCCATATTTCTAATTTTCTTGAACTTTGTGATACTTTTAAAATTAATGGGGTGTCGGATGATGCTATTAGATTAAGGTTATTTCCTTTCTCTTTACGGGATAAAGCTAAAAATTGGCTTCATTCTCTTCCTGCAGGTTCTATCACAACTTGGGATGTCCTAGCCCAAAAATTCTTAGCCAAGTACTTTCCACCTTCCAAGACTGCTAAGATGCGCAACGATATCACTTCTTTTATGCAGATGGACATGGAGACACTATATGAGGCTTGGGAGCATTTCAAGAAACTGCTGAGGAGATGTCCACATCATCAACTATCCGTATGGCTTCAGGTACAAACTTTCTATAATGGTTTATCTCCTACTAATCGTTCTATGATTGATGCAGCAGCAGGAGGAACCATTAATCAAAAAATGGAGGAAGAAGCTTTCGATCTGATCGATGAGATGGCATCAAATAGCTATCAATGGCAGACAGAAGCGTATGATGCCAAAAAGACTAGCAGCTGTGCAGGGAGTAGATTGCGTGCCAACTTTACTAGCTGAAATTGCAGCCCTTAGAGCCGAAGTCAACAACTTAAAGGGAACAGCTATGCATGTTCAGAGCATTACTTGTGACCTGTGTGGAGGAGGACACGATACGAGCAATTGCCAGACAGGTAATCCTTTTGCTAAAACAACTGATACAGCTAATTATATTGGTAATTTTTTCAGGCCGCAATAAAACAATCCCTACTCCAACACATACAATCAAGGGTGGAGGCAGCACCCAAATTTCTCATGGAGCAATCAAAATGCAGCACAACAGCCACCCTCGGATTCCAAGTACCTGAAAAGAAGTCCAACATGGAAGAGCTGATGGTCAAATTTATGCAAAACCAAGAAGCAACTATAAAAAATTTGGAAGCCAAACTTAGGCAGGACCAAACAGCAGCAATTCGAAACTTGGAGATGCAAATAGGTCAAATGCTAAGATAATCTCCGAGAGACCTCAAGGATCCTTGCCAAGCAATACGGAGACAAATCCAAGGGAGCAAGTCAATGCTATCATCCTAAGAAGTGGTACAAAGCTGGAGGAGCCACATCAGAAGAATGAGACTGAAGAGCCAACTACAAATAAGGAACCATCAACTAAAATTCGTCAGTCACCAAAACAACCAGCAGATGGATGGTCTCCAGGTATACGATTTGCTGATCCAAATGTGAAGCCCTACGTGCCGCCACTACCATTCCCAGAGAGACAAATACAGCATCCAGATAAGAAATTTTCTAACTTTTTCAAAATTTTAAAGAATTTACATATTAATATTCCTTTTGTAGATGCTATTACTCAAATGCCCAGGTATGCCAAGTTTCTCAAAGAAATCTTAACAAATAAGAAAAAGCTGAAGGAGCATGAGAGAATAAATTTGAATGAAGAATGCTCAGCAATACTTCAAAATAAATTACCACAGAAGTTAAAAGATCCAGGGAGTTTTACTATCCCCTGCATTATTGGTGATTGTAGTTTTGATAAAGTTTTATGTGATTTAGGAGCAAGCATTAAATCTCATGCCTTTTTCTATTTTCAGGAAGCTGGGTCTAGGAGAACCAAAGCCTACCACTATTACTCTTCAATTAGCCGACAGATCCATTAAATATCCAAGAGGTATAGTGGAGGATGTCTTGGTAAAGGTAAACAAGTTTATTTTTCCCTGTTGATTTTATTGTTCTTGATATGGAAGAAGATTATGATGTACCCCTTATTTTAGGGAAGACCCTTTTTAGCTACTGGAGGAGCTTTAATAGATGTTCAACAAGAAAAATTAATTCTTAGAGTCCAAGACGAACAAGTTACTTTTAATATTTTTCAAAGATACTAAACATCCTGATGATAATCAAACTTATTTTTTCTAATTGATATTATTGACAATCCATTATATGAGAATTCTGTAGAAAATAGGTTTGAGACTATAAAAGCGAGCAATGTCAAATTGAAAGAGGACTCGATCAAACATGAAAGTATTCCAATTGAAGTGGCACCGGATTGATCCACTTTAGAACTCAAAGAAAGTCAAGCTGAAGACTATAAATCAGAACTACTAGATAGGTTATTTCTTTTCTTTTTAGTTTTGATCATTTTTTTTTCTTTTATTTTTCAGTAATTTGTTGTTGCTCTTTTACTGCTCTGGTGTGTATATTTTCAATTTTGCAGAAAAATCAATGAGAGAACTCAAGCAAAATTTCAAAGCTCCAAAGAACCAGACTGAACCAAAATCAGGTGTATTCCTTCCTATCCTTTATTGCATCCTTTATTTTTCTTTCTCCTTTAAGACAATGTAGAATAATAATTAAAAAAAAAAAATCATGTGTCAAGAAGAAAATCTTGAGCAAGATAAACTGGATAAGTGATAAAAGATAGAATTATTTGCTAATGAATGTAATGAGTTAAAGAAGTAGATTAGTTGGTCAACTTTTAGCAGCCTACTTAGGTCATTAAAAGATTATTAGCACTTTTTATTGCACATGCACACTAACAAGGCAAAGTAGGTATTGATTATAAGGCCAACTGAGGATTCAATTATCACTGAAAATTGATAATTAATATACATTCTAATCAAAGAAACTTGAATTTAAGGAAAGAGCTACCTGCCTATAAATAAAGTGCAAAAGATAGAGTATATGTGGATTGCCCAAAGCCTAGTAACTGGGTCTCTGCACCTAGGTCAAGTGTGAAAATTCACGTAAAATGGTGAAGGAAAGGCCAGGATGCTCAGCACAGTAAAAAAAAAAAAAAAAAAAAAGAAAAGAAAAGGCAGTGTGAAAGCTACCTTAATTCATGAGTATAAAATTGAGAATGTATAGAAAATTGACCAAAATAGGTGATAAGAGAGGATACTTTTGTTCTTTTAATTTAATACTGAAATGCTAAAGTTAGTCATCACGAACACAAGTGCTATAGATCTTTGATGTACTCTAAGAAAGTTTTTAATTGTATTGACTGAAAAATTTGCTTCTGAAGCTCAATGCTTAGTTAGCAGTATTTTCTAAACTTTTTGACCTTTAATCCTAGATTTTATCTTTGTGATGGATAATCTTATTGAAATATGGTATTAAATAAAACATTGCTAAGGGACTAGCAATGACTAAGTTGGGGGGTGTGATAAGTGGTAAAAATATACTAATAAAAGTATTAAATTATAAAATAAATTAATCTATTTTTATTAAAAATTGATATTTTTATTAATCTTATGTAGGAAAGAAGGCCACCAATGTGAAGATCTTATTTTTTCTGGAAATAAATTTCAGGCAAAATGACTTCAAACGAGCCCAGAATTGAATTTCAAAAAGTTCAAAAAAAAAAAAACCGGATGACTTCATGACGTCAGCATTTTTCAGCGATGCACGGATGGACCATCTGAAGGGTATTTTGGGAATTTCACAGCAAGAGGCGCGCTCTGATTGGCTGAAGAACGCGGCGGTCCATGCAACACCGGGCTCTCGCACATGGTCCATGGAGGGCAATTTGGGAATTCTGGCTGATCCAACGGGCGGTTTTCACTGAAAGCTTGATCGGACGGACGAGAAGAAGGCGCTGATGGATGGCATCCGCAGCTCCCGATCGAGATCCAACGGCTGAGATTCATTCCGACGTTAAACTAAAGATCTGAAGGCCTTCTTTCAATGCGATCGGATGGCCCAGATTCGATCCAATGGATGATCCAACGGCTGATATTAAATCCGACTTGATCTGGGTTATTTTAAGGGATTTTTGAGTGGATTTTTGGACCGTTTGATCAACATCTAACGGTCAGAATTACCCAGATCTTAATTTGAGTTGTTTTGGGAGTCTTAAACCTAATTTTTGATGGATTTTGAGAGAAAATCAAATTTCTTTATCTATAAAAACCTATGGTTGTTGTGAAAAAAAAAGGAATTAGAGAGAGACAAAGAGAGAGACGGGGAGAAAGAGAGAGAGGGAGAAAGAGAGAGAGAGAAAGAGAGAGGAGAGAGATTAAAAAAAAAGTGATTTATGAGAAAATCAAAAAGAATTTTTGATTTTTTTTCGACGATCAAGACATCGATCAAGGAGCCTCTTCTTCTTCACCAAGTTCTCCACATCAAGAGCAGCAGACAATCAATTTCAGCAATCAAACAGTCTAATTTCTCTATGCTTTTTATTTTATTTGCTATTTTTGAACTTGTTATCATGAACTAAATTTTTTTTACTAAGGCTAAGGTGTAGCCACTCTTTTGATGCAATATTCAGTATGATTTATTTTTAAATTTTATTCATGAGGAGTATATAAATCTGATCTTAATGCTTTTAGATTACTGGCCATCTTCTAATTGATCTGATGAACATAGATGTTACGGACCAAGTACATCTATGTTAATGCTTCTTGATTATATACCTTGTATTATGAATCAAATTAGAATTCATATGCATGCAGGAATTTTAGTGCGCTTTGGACGCAGCGTATTTTAATTAGAGGGTTTCACAAAACCTAATGCATTAATATTTATTTAAATTACACCTGGACCAAAGGATAATTAATAAATATTAATAGTTTTGCTATGCCTGGACCAAAGGGATAGTGAATAAATTAGGAGACTCCACCGTCACATGAAATAAAATTAATCTAAAAATCTGAATATTGTATTGACTGAGTTGGTGAACCGATTGCCTTAGTAATCCATTGCTCTTGAATTTAAAACCCTAATAATTTACACTCTCTCTATTTAATTAAAAACTTTTAATTATTTTTTTTTATTTTCTTTAATTTCTTATTCTCATAAATCGATCTTCTAAATAAAGCATAGGAAAGAGCTTTTCAGTACTTATTTTCCAATCCTCTAGGGACGATACTCTACTCATTCACTTTATTACTTGATCGACTGGTGCACTTGCCATAGCTATAAATTTTATCAAGCATCTCGAGGTTCCATCTATTAGATATCGCATCATCATTTGCGCGAAATTTTTTTACATGAGTTAGCATCATTGAACGATCTTCATGCCTCTAATAATTTTTAGATAAGAAGTAAATGACATAATTTAAATAATAAATTAGAAAAAATTTAAAAAATATTCAACCTACGATAGTGGTTATCAAAAATTACTGGTATAAATCTATACAAAACCGCTATCGTAGATATATGGCAGTAGTTTTGGATAACCACTGCTGTAGATCTATGGCAGCAATTCGATAATCATTACCATAGATTAGGTTAAAATTTTTAAATTTTTTCTGCTTCCCTTTCGTGCACGCTCGATCTCTCTCTCTTTTCCAACTCTCCATCGTCGGTGAGGCTTCTTTCCCCTCGATCGATGCTGCCCTCCTTCCCCTCCCCTCCGACCCCCCATTCTCGATCGCCCCTCCCCGCCACCCACCACCCCCACCCTCCACCGACCGCCCCTCCTTCCCCCCATCCCGGTCGCTCCTCCCCGGCACCCGCCACTCTCCACCCAGCCCCCCCACCCCCACCCTCTCCCGACTGCCCCTTCTTCCCCCATCCCCAGCCGCCCCTCCCCGCCACCCTACCACCCCCCAGCCCCTCATCTTCGATCGCCCCTCGCCGCCACCCCCACCCGACCCCCATCCTCCCCCCAATCGTCCTTTCTTCCACCCCATCCCTGTCGCTCCTCCCCCGCCACCCACCACTCCCCACCCGACCCCCTCCTTCTCCCATCCCCGACTGTCCCTCCCTGCCACCCTGCCACCCCCAATCCCCCATCTTCGACCGCCCCTCCTTCCCCCCATCCCCAACCACCCCTCCTCGCCACCTTGCCACCTCCACCCCCAGTCCCTCCATCCCGACCGCCCCTCCCACCACCCCTCATACTTTTCTCTCGATCGTCGACCCTCCTATCATTGTGCCTCCCGGGCCTCCTCATCACTATGCCCCCTCCCCCTGGCCCCCATCTTCGGCCGCTCCTGCTCTCTCTCTTTTTTTTCTTTCTCTCTCTTCTCTAGCTCACTATCTTATTTTTGTTTCACAGGTTATCTGTAGTGTCGTCGTCCTCTTCTAACATCATCGTCGGCGACCCTCGAAGCTTTCGATGTGATCCACTCTCTATAGCCATAAATATAATTTTTTTAAAAAAATTATAATATTATTTATTAATCATGTATATTTATAATAATTTATAAAATATTTATGATAAATATTACAAATATTTATTATAAATATTATAATTATCTGCATGCCATAGTTTTTGGATCGAAATCTGGATATTCAGATCGGGATCCAATTTTAATTATTGATATCGGATCCAAATCCGAATACTCGATGGATCTGTACTTGAAGTATTAGATCCAGATCCTAATGAATCACGGAAGGTCGGACCCGATTTTGGAATCCAAAACTAAGAAATGGAGAGACTGAGAGAAAGACCGACAGATTGAGAGAGGAAGGGTCGGTTGCTCGTCGGTCGTCGGCAAGGGAGACCGAGAGTGGGAGGGAGGGAGGGAGGGTGGGGGGTCCGACCTCATCGTCATCGTCGACGAGGATGATCGAGAGAGGGAGAGAGGAAAGGAAGGGGTCTGGCCTCGCTGCCATCATTGGAAAGGAGGGGGTCCGGCCTCGCTGCCATCATTGGGAGGGAGGGGGTCCGACCTCGTCGGCAAGAAAGATCGAGAGAGGAAGAGTGGAAGATCGAAAGAGTGAGAGAGGGAGGGAGAGGGTCCGGCCTCATCGGCATCACTGGGAGGGATGGAGTCTGGCCTTATCGGTGAGAAAAATTGAGGGAGATTGAGAGAGTGAGAGAGGGAGGGATGGGGTCCGGCCTCGCTAGTGAGGGAGATCGAGAGAGGAAGAGAGGAAGATCGAGAGATAAAAAAGCTGAGAGGGAGGGGTTCAACCTCGCCACCATCATCGATGAGAGAGATCGAGAGAGGGAGAGAGGGAGTGATCGAGGAGATGGCACACAGTTGAGCTGGCTCGGATACACAGTTGAGCCGACTCAGGCCGTGATCGAGTCAATTGGGAGAGGACTCGAGTCGGATGTCTCAGGCACGAAGCCGGCTCGACTTCTAAGCGAATAGAATTTGATATGTCTCTCTAAGATTCCAACTTTAAGCCCTAAGATGCCATCATCATCTACTTTATTCTTCTTTCAGATTTTTGGATTAACACCAAGGTTCGCGTAAGAGATCGGATCTACGACTGTTGCTCATCCTTAATTATTTATGAATGTAATTCATGTTGTAGAATTTATTACATAATATTTTCTGAATGTTTATATCTTATTGCTTTTATTTTATTGTATTGCATAATGATAGATCCGTTAATTGATTAGTGTACATATTAGAGACTATTTATTGATGTTATACTAATATTATTGTTCAACATATTATATTAATTAATATTCATTAACGTTGTAGGTCACGATGGCACCGAAATGCCATCTAGGTTTCAATCCTGCCCCTCGATGGATTACGCACAGTTCAGCATCCGAAGAGCAGTCGGAGCATACTCCATCCACCTCAGCATCAACTGCTCAAGGACCTCCACCGTCGGCATCTACTTCATCGGCGATATCTACTCCATCGGTGGTATCTACTCCACCGATAGATGAGCCTCTACCATCATTCATATCTGAGACACATGCTACTATGCAGGTATTTGAGTGTACGTTTTTATTATATTAGCATAATTTTATTTTTTATATAGTATTTGTATACTTATATATTTGCATAACGTATTTATATTGTAGGTGCATCATTCAATCGGATATTTCATGGTCCCATACGTATGGCACATGTGTGGAACTGCCAGCATTAGGTGATGATCTATTACGATGCGAAGAAGAGACCGATAGGGAAGATTACATGAAAGATGCATTTCTTTTTTGGAGTGCTTATGAGGCGGTCAGATATCATTCCCGTAGAGCCCAGAGACTAGCATTTGATGGATGCTACCATCAGGGATCGAGTATGGAAAGAGATATGGATAAGTACACGTATCTTAGTTATATTTATGTATTTTATATGTTTACACTATATATGTTTGATTAGAATAATTTTGTAACTGATTTTTAATAATTTTGTGTAGAGGATGTACGACTTTTTCGATCATAAGAGGGCTTGAGATGCCTGACTGAGGAAGATCGGGGAGTTGTACTGAGGTTACAAGATCAAGCTCCATAGAGGATGGCTCGAGCACCGACTAGACACTCCAGAGGAGCTTGTTTTCTAGATACAGGACTATCCTTTGAGTCAGTGAAAGAGGATAGTTAGACACTGGAGGAGCCAGAAGTTCGAGATAAATTTTTTAATTTTTAAATTTTTTAATATACTTAAAATTTTATTTAAATATTTATTATTTATTTGAATCCTTGTTAGGTTATCTTTCGTCAAATCGAAAGAATCGTGTAGCCCAGAAGTATACGCACACTCTAGGCCGCAAGTCTATGGTCAGTCGTGTACATAGAGTGATAATTAATTTTAAATCTTACTAAATAAATTAAATTCATATTTTTTATCATCTTTCTGATAAATTTATTCTTTGTTATAGCTAATGAGAGATGGAGTGATGTCCAGCCATAGTGAGATCTTCTGATCTAGCCACACAGACAAAATGGGTAGGCCGATGAATATTGCGATCGAGCGTATTTTTGTAAGTATTAAATATATTAGCATATATGATTAGTATTATAGCATTTCTTATAAAATTTTATTTTAATTTATAATTACAGGATCAGTTAGATGCGCTCGCTAGTGAGGGCCCGGATACCTCTAAGCTCTATGACCATCTATCTCAGGTCTTGGGGTCTGAGCACTTTGAAAAGATCCGATGCAGGCCCAAACATACGCCAACGAGCTACTGATCTAAGGCGAGCATCTCCTCACAGACTTTCGATGTCATCAGCCGAAAAAAACTTGAGGAGGTATTGGCACGGGCAGATCATGTTGCGACACGGACAGATCGGGCTGAGGAGTACGCATCTCATCTGGAGGGCATCATGAGAGACATGATATCGACGCTCAGCGTGCATTTTGAAGTCACAGACTTCGAGGATATATTGGCTCGCATTCCAGCTCCAGCTCCGACTTCGACTCTCAATGACGACGACGATGATGATATAGATTTAGGAGACTTTTAATATATTTTATTTAAAAAAAATATTATAATAAATTTTATTTGATAATAAAATTTTAGTATTTTAAAATAATTTTTATATTTATTATATTTTTTTATATTATATATATCTATATTTATCAGATAAAATATATAAAAAAATATAAATTTTAATTTTTTTAATTATGCAAGATCTATGGTAGTGATTTTATAATCACTACCATATCCATACCAATTGCTGTCATAGATCTCTAATGCAAATGATGCCAACCACTGTATTAGATCTGTGACAGTGGTTACATAACCGCTGTGATAGATAACCTATAGTAGTGGTTATATAATCGCTGCTATAGGTCGATCTATTGTAGCGGTTTATAAATCACCATAATAGGCTATCTATGGCAGCGGTTCAAACAACCACTGTAACAACCGCTATCATAGAGCTACGGTGATGACTTCAGTAACAGCGGTTAAATAACCATTGTCATAGCTTATGACAGCGATTTTTTGAGTTACGACAGTAGTTATGAACCGCTATCATAGTCCTTTTTTGTAGTAGTGTTAGCTCTTGACATGAGACTTCATTATATATAGTTTATGTTCTAAAGTTTGTTATATAATTATGATTTGATAATTATGTTATAATCCATACAATATAGTTTAATTATATAAAGATCCTTAAATATGTCATTATAAATTTTATACTTTCATATTTAGTTTGAATAATAATATATTTTATATATTGATCTCTTATTTAGAGGATTATGAATTTTAATGGATGGTGACCACCAAAGTGGCCCATTCGTTAAGATTGAATGATTCCTCTATTTAGTATTTAAGAAGATTCGATATGTTAAATTTTAATAGATTGCTTGATATTGATATATCAAGATGAATGAATGCATTTATGTGCATGGTTGGTTGATTCATGATTTAGAGGATTATAGATTTCAATGGATGATGACCATCATAATGGCTCATTTGTTGGGATTTGTAGGAATCCTCGATCTAGTATTTCATGAGATTTTATATATATATTAAATTAATTTCTTACTATTGGTGCATTAAATTCAATAAATGAATTTATGGGTATGACTGATTGATCCCTAATTGAAGGCTTGTAGATTTTATTGGATGGTGACCATTAAAGTGGCCCATATATTCATTAACATTTGCAAGATTCTTTCATAAAATATTTTAGAAGGATTAAGAAGCATTTCAAAATTATAGCATATAATTATCTCTCCAAATAGAGCTTATTATGTGTCATAATTTTGAAGTAGAATGTTTTATGACTAGTGAGTGTATATGGTCTAGAAATTCATTCTACCAAAGTAGATGGACTTTCAAAAATTAATGATACCTAGTTGAGTTGATCCCATTGGATGCTGGAAAGATACCTTATGTAGGTCATTTTCTTCTCAAAAAAAAATTTATAGTATTGCACCAAGAGCTCTCATTGAAATAATGCTTATAAAAATTTCAAGCATATATTTATCCATATTTATCCAGATTAACTATATAAAGATTATTTAGTAGTTAGAATCTTTGCATTGAATAATATTATATACCGAAAAGAGACACCTTATGTTGGTCACTTTCTTTTCTAAATAAAATTTGTGGCATTGCACTAAAGACTTTCATTAAAATAATGCTTATAAAGATCTTTAAGCATATATATGATTTATATTTGGCTATTGATTGACTGTATAAAGATTATTTAGTAGTTAAAATTCTGTATTGAGTGACATTAATGCTCTCATTAAAACTCTGACTGAAATAAACTATAAAATATAAAAATATCAATTGAGCTAGCATTGTGTTTGATGGAATTTAGATTTCGCATTAAGTGATGATCCTCTATCTTATGTTATTAGTGAGAGTTCTCTAGAATATAAACTGCATATGAAAGATGGTAAAAAATGAATCGCCTTAGCTTGGAGATCATAAAGAAGTCTATTTTCGATACTATTCTAGATGTTATACTTAAGAATGATAACTATAAGTAATTTTTTGAACTTATCATTAAGAGATATGTAGAATATGATAAGACAGAGGCTGGATAATTAGTGGATAAATTAATCAATATAAGGTATGATGGTATGATGGTGAATATTATGATCAATATGATGAATTTGACTATCAAATGTGATCTTTTTTTTGCTAAATACTTGCAAGAGTATAGGATAGTTGTTTAATATATTATTTCTGAAACTTCTGAATAAAATGGTATAGCTGAAAGACATAACTGCACTTATAAAATATGATTAAAAGTATGATGAATGGGTGCAATTTATCATGATATTTCTAGGATGAGGCTTAAAGAATGCCATCAATATCTTGAATAAAGTTCTAAGTAATGCAGTTTCCAAGATATCTTTTGGCACTGTCGATTGATAGAAAATCCAGCACTAATCCTTTTTATATCTAGGACTGTTTTACAAAAGATAAGATGTATAATCCGATAATAAATATTTCGACTGGAACTACTTATTATTTAATTGGCTATCTAGATAATTCTAAAGAATATGGATTCTACTGTTCTGATAGAAGTACAAAGATTATTATGTTTAATCATGTCAGATTTTCAGAATCTAATATGAATGATTACAAATGCTCTCATACTGAAAATATGACATTAGAGAAAAAATATGTTATTATTCTTATTCTAGTTATTCAAAAAAATATCATATTTTATCCTTAAGATAGTGGAAGAGCAACATTAGATTTATGAATCGATTATAGCACCTCCATAGCCAGTTAATGAAGTATCAGTAAAGAAATCACATTAAAAAAAGGAGAAACTTGTCATTCTTAATGACTATTTGGTTGAGAATGACTATGGCATTAACTATATGGTTAATTTAGTCTCATATGATCAGATTATTATATATTTTTAGTCAGTTAAGTAACTTGAAGCTATGTATGATGCAATGCAATCTATGGTTAAAACTTTTTTTTGTAAGGATTCTTTAAGTATAATTATGGCGCTAGTAGTCCATTTTGGCCTAGAGTTTCATCAAAAAATTTTATATAAATCAACCATAAGAATTTATTGAGAGTGAAAAAGAACATATGATATACAAACTTAAGGAATATATCTATGGTCTTCAGCAATAATTAAAGAAATGATATCTTAAATTTGATGACACAGTGGATTCTTTGAGATTTGTAAATAATAAAGTAGATCAATATATATATCTTGAGGTCAGTGGAAACAAATTTCTCTACTTTATCTTATATATAGATGCTATTTTATTTGCTAGTAGTGACGCTATTATTACATTAGACCAAATTATGCTAAGATCTTTGAGATGAAAGATCATGAAGAAACTTTAGTTATATGTGTCATTAAGATTCACAGTAATAGTTTGTGATATATTAGAATTATCTTAGAGAGCTTATATTGATTATATACTAAATGAATTTGGTATGCATAATTCAATACCTGGAGATATATATGTGGTCAAGAGAGATAAATTCAGGAGAAACCAGTATCTTAAGAATAATACAGAAAAAAATCAATGAAGAATGTGCCTTATTCAACTACTGTATGATTTGATGTATATACAAATTTACGTCAGATTGGATATAGCATATATCATAAGTATACTTGATAGATATATGATAAATTTATATATCAAGTATTTAGAACTAGAAGATTATGAAATATTTATAAAAAATTTAAATAAAATATAAGCTAACTTATTTAAAGTCTGATCATCTTGAGGTGATTAAATATTATGATTCTGAATTTTAGTGATGGCTGAAGGAGCTATTTCTTAAAAGATTCAAAATAGAATCTTATGGTATCTTATGCTATGCTGATAGAGTTTGTAGTATATTAGAAGCTATAACTCATACTATTTAGTTGAGAGACTTCATCCTAGGACTTATGTTTACTGATTCTATCTCAAAACAACTTTAGGCCCATTGTGATAACAGTGGAGCTATATTTTTTCAAAGAATAACAAAAGTTTTCAGTGTTTCTATCTTTATAGAGAAAATATTTAGTAGTCGGAGATTTGATTAAAAGGAAGACATTAAAATTGAATACCTATAGATTGATGCAATGCCAATAAACTTATTGACCAAAGGACTTGGATTCATTATATTTATTAAATATATAAAAATATGAATTTATTAAAATTTTTTAATGTAATTGGTTAGTAGGAGCATTATTTTTTTTGGATATCATACGTGTTGGTGCAGAATTTGGTTAATGTCGGATCGAGCTAGAGTGGAGGAGGATGAGGTCGTCGTTGGTGACCTACAAAACAAAATTCCATCCGAAGTCGGTGGGGGGTGGCTCCGGCAAGACCCTTCGACGGTCAAGTTAGCTTTAGCCAACAGATATGGAGTGCTCAATATGGAGTTCGGTAGAGTTTCGAGAAGAAGAGAAGGATTTTTAGAATCTGGCCTAAGCGTATCTGGAGGATCCTTTTTATAGGCGGAGCTTGTTGTAACTGTCTTGATTAATGATTGTCGTAACTATCCTGATCAATGCCGATCGTTATTGACTTGATAAATGTCGATCGTTATTGACTTGATAAATGTCGATCGTTATTATCGTATAACCATTTAGTGGTTGTAGTAAAGCTTTTATTTTTATTATTTTCATAATAAAATATTATATTTATATTTGTGCACTACATATGATTGATTGTAAATGTTGTTTAAATAAAAGTCTTGAGCATAAAATTATTGCTTAAGTATAAATATTTTATTTGTATTGAAATCTTAGGTATGAAGATATTGCTTATGTTGTAATTGATATTGTTGATATTATAATTTATCTTGAGATATATTTTGAGACATATGATGAAATTATGACATAAACTTAAAATTATTGTAGCTTTCATTGAAAAGCATAAAGAGATTTCATTTAAAATCATAAAACAAACTGATGATGAGCTTTATATATTTTGATCATATGGGTGCAAAGTTCACACTATGCACATTATATTACTAAAATTTATGTTGATAAGATTACTAATATTTATAACTATAGAGAAATCTTATATTAATAAATGACATGAAAACTGTTGTGATTCAATATTAGTAGTTTTAGCGGATCAGATTTTTAACTAAAGATGTTATTCATTCAAGATATTTTTATATGCAATCACATGAGGTACACTTAGCCTAAGAGTCATTTTTGAACTACATATATAATAAATATATTTTTTAAAATTTAAAAAAAGGAGATCTTAATCAATATCATCCAAATAGAAAAATATTGAAAATTCTCATAAGATGGATTTTTATTGATTATAGATTGATTTCTTATTTCTAATTTATTACAAAATATTAGACTAAATTATCCTCTGAATAAATGGTTAAAGAGCCCATAATTTATCTATGATTATATTATTAGGTCATATTATTTTAGTCATATGATGTAGCAATAATTGGTATAGGCTTAACTTGATGAATGGGTTCTATGATGGATGGATCCATTAGGATTTACTAACTGAGCTAAGTTCCCACTCCATTTTTATAAATATCTGTATGTAAAGAAATCCTAAATCATTAAGATCTCTATCTTCAGTGAGTGAAATTTATCCCATCAAGAAGATAAGCATAAAGAAGAAAAGAAGAAGAAAATCTATCCCATTTTGATTTCTTCTACAGGATGTTCCAACAACAATCATCAATGACTACTCAGCAGTTTTAAGATATGATTATTTATTATTATTATTATTATTATTATTATTATTTAGAGATCTATTCTTGAAATATATTTTTATATTCTAATCTTCTGTATGAGATCTATGGAAAAATTTTCTATAATACATGCTTGACAAATATGACATACTAAGTAGCCATGATAAACTTCTTTAACCAGTACATGATGGCATGCACATATTGAACATCGCTTGAAAATTTTTGAAAAATAACCAACCTCTATCTCGCGAACCTTTTATTTTGTTTTTTCATTTTCCATGTGGTAGCAAATTATAAATCTAATTAGCAAGATAGATCAAGCTGGTCATGGGTTCTACTGGGTTCTACTAACTAAATCAATTCATCTCACCTCATGATTAAAACTTTAACATAAAAATAATATTGG
Organism: Cocos nucifera; assembly: GCA_006176705.1. NCBI lineage: Eukaryota > Viridiplantae > Streptophyta > Magnoliopsida > Arecales > Arecaceae > Cocos > Cocos nucifera. The sequence goes on along the minus strand of QRFJ01000028.1, from coordinate 316,876 downwards.
TAGCAAGTTATTAGAATTTTTGATAATTCATATATCAGGATGGTTGAAATTTACTCTACTCATTTTTTTAAAAAAAATCTTTATATAAGAATTTGTTTGGTTGAGATATGATGGATTATGTTCATAATCCATCGTTACTGAGAATCATTTATTTAAAAAAATAATTATAAATAAAAATAAATTTTATCATATTTAATTAGTCAAAAAACTTACTTATGAATATGGTATCAAAAAAAGATTACTATATTTATTTTGGATAATTTTGTATGAAAATCATGTTTAACTTCTAGTAATACTCTTGAAGAAATAATTCAAGTAATAATATTTTTCTCTATTTATTTACCGATCATTTAGAATAAACACTATAAATATTACCCATTTTGAATATTAAAATATATTTATATGAATTAAAAATATTTTTAAATTAATCATATATTATAAATATTTTTTTTATTATAAATAATAATTTAATATATTTAGTAAATAAATAAATGTATTGATTATTAATAATCCTATATTAAATTTATTAGTAATAAATAATTTGTATTTATTTATCAATAATTTATATTTATTAATAAATATATTAATATATAAATAAAAGTTATGAATCAACATTATAATATATTTGCAAAATATTGATAATATATATTAAAAAGTATATTTTTATTATAAATAAATATTAATATATTTGGTATATAGGTAAATATATTAATTATTAATAATCCTATATTAGATTTATTGATAATAAATGAAAATTTTAGTTATTTATTAATAAATATATTGAATGAAAATTATGGATCAATATTTTAATATATTTAGAAAATATTAATATAATTAATATCTATTATATAATATAATCTATGCAATATTTATATAATACAAGTGTGAGTATTTATTTTAGAAAATAATAATTTTATATCACTTCCACTTAGTAATCCAGTGTGAGAAAATAATTATGATCTAGTGATGATATTTGTTGTATCTTTTTTATTAAAAATAAGACATAGGATCTACTATTTATTTTACTATATCTTTAATTCATTTTTCCTACATACTTGTTTGATATAGAATTTATTTTTCTATACCAAATTATCCTAAACCAAACCAAATAGATCCTAAAGCTAGTATGTATAATGACATTAGTTTCCCAAATATTTATCCTATCATGCAAGTGTCATATATTTACTTATTTTTAAAGCCCAAGATAATCTATTAATATATGATCCATTTATCCCAATCAAGAGACATATGAGAGGATTTTTTTATTAATAAAAAATATAATAAGTAATAAAGATTAATTTTTTAACTCTGAACTATTATGGTCATGAATTTGTGCTCATACATGTAATATGAGCGTTAATGTCACGATTGTGTGAACAAACTTGTGCTTTATAGTGAGGAAAAAATATTATATATATAACTTGGAGGTGGACTAGACTCCGATCGATCGAATCGTAGTTCATATCTGATTAAATCTTCGACCATCAGATAATCGTGCATCTACGTGCACGCACCTGAAAATGTGCACCGGCTGAAAAAAAAAATAGGCATGCATGCGCTTGAAATTTTTTTTTTAAAAAAAAACAACAAGCCTGCTGTCTAAAAAAAATTTTAAAAAAAATCTAAAAAATCTATAAAAAATATGAAAAAAAATTTAAAAAAAATTTAAAAAAATCTTGAAAAAAAATTCAGAAAAAAAATCTGAAGATGCCTACATTTGAAATGTAGGCGCCTTTAGACGCCTTTCTTTTTCTCTTTTTTTTTCTAAGGTTTCTTTAAATTAAAAAAACTAAAAACTAAAAAAAAAACATGAAGGCGCCTACATTTAAAATGTAGGTGCCTTCATGTTTTTTTTTTTTTTAGTTTTTAGTTTTTTTTTTAATTTAACGAAACCCTAGAAAAAAAAAGAGAAAAAGAAATTTTTGATAATTCATATATCAGGATGGTTGAAATTTACTCTACTCATTTTTTTAAAAAAAATCTTTATATAAGAATTTGTTTGGTTGAGATATGATGGATTATGAAGTAATCCATCATTATTGAGAATCATTTATTTAAAAAAATAATTATAAATAAAAATAAATTTTATCATATTTAATTAGTCGAAAAACTTACTTATGAATATGGTATCAAAAAAAGATTACTATATTTATTTTGGATAATTTTTTATGAAAATCATGTTTAACTTCTAGTAATACTCTTGAAGAAATAATTCAAGTAATAATATTTTTCTCTATTTATTTATCGATCATTTAGAATAAACACTATAAATATTAGCCATTTTGAATATTACAATATATTTATATGAATTAAAAATATTTTTAAATTAATCATATATTATAAATATTTTTTTTATTATAAATAACTATTTAATATATTTAGTAAATAAATAAATGTATTGATTATTAATAATCCTATATTAAATTTATTAGTAATAAATAATTTTTATTTATTTATCAATAATTTATATTTATTAATAAATATATTAATATATAAATAAAAGTTATGAATCAACATTATAATATATTTGCAAAATATTGATAATATATATTAAAAAGTATATTTTTATTATAAATAAATATTAATATATTTGGTATATAGGTAAATATATTAATTATTAATAATCCTATATTAGATTTGTTGACGTAGAAATTGGTCATCGTCGGAGTCTGTTGGAGTTGAGGCCGATGAGGTCGCCGTCGGAGACCTGCAAAATAAAATT